>CM042193.1:24074796-24086132 GCA_023539305.1 Ilex asprella | reverse complement strand
GAAGAAGAGGATGGTAACTCATTCTTCTTGTCCTTAACACCCGCTTCTCGGATGTTCCTTACATCATCAACCTCTTTCTCAATGGCCATTGCTGTAGTGACCATCATATCCAAGTCTTGTAGAAGAAAACCCATAATTTTTCCCCGGATGGACAACTTCAGGCCATCCTCAAACTTACGCACTTTTGCCATATCTGTGGCGACATAGGCATTAGGAAAACAGGTTAATTCAGTGAACTTAGCCACGTATTCCATCACCGTCATCATTCCTTGTCTCAACTATAAGAACTCCTTGGCTTTTGCATGTCGAGTAGCAGGTGGAAAGTATTTGCCCATGAAAAGCTCACGGAACTCTTCCCATGTCATTGCCTCCAAGTCTCTTGAGGCTTTGACCCAATCCCACCATACTTGGGATTCTCCCTCTAGCTAAAAAGCAGTCAGAGTTATCTTGGTAGCATCAGAGGTGATCTTTATAGCCCTTAAGATCTTTTTCACTGCCGAATCCAATGGTCTACTACCATCGGATCCTTTCCTCCTATGAAGGTTGAAGGCTTGTGTACCTTGAACCTCTGGAGGTTACTTGGCCCTTCTTGATTCACATTTGCACTAGCCTGTGCAATTGCGGTAACTGCCGCACTAGCTTGTGCGATGGTAGCAGCCACCTCACCAATAGCCTCTACGAAGGCTTGGTGATCAAAGGCTGGTGGTGGTTGGTTGTTGTTCCGCCCACCGCCTCGGCGTCCTCTTCCTCGATTGGCCATCTACATATGTCAGATAGCAATAGAGTCTCATATACTATCCCAAAGTAGGGATTAACATGTAAACATTGACAAGTTTCTCATTGTCTCACTAGTAGGACACATGTCACCCACTAGTAGACATTCATGCCATGAACCATCCTGTTCATCCCTTTCTCCGAACCCAAGGTTATGTTTTCTACCCTAGTGTTCCTCCTTTCCTTATACATTCTACAACGCACATAATTCACATGTCATTAGCATATAACATATAGCAAAAAAACACATAATGTGAAATGCACATGGAATGCAATGGTCTAGACCCAAAGCCCATCAAGGTTAGATATACACTTTACCTAGGGCTTTAGTTGTGGCCTATGACAGACTAATTTCCCACAAGGCCCGCATAAGATCTATGGCCTATGCTCTGATACCAAGCTATGACACCCACAAAATTTGGGTGTCATTAATTAACCGTTGACAACCCGTCAACCCGCGAAAATACAAGTGGTTATCGCATTACCCGACACCACGTAAAAAACATCACTTAATCGAGATTATAACCCACAATTTAACTCGGACTCTAATCATTCATTTAATTCAACCTAATTCCAAAACACCATGATTTATTCCCCAATAGGGTCCTATTCGGTCATTTAAAGCAAGGAAATTTTAAGCCCAAAGCTTGGCAAAATAACTTTAAAAATTTCAAATTTTTTGACTGGCTACCGGTAGGTGTATATCGACTACCGATAGTTCTGGTATTGTGGAAAATCTCTACCAGAAGCTACCAGTTAACTACCGATAGCTAGAACCCTCTAGACCAATGACTATCGGTAGTCTGTGACCTTTTAGTCCATGACTACCTGTTGACTACCGGTAGTTAAACTAAGATTTTGCCCATTTCATTAGTTTTTCATTTCCAATTCATTTCAAACCTTTCTAAAACCAACCCAACCCTTTCACAACATGTATTTGGGCTTTTAACAAGGTTATACACCTAATACTTGATCCATACAAGTTTCATTACAATCTTTTGTATGAATTTACATGTCAAAAACTAAGTTCCATAAATGTTTTACAAAACTCAAAGCAAGGCCACACGCCGGCCCTCTTCACCCTTGGGACCCGAATGTGCTCCGCCCACCGTGGTATACTCCGCACCTAAAATGTGTTTCCGTATAGGGTGAGACAACGCCCAGTAGAGTAGATCCTACAGAGGCTCCCCCTAGATGCTTATGCTCATGCAACATTCAAACAATTCTCAACCATTTCAATTAAATATGCGCAATCAAATGACGGAATTCATTATGATATGCCATGCAATGAGGTGAGACTCATTCATGCACTTCATCCGAGCCCATCCCGACTCCTCAACACATGCAAGTGCATTATGTGTGTGAACTTGTCAGCCATGTTACACATCGAATGACATTTACAATCTATAGTCTTTCTTGGTTTGGATGTTTATGGAATTACACCAACGGTACCCAACCGACACGGAATTTATGGACTTTCACCAACAGTTCTACGTATACTGACACACTTTATGGACTCTTATACTAATGGAGTGCATATCGAATCACCGGGCCTCTCACCCTAGGGATATTCTAGTCCCTTCTTGCTAACCCCAAACCATCATGCAACCAAGCAACTCCTTTAGGCCTTCGGCCCAACTTTTCCGAGCCTTCAGTCACCCACCAAATGTGATATTCATGACAACCATGCACATACCCATGTGATGCGATACTTTTCATGCATATGCAATGTAATGCACCATTCCACAAGAACACAATGTTCAATATACTATGATATGAAAAATTCTAACCCATCCATGGTAAATTATATCCAAAGTATATAATTACCATATTTGTCTTAATGTCAATATATCAGGACATACATACATCAACAAATACATTTCAGTCACAATCCATATCATAGGCATATGATTTCACATTACCACATACCCAAACATGTTATAACATATTCTCATACAATTAATACACTTTATATCACATAGGCATATTATCAATATCAAACACCTTAAAGGCATCTATAAAGTTAAGCTCAACCTTTAAGCATAAATTTCACCAAGCAACAAGAATGAACTCCAGTAACTTCCATATATCAAATTCAAGCTAGAAACTAGCCTAAATCATTTTCTTGCTCACTTTTTCGCTTCCATAACCATATTCATATGTACAAGTCAATACATAGGCATGTATATAAATATAACTCTTAGTTTACCAACATATAAAAAAAAGAATAATCCAAAGTAGGAAGAACCCTACCTCAATAGAAGTGAAGAAGACTTCTATATTCACCAAAACCACTCAATAACTCTAGATTTTCTAAATCTCCACTTTTGAATCTTCGGTGAAATCTCTTATTTTTGGTATGTAGACGTAGCCCTCGTGACGGAGATCGATCTTCCCTCTTGGCTCGACAAAATTCGAGTGACAAAACTCCGGGAAATCAAAGGAGAACTTGAAGAACTCTCTTCTCTCTCTTCTTTCTCTTGGGCGGCTGAAATGAGTTGAAGAATGGGATTTTTTTGCTGAAATACCCCATTTAAGGCCCTATTTATATTTTTCTAGACTTGGCCCAGATCGTGCTAAGTGTCCCCCGCTTATTTAGGTCCGATTTCGCCCCGAAATGATTTATTACATTCCGTGTTTAGATCAAATTAATTTTATTGATACTTTAAATCAATTATACTTAAATTTTAAGATAATTATATTTGGATTCCTTTGTGGGGTCATCCTCCACCTAGTTGGGTCGAACGACGTGCAAAAACATTCGACTATCTCAAAATTCGACAAAATTCGACAGGGTGACTAGATTTCGCGATACGAGTCCAACAATGAACTCCGTTTTCACATCTGAGGTCTAGAACATAAGTATTTTAAATATGCATTATAATGGCAAAATGACCATTTTGCTCTTTTAAAAGAAAGTTCAAATTTTTTTGGGTTTTATATTTTTCAAAAAGGGCAAAATGATAATTTGTCACTATATTGTGGGAATTAAAATCTGTATTCTCTAGAGCTTGTATGACACAACGACCTTCGCCGTTAGATTCTTATAGCAAAATCTAGTCACCTAAACTAATTTTGTCGAATTTCAAGATATTCAAAATTTTCACATTTTACGAGACAACTGGGTGGCGAATGACCTCACAAAGGTCCCCACAAATGAAAAATGTCAAATTTTCTTATATTTTGATAAAAATTCAAATAAAATTAATTTGAACTTAAATCGGGATAAAATAATTCATTTCGTGGTGTATAGCATGATGTGAGCCAAGCCTTGAAAATTATAAATAGGGACTAAAATATGATATTTTGCCCAAAATATCTCCCTTGACCCGCTGGCTCCAATGTGTGAGATAAAGAGGGAGAGAAAAGAGAGAAATCAAACTTCTTTCATCGATTCTCGGAGTTCCGTCGGTCGGAATACTTCGGCCCAAGAGTTAAACTTCATCTACGCGGTGAGGGCTACACAATCATACCAAGAACAAGGGATTTCATTGAAGATTCATGAGGACACTTTGGGGAAATCAAGACTTTGAGCCTTGTTGGTGCTCTTGAAGGTTCTTCTCTTCGATTTACGCTTCAAGAGGTAGGGTTCCCTCCTACACTAGTTTATTTCTAACCTAGAGTGTTCATATGAAAATGGTTGATGAATAAATTACCTATAACTTGTCTATGGATATGAAAATGAGAATATGAGTAGAGAAATGGCTTAAGATAACTTCTAGCTCAATTTTGATGTGTGAAAGTTACTTGTGTAAATTATTGTAACTTGATGAAATTGTGGGCATGATATGTGTTTAACATGATTGTTGTCTTGAAGGTGTTTGATAAAATGCCTTGAGTGATTTGAAATTATTATTTTGATGCAATTAAAGTAACATGCTTAGGCATTGTTATCTACATGTGGACATATACTTTATGATATGCTAGCATGGTGATAGGTCTTGGAAGTTATATGCGTATGATATAAATTGCTATGGTATATGCTGATATATGAAAATTGCTCACTTGGCATGCATTGTAATTTGGGCATAGCATTGGCATCACATTCATGAGTAAGAGTCATGAGTGTGGGTGTGTGAGTGCATGGCTGACGAAATATCATTCTTGGTTGTTGATAAGTGGGCTCGGTACTGTTGGACCAAGGTTCAACAGAGTTACATAGTTGCAAGCAGAGAAAAACTTGTGTCATGTATAGCAAGAAGGGCTAGACGATCCTTGGGTGCAAGACCCGGTAATTGGTTTATTCACTTCGGTCGGTGAAAGTCCATAAAAGTAAATTAGGCGTACGAATTCGGTGGTGCAATTCTGAAATCCGTTGCCCAACAAAGACACAAGATTTTATTTTGTAAACATACTCTTGGATGTGCAACATCCAACAATTCTTGATTTTATAAACACATGATTTTTATTTCAAACAAGCATTGGATGTGCTTTATCAATGATGAAGGTTTTACACATGTCCATTGCTTTGTGTTGTGGGATCTGGTCAGGGCTCGGGTTAAAGTGTGTGAGTGAGTGTCATCTCTTACCATGGCATGACATGGTAGAATTTCAACCTTGAATCACATATTCTTATTTAAAATGGATAAATGTTGTTGATTGTTGCATGTGTACATTCCACATGTATCTAGGTGGGGAGTAGCCTCTGTAGGAGATATTCTATTGAGCGTAGCTCACCCTATACAGTAAAACATTGTAGGTGTGGGGCTGACACTGGTGGATGGCTCCCATTTAGAGCCTCAATGATGAAAAGGGGCCGATTTGTGGCCTTGAATCATTTTGGAAAAACATTTGGGGAAATGATGATTTGGACATGTAATTCTATGCAAAATAAAAGTAATAGAACATGCACTTATCAAGTTTGATGTGGGAAATGATATTAAACATGTATTGGATGTTTGTGGGAAGGTCTGGAATGGTTTGGAGGAGGATGGAAATAAAAAATGGGAACAATAGGCAAAAGTCGACAGACAGTATTGATATATACCGGTACTTTTTTTCCAGTGGGAAAACCGTACCAATACTATGTACCGGTACTCTTTCAAACCGGTACTGTGTACCGATACTGTTTTAAAAAATTTTAAATTTTAAAATTGTTTTGCCATATTTTTTGCCTATGTTTTTCTTCCCTCCAAAGATGTAAATGAACCATAATGGAGTATAAATCATGGTATATTGGATCTTGGTTAGATCCAATGAATAATTGAACACCAAACACATTTGTCAGTTATGATCTCTTTTAGGGGTTGCTATCACGTGGTATCAGGTTATGCGACATTTACGAGTATTTTGGCGGGTTTGTGGGTACCAAATGATTAATAAAGGATCCCAGAATTTTAGGGCGTCTTAGCTTGGTATCAGAGCTTAGGTATACGAATTACCTAGGGCTTTATGGGCATTGAGTCTATACCATTGCATTCATTGTGCATACATGTTAAGTGTTTTTCTTACTACATGTTATGTGCTAATGTTATGTGAATTATATACATGGTGCTATGTATAAGAAAAGAGGAATACTAGGGTTAGAAAACATAATCTTGGGTTCCGAAAAGGGGATGAATGGGATAGGTCAAGGTGTTAATGTCTACAAATGGGTGACATATGCTCTAGTAGTGAGACAATGAGAAAATCCTCAAAGTTTAAACTTGATCCCTATCTTGGGATACAATGTGAGACTCTATTGTTATCTTACTTGTGTGTAGACGAAAAATAGAGGAAGGGGACGTTGAGGCGGTGGGTGGAATCAACCACCACCAGTCTTTGATCACCAAGCCTTTGTGGAGGCTATTGGTGAGGGGACTGCTACTATTGCACATGCCAATGCTACAGTTACTACTATTAGATATACTAGTGCAAATGTGGGCCATGGACGCTCAAGCAACCTCCAATGATGGCAGACCATGGGTTCCGGCAGGTTAAAAAGATCTTAGGGGCTATGAAGATCACCTCCGATGCCACTAAGATAATGCTAGCTACTTTTGAGCTAGAGGGAGAATCCCCATTGTGATGGAATTGGGTAAAGGCCTCAAGGAACATGGAGACAATGACATGGGGAGAGTTCTGGGAGCTCTTTATAGGCAAATATTTTTTGGTGTCTATCCGGCTAGCTAAAGCTCGAGAGTTCTTGAATTTGAAACAAGGGACTATGATGGTGCTAGATTACATGGCTAAGTTTACGAAATTAGCCCGTTTCGTTGACAACTATGTGGCCACAAATATGGCCAAGGTGAGGAATTTTAAAGATGGTCTAAAATTGCCAATTTGGGGTAAAATTGTGGGACTTCTCCTACAAGACATTGAGTCGATGGTCGAGACATCTATGGCCATTGAGAGAGAGGTGGATGATGCGTGGAACATCCGAGAAGCGAGTGTTAGGAGCAAGAAGAACGAGGGTCAATCTTTTTTTTCTAGTGTGGGGAAGAAACAAAGAACATCTACTCTATAGGGTCGCAACTATCAAGGCTAAGGTCAAGGTTAATCCTCCCAAGGCGGGATAAATCAAAGACCTTCTTACCCGACCGGCCAAAGGACTTGTTTCTATTGCCACCAACCAAGGCATATGAAACGAGAATGTCCTCAATGACAGCGATCTCAAAGTTATGTTGCATCCCAGTTCCAGTCTTCGGGGGGCATGCATAGGCTCATTTTGTTCCTCCCTACCCCTTCATTGGCCAGGGGTGCCAATACCAAGTCCAGGGTGCTGCACAAGGCTCTACTATATCACGTGCGGGAATCCCGTAATCAGGCCATATGGGCCAGAGCATAGGTCTGGGTCGAGGTCAAGGTTAAGGCTCACAAGCCAGGACTTTAGTGACCTAGTGACGTGTCTACGCCTTTGTGCCTCAGTCTGAGCCAACGGATCAGTTGATTATTTAGGGTACATTTCTACTCTCTTGCTTATGGACATGGGTATTATTTGACTCTGGTGCATCTCATTTTTTTATTACTGCATCATGTGTGAAAGATTTGAGCTTAGAGGTTGAAACCTTGGAAGAACCATTGCATGTGAGTTCTCCCCCTAGGAGCTAGGGTGAGCATTGATCAGATATGTGGGGATTATGAGTTAGAGATCTTGGAGATTCTACGTACTATGGACCTTAGGTCATGCACATGTTAGAGTTTGATGTCATCCTTGGGATGGACTAGTTGGCTGCCCACCGAGTCGTTATAGATTATGATCGTAAAATGGTCAATGCCTACACATCTGAGGGTGTTTGTTTCAAGTTCCAATGAAAAAATCATGACGTTTTACCCCATATAGTGTACGACTCCCATTGGCACGGGCAATTGTTGGGTTGCCTTACCCTAGATGAACTACAAGGATTACCTTCACATAAGGAGGTAGACTTCACATAGAATGGTATCTGTTGAGTTGCAAGAGCTCAAGGTCCACATACAAGAATTGATGGCCAAGGGGTTCATTAGGCCGAGCACCTCACCTTGGGGCACTCCGGTGTTGTTTGCTAAGAAGAAGGATAAGACCCTTCGGCTATGCATAGACTACCAATAATTGAATAGGGTTACTATCAAGAATAGACACCCTTTGTTGTAGATTGATGATTTGTTTGATCAACTAAGAGGAGCTCGGGTCTACTCCAAGATAGATCTCTACAACGGTTACCCTCAGTTGAGGGTTAGGGAGGCGGACATCCCTAAGATGGCGTTTAGGACGCGGTAGGGGCATTTTGAGTTTATCGTCGTGCCATTCGGGTTGACGAATGCGCCAACGACATTCATGGATCTCATGCATAGGGTATTCCAACTCTACCTAGATCAGTTCGTCGTGGTCTTTGTGGGTGACATTTTGATTTACTCCAAGTCTAAGGAGGAGCATGAGGGTCACTTGAGGGTTGTTCTCTAGGCCTTGATTGACATCAATTAGTTGTAAATTAAAAGTATAAAAAAAAAGTCGAATTAGTAGAATTACCGCACTAAAAAGTAGAAATTAAAGTAAATTAGGGTTAGTGCGGGAATTATTTGTTTTAACAATTTTTATCTAAAGTTTCAGGATAAAATGCAGAAGAAACCAAATATGAAGGGTGCAATGTCAAGAAAAAGGAAAGCTAGGAGGCCAAAGTGTAATAAAGCAAGTCAGAGGCCATGCAACTTGCAAATCCACTTGCACGACCGTCCGGACGGCACTGCCACCGTCCGGACGGTCCTCCTTAGTCATCACATGCAGACCTCCACCTCCTGCTTCCATTTTCGCCTATAAAAAGGGACCTTCACCTCCTTTGCAAAGAAGATCGGATATGAGAGCTTCCAAGTGAAAATCCAAAGAGAGAAAAAGGAAAAGAAAGGAAGAAAAAGAAAGAAGAAAGTGCAAACACGATCCGGTCCGTGATACACTTTCAGTTCCAATACTGTACTTATACATTTCTATTATAGCTTTCCATTCGGATAGTTGAAGTGCTGCCACTTTTTCATCTTAACTGATAATAAGAGTGGTTGTGTTTCAATCGTTCCCTACGAAAGCCTTTTACATTTTGTACTTTAATTCTGTTGTAATGATAACTGCTAACACTCCTTGCTCATCTATAGCAATGGAGCATGAGTAGTTCCGTGTATTCTCCAGTACGAGGGGAACATATGTATAATATTGGTGTGCTTATGGAATTGCTGATGTTTTATCTATACGTTTATTATATATATAAGACATGCCAGCTGAAAAAACCCCGGTGATCCTATCGGTATGGCTTTGCTTCCACTGGAACGCTGAGGAAGTTTCACTGACGCATGATATTACTATATATAATAATATTGCCTGCTAGAATAACCCCGGTGATCCTATCGGTATGGCTAGCCCTCCACTGGAACGCTGAGGAAGTTCTACTGTCAATATATATATATTCCATGATGATCCATTGAATAATTCAAGTATTCCGTTTGAGTGGCTTGACTTTCTGGGTGACATATCTAAATACAGCTAACCTGACAAGTTGCTGTATTATGATTAACTACCACCAGCTGACCTGACAAGTTGCTGGAAGATCGTCTATACCACCAGCCGGTTTTACTCGAATTAGTCAATGGGAATATCTATAATCCAGCATAGCCTAATAAGCAGCTGCGTTATAATATATTACCTTCACAATAGCTTAATAAGCTACTGTGTGCTGAATTATGTACATCAGACCTATCGATTGACTTTCCAGTAAAATGGAGGTTGATTGTTGTGTGGTAGCAATTCCGTAACAATACCAATATAAAGCATATGGGATCCTTAAACTGAAGGATATATTTTATATTTCTATCAATTAATCTGTTTTATTTACGCACTTTGTTATATCTGCATTTTATGTCCGCCTGCCTTTTATTTTAAAACCAGTTAATTAGACTAAGCTCACACCACAAGCAATCAAATATCAAACTACTCCAAACAAATCACTTAATCGTTTTTAGTTTTTATTTTATTTTAGTTTATTTTATTTTTTTTAATTACTTAACTCTTCGTGGGATCGATACTTGGACTTAAAACCGAGAAAACTACAATTTGACCACCTATACTTGGGTGTAATATTTTAATATAATTCAGACACACTAAAAAGTGCGAATCAAGTTTTTGGCGCCGTTGCCGGGGAGTTATAGTAAGAAAAAAAAAACATATATAATATTATCTTTTATATATTTGTATTTGTTATATGTTTCTAGTTTGTTTTTATTTGTTTTATTTTCAATAGTCTATGTCTGTGCATTCATCAGTAGGATCAGTAAATCAATCATCTCCTTCATCTTCATCCTCTTCTAACTCTACACAAGAATCATTTGACTTAAGTATGGCTCAAAACGTACCTAGAGAGGAACATCCTAGAGAACAAGAAGTTGTTCAAAATACTCGACCATTAAAAGAATATCTACATCCTACAAGAACTAATGTTCCATCCTGTTTTGCTTTTCCAACAGACGCTTTAAATCTCAATATTAAACCAGGAACAATCCAACTATTACCACAATTCCATGGTTTAGAAGATGAAAACCCTTATGTTCATATGAAAGAATTTGAAGATGTCTGTGGAACTTTACAAGACAATACTGAAATGATCAAAGTAAGAATTTTTCCATTTTCTTTAAAAGATAAAGCAAAACTATGGCTTAATGCTTTACGACCAAATTCTATTTCAAATTGGCAAGCGTTACAAACTGAGTTCTTTAAAAAGTTTTTTCCTGTACATCGTACCAATACTCTAAGACGAAAAATCATGAATTTTTCAGTAAAAGAAGGGGAAACTTTTTATCAATGTTGGGAAAGATTTAAAGAACTTCTTCAAGCCTGCCCACACCACGCTTTTGAAAACTGGACGTTAGTCGGATTTTTTTATGATGCCCTTCCTCCTGCAATGAGACAATTTGTTGAAATGATGGCTCAAGGAGAATTTATGAATAAAAATCCGGAAGAAGCATTCCAATATTTTGATACAATTTCTGAAAGTTCCCAGATGTGGGACTCAACTTCTTCAAATATTGTGGAAAATAGGCCATGAACATCCGAAAGAGAAAAATATGTTTTGAAAGAATATGATGATTTAAGAGCTAAAATGGCTAGTTTATCCCGAAAACTAGAA
>CM042193.1:24040682-24069796 GCA_023539305.1 Ilex asprella | reverse complement strand
CATCTTCCAAAAGACATACGTACAATAATAATGAAAAAAGCGAGAAGAGTCAGAAATTTAAAAATATTTGAAAATCAACCACGACCCTTATGCGGAAAAAGTACCTATGCCAAGCATAGACGAGTGGATCGTTTGTGTGCGTGTGTAAAATGTGGTCGGACAGAACATATAAGAAGATATAATAAATGTGCGGAACCTATTTCAGGACGATCGTTAGACCGTTTACGCTGGATAAGGGATGGGCAGAGCAAGGAATACCCTGAGACGCCATCTTACTCCAGCCCGATGTTAAACAGATTCGTGAGAAATGAAATAAACCGTGCCAATCATATACCTGAATTTGATAATTCTGATGCCGAAACAATATAATAATGTACTATTTTGGAAGAATTATAAATAAATTATAAATATGTAGATAAAAATTATACATATTTAGATCTATTTGTAAATAGATGAAAATAACTATTGACTAGTTAGAAAAATCTGTAAATAACAATAACAAATAAAATGAATTAAAAACCCACCAAATTGTTGAAGAAAAAAAGAGTGGTTAGTAAAAGTTTTTGTAGAATGTATAAAATATATCTAATGTGTATATTGCAGGAAAATAAAGCAACAAGGAAACAAAGCAGTATGCAGCAACAAAATCCCAGGAAACTGCCACCGTCCGGACGGCAGACCCACCGTCTGGACGGTGAGCCCTATTATAAAAACAGCCTCCATGCAACAAAAAACCGTCCAGTACACCTTGCACCTCAAAACATTCGGCTAACCCAAATTTTTTCGAAGAAAACTCCTCAAATCCACTACATTTTACCAAATTCAATCAAATTTGTTCCGATTATTCTCTTACCCATCACATTTGGAGCAGATTTACCGATTGGAATAAACTGAAACAAAGAATCCAAGAAGAAATCAAGAAATCCATGGATTTGAGGCAAAGCTCAAGAAGATCTTCAAGACGAACACAAAGGGAGCAAACTGAGCAACAAGAAGTACCACAACAACACCCAGGACCGGGAAACATCTTCAACCAGGTGATGTTTGAAAATTTTGATGAACAAAGCTGGTATGATGAAAAATTTATGATGAAAACCATTATTGTTGAACGCCCGGTTGTGATTGAAGATTTTGACAACATAGGAATTAGACAAATTCTTGCTGCTAGAGGTTGGCTTGATTATGTTCACTTATCTGTTCCTGCATATGACTGTCTAGTCCGTGAATTCTATAGTAATGCTCAGATAGTTGAACTGAGACATTTACGTGCATTTGTACGAGGTGAAATTTTTCATGTTACACAGGCTGTGATAGCCGAATTTTTTCAACCCATGCGGAGAGAAGAAAACTCACAATACCCGTACACTGCTCAGACATTGCCAAACATAAATGTCCTAGGAAGAGAGGTGACCGGCAATCCAGAATTTGGTTGGGGCAGACCAAATAAGTATATCAAGCAGGGAGACTTAACTGATAAATACCGCATTCTGAATTTAATCACTGTGAATAGCTTGCTACCTAGAGCTCAGAAAAATCAAGTCTACACAGAGCAAGCTTACTTTCTATATGCATTCGGGATGGGACATACCATTGACTTGCCCAATCTGATTATTGACCAGATGATACTTACAGTAGAAGATAAAAAGCTCTCACTACCCTATGCCATGCTAGTCTCTCAACTTTGCAGGAACAATGGGGTGATAATTGACCCAACCTGGAAGATCGTCGACCAATACGGACCTATTGATAAAACATCATTAAAGAAAAGTCATGGAGCACAACCAGATGCACCACCAGTAGCCCAAGAAGAAGTACCACCTGAACCTCAAGAGCAACCATTCCAACATCCTGAAGAATTCATTCCACCAGAACAGCAGCCACCAGAAGATCTACCTTATGTTCCAGTGGATGACAGGACAGACAGACAGATTCTGATGGGAATAGAGACCACAATGAACCAGATGCAGACTACCATTACTCAGATGGGCACCAGCTTACATCAGATGGATCAGCGGATGACCGATTATGAACACAACCAGGCTGAGTTGTTGAGGCTATGGAGACAGCACTTTGGAGGAGGACCATCCATGCCATGAAGACTGGGAATTCTACAATAAAAACTGTACTCTCTTTCACTCAGCTTTTTAAATTATGCACTTTTAAATTATGCAATTAGACCACTAAACTATCTTTGCACTTGTTTATTTTGTTTAGTTGTTTTGAACCTATGAATATTTTGAACTTGTTAAGTTTGAATTTAGGAATGTTTAAGGTTATGTTTTAATTAAAGACTATATTGAAAAAGTTAGGAAGCCTAAGTTATATGATTCAAAGAAAAATTAAGTTACTATTTTTAGTACATTACAAGAATTGTCTTAATATGATCACTGAGATTTTCACATTTTAATGGGACATTATATCAATATTTTTATTTTAAACTTAGTTTTAGAAGCATAAAAGGATACCTTTATTATTCAAAAATTTTGTGAAATATTACAATCTTTCTACCAATAGTGGAGATGTGAAACCTAATGCAGATTTTGAACCTATCTTTCTTGGAGAGCAATTCAACATCTACTCAAAAGAGAATCTCCGATTCAGCGGTAACTTTTCTTTGAGTAATCTCATTATGTTTGCTTTGATTAACACTTGTGAAATTATATTGTTGGCACTATCCTTAAAATGTTAGCTAGAAAGAATACAAACATATGATTTCTGGAAAATGATCTTAGGCCATGTTTCATCAATCTTGAGCCTTGACCATTTCTTTTACAAAACTATATCCCTAGTCAGCCAAGATTGAGCCTGAAAAATATAAATTATGTTCCTGAAAAACAAAAATATACCCAAACCCAATAAAAATATATTTCAACCTACCTTTGCTATTTAATTTTCTTGTACCCTCTTTGAATATAACAAAATGCAGAATAGCAGAAGAAGAAGAAAAGGTAGAAAAAAAGACAAGAAAAACGAGATGGAGCGTAAAACGCACTCGTACAAGAAAAGCGAGATGGAGCGTAAAACGCACTCGCTCAAGAAAAAGTGAGATGGAGCATAAAATGCACTCACCAAAGAAAGAGAAAAAATTAAGGTGTGCTACAATATAAAAATAGCAATTTGAATCCCTATGACATCGTTTCATAAACCTCAACCCCACAACCCCATTACAACCCTAAGAAAGTCCTTTTTGATTCCAGAAATCATATATTTGCATTCAATCTATTATCTAAAAAGGAAAATGTTAATAATATAATTAATAAAGTGTTAATAGTCTTTCATGAGATTATGTCAATCTCCTCTTTATTTTATAAACCGCTCCTTGAAATACTTACATGTGAAATCCTTTGCTTTATTTAAAATATTTCAATCACATGTAAGACTGAGAGATTAGTCACTATAACATATATTATTTGTTGAGCGTATTCCAGGAAAGGATCGACATCAAGATTATTGCGAAAAAGGGTAATATTTCTCAAAATGCTTTTTGAAAATAAAGAGACTCCTACACACACACACAAGTTTTTAGAAAAATATAGCTATAATGTTACCAGTAACTTGTGTTATTCTTATGAGTGATCAGAGAAAAAAAAAGTATATTCTAGTTATGTATAAAAATAACAATTTAATTTTACATATGAACCATATAAATTATGCATTCCTAACTATAGAAGTTCGTAGGTAGCTTCACTGGAAACCTTTATGAGACACAACTGGTCCACTAGGAATCACCTAGGGGTTTAACGGCTTATTGCATATGCTAAATGCAATCGTGAAAAAATCTACGAAAATGATTTTACCCCTACTTGTATTATATTTTTATGTTTTACTAGGGACTAGTAAAGTTTTAGTTGGGGAGTGTGATTGACATCAATTAGTTGTAAATTAAAAGTATAAAAAAAAAGTCGAATTAGTAGAATTACTGCATTAAAAAGTAGAAATTAAAGTAAATTAGGATTAGTGCGGGAATTGTTTGTTTTAAAAATTTTTATCTAAAGTTTCAGGATAAAATGCAAAAGAAACCAAAGATGAAGGGTGCAATGTCAAGAAAAAGGAAAGCTAGGAGGCCAAAGTGTAATAAAGCAAGTCAGAGACCATGCAACTTGCAAATCCACTTGCACGACCGTCCGGACGGCACTGCCACCGTCCGGACGGTTCTCCTTAGTCATCACATGCAGACCTCCACCTCCTGCTTCCATTTTCGCCTATAAAAAGGGACCTTCACCTCCTTTGCAAAGCAGACCGGATATGAGAGCTTCCAAGTGAAAATCCAAAGAGAGAAAAAGGAAAAGAAAGGAAGAAAAAAAAGAAGAAAGTGCAAACACGATCCGGTCCGTGATACACTTTCAGTTTCAATACTGTACTTCTACATTTCTGTTATAGCTTTCCATTCGGATAGTTGAAGTGCTGCCACTTTTTCATCTTTACTGATAATAAGAGTGGTTGTGTTTCAATCGTTCCCTACGAAAGCCTTTAACATTTTGTACTTTAATTCTGTTGTAATGATAACTGCTAACACTCCTTGCTCGTCTATAGCAATGGAGCGTGAGTAGTTCCGTGTATCCTCCAGTACGAGGGGAACATATGTATAATATTGGTGTGCTTATGGAATTGCTGATGTTTTATCTATACGTTTATTATATATATAAGACATGCCAGCTGAAATAACCCCGGTGATCCTATCGGTATGGCTTGGCTTCCACTGGAACGCTGAGGAAGTTTCACTGATGCATGATATTACTATATATAATAATATTGCCTGCTAGAATAACCCCGGTGATCCTATCGGTGTGGCTAGCCCTCCACTGGAACGCTGAGGAAGTTCTACTATCAATATATATATTCCAAGATGATCCATTGAATAATTCAAGTATTCCGTTTGAGTGGCTTGACTTTCTGGGTGACATATCTAAATACAGCTAACCTGACAAGTTGCTGTATTATGATTAACTACCACCAGCTGACCTGACAAGTTGCTGGAAGATCGTCTATACCACCAGCAGGTTTTACTCGAATTAGTCAATTGGAATATCTATAATCCAGCATAGCCTAATAAGCAGCTGTGTTATAATATATTACCTTCACAATAGCTTAATAAGCTACTGTGTGCTGAATTATGTACATCAGACCTACCGATTGACTTTCCAGTAAAATGGAGATTGATTGTTGTGTGGTAGCAATTCCGTAACAATACCAATATAAAGCATATGGGATCCTTAAACTGAAGGATATAGTTTATATTTCTGTCAATTAATCTGCTTTATTTACGCACTTTGTTATATCTGCATTTTACGTCCGCCTGCCTTTTATTTTAAAACTAGTTAATTAGACTAAGCTCACACCACAAGCAATCAAATATCAAACTACTCCAAACAAATCACTTAATCGTTTTTAGTTTTTATTTTATTTTATTTTATTTTATTTTTTTTAATTGCTTAACTCTTCGTGGGATCTATACTTGGACTTAAAACCGAGAAAACTACAATTTAACCACCTATACTTGGGTGTAATATTTTAATATAATTCCGACACACTAAAAAGTGCGAATCAAGCCTTAAGAGACCATCAGTTGTATGCCAAGTTCAGCAAGTGTGAATTTTGGCTTACTGAGGTGAATTTTTTGGGAGGTATAGTGTCGTCTTTGGGTGTATCCGTGGAACCGAAAAAGGTTGAGCCAGTTATGAATTGGGAGAGGCCGAGGTCATTCTTCTAGATACGTAGTTTCTTGGGATTGGCAGGATATCATCGGAGGTTCATTGAGGACTTCTCTCAATTAGCTGCACCAATGACCAAGTTGACCCGAAAGAAGGTCAAGTTTTAGTGGAATGACTCGTGTGAGAAGACATTGTAGGAGTTGAAGAGGAGGCTTACTTCAACTTATATTTTGATAGTCCCAGAAAAGGGATAGAGGTATACAGTGTATTGTGATGAATCGAAGGACGGACTTGGATGCGTTTTGATGTGATCTGGGAGGGTAGTGACAATGGTTCTCGACAGTAAAAGAACCACAAATAGAATTACCCCAAACATGACTTGGAGTTGGCGGCCATAGTCTTTGTGTAGAAGACTTGGCGCCACTATCTATACGGTGAGCAGTTCGAGGTATTTTCGGACCACAAAAGTCTGAAATACATCTGTACAAAGCGCGACCTCAACATAAGGCAACGTAGGTTGATGGAGTATCTGGATGGCTATGACTTCACTTTGCATTACCATCCCGATAAGGCAAATGTGGTGACTGATGCACTTAGCCCGAAGTCACGGGGAGTATTAGCTAGTGTGGCTTCTCGAGAATGATAGATGCTCGAAACAGTTGGATAGCTCAGGCTACACTATATGGGGTAGGTTCAGGGTACTTTGGAGAGTTTTGTGGCTATGCCTTCCCTATTAAACAGGGTGATTGATTCCCAGGGACAAGACCATAGATATTTTCCATTAAGGATCGAGTATGATTCTGTGGAGCTGAGAGAGGAGATCCTTAGAGAGTTCAATTGCTCCCATCTTGTTGTATACCCCGGTGGTACGAAGATATATCATGACCTTCGTCGCCAGTACTACTGGAGTGGAATGAAGAGACAAGTTGGGGATTTTATTAGTCGATATCTCACGTGTCAGCAAGTGATGGCTGAGCAATAGAGACCAGTAGGGTTACTCCAGCCTTTGGAGGTAGCTGAGTGGAAATGGGAGCATGTCACGGCGGATTTTGTGACCCACTTGCCGCGGACATCGCTTGGGCATGATGCGATGTGGGTGATAATGGATCGGCTTACTAAGTCAACACACTTTTTGGCAGTGCGGATGACCTTCACACTGGAGGAATTTTGCAGGTTGTACATACGGGAGATTGTTCGGTTGCATGGAGTGCCCAAATCTATAGTATCAGATCGGGATCCCAGGTTTAAGTCTCTTTTTTTGGAGAGTTTCTAGCGAGTCATGGGGACACAGTTGATGATGAGCACTATTTTTCATCCCCAGACAGACGATCAGTAGGAGAGGACCATCCAGAATTTAGAGGACATGCTACGGACATGTGTCCTAGATCTCAAGGGTAGTTGGGAAGAGCACCTACCCTTAGTAGAGTTCGCCTGCAACAACAGTTATCAGACAAGCTTACAGATGGCACCCTATCAGGCACTATATGGGAGGCCTTGTCATTCTCCGGTTTGTTGGACGGAAGTAGGGGAAAGACCGTCTACAAGTTCGGAATTGGTTAGAGACACATCAGAGAAGGTAGACTTCCTTATTTGTTTTAATAATGTAAGGACCAAATAATAAGGTGCAGTGTACCTAGTCGCGAAATAAGTCAGGTAATTCAGTTTTGTCGCTATGAAGTTTGTGGAGGCCATTTTGCTTCAAAGAAAACCGTTGGCTAACTCTTTTCAAAGATGTTCATATATTTTGTTTAAACTATGACAAAAGAATGGGAAAATTTTCAAAAAGAAATATGATGCCTTTAAACCCTATTTTAATTATTCAAATCTTCGATTGTTGGCGCATCAATTTTATGAGACCATTTCCTCAATCTTTTGGATATCTGTATATTTTGGTTGCAGTCGACTATGTTTCTAAAAGGATAGAGTCAATTCCATGTAGAAATAATGATCACAGAATGGTGATCAAATTTTTTAAAGTAATATTTTATCCAGATTTGGAATTCCTCAAACAATCGTTAGTGATGGTGGATTACATTTTTGCAACAAAGTTTTTGAAAATCTTATAAAGAAATACATGTTTTCTCATAAAATATCCGCTCTGTATCATCCACAGACAGGTGGACGAATTGAATTAGCTAATAGGGAGATAAAATATATTTTAGAAAAAACAGTGAATCCGAATCGTAAGGATTGGTCTTTACGATTAACTGATGCGCTTAGGGCTTACCGTACTACATATAAGACTATTTTAGGAATGTCTCCTTATCAGTTAGTTTATGGTAAACCATGTCACTTACCTATAGAATTAGAATATAGAGCATATTGAGCAATGAAAATGATGAATTTTGATATGGATAAAGCTAGAGTGTGTCGTAAACTGCAAATTAATGAATTAGAAGAATTAAAAACGAAGCTTATGAAAATGCTAAAATTGCTAAATCAAGAACAAAAAATTTTCATGATAAAAATATCTTGAGAAAATATTTTGAACTATCACAAAATGTTCTATTGTATAAAGCAAAACTTCGTTTATTTCCAGGAAAACTAAGATCTAGATGGACATGACCTTATATTGTCAAGCAAGTTTTTGACTATGGGGCATTTGAAATTGAAATTCCAGTAACTAGGAATATTTTTCAAATAAATGGGCAAAGACTTAAACCCTATTATGATGGATTCACTCAAGATATAACTTATGTGCCACTTTTTGATCCAGTATATGTATGCCGAAAAAATAGTATTGTTTGATAACTAATTTACTTGTAATTTATTTGACATATTAAACGTCCTGAGTAAAAGTCAGATATCCTAATCGCTGAAAGACAACATATTCCTGGTTTTTATTTTTATCAATACTGACCATTATTGTTCTTACATTTCAGATAATGTTTAATTTAAGATGGGGGGTGTGAATGTGAATTTAAGTTTTGTGTTTAAAATAGTAATTTTGATTTAAAAACTTTGTTCGTTTTTATGACTGGCAGACATTAAAGAACCAGATATTGAGTCAATTTTGAATAATTTTTTAAGTCGTTTTAAAAAAAATTCTTAATTTTTTTTTGTGAAAAATGGACAAAAAATTATTTTTGTTAAGTTTAATTTTACTGTGTCATTTTCAAAAAGATAAACATACGTTGATCATGCAAAAAGCTAGATATGTTATAAATTTAGAAAATTTTGAAAGCCAAACACGACTCTTGTGTGGAAAAAGTATATATACTAAACACCGACGAGCAATTCGTCTTTGTGCTTGTGTAAGATGTGGTCGTACAGAACATTTGAGACAATATAATAAGTGTGCAGAACAAATTTTAGGATGAGCATTAGATCGTTTACGGTGGATTCGGTATGGGCAGAGTATGGAGTATCCTAAGATGCCATCCTATTCCACCCCAATGTTAACAAGATACGTGAGAAATAAAGTTAACCATGTCACTCGTGCTATTAAGCCAGATAGTTTTGATACTGATTGGATATGCCCAACGAAATGTATAGTTTTGGGAATAAATGAACATAGTTATAAATACATGTAAATAACTATAGATTAAATAGGAAAATCAGTAAATAACAAACAACAATTAAATAAAAAATAAAAACAATTAATTATTGGAAAGAAAAAGAGTGGTTAGCAAAGCTTTGTAGAAAATATAAAACTATATCTAATTTTATAAACTATAAGAATTTACCAGAAAAAGAAGACAATTGTAAAAAATCAGAGAAACAGTCTGCAGTTACCAACCTAGAGCTAGTCAGATAGCACCATCAAGACGGTGGAACTAGCTCCTAGATGGCAGTCTCTTTATATATATATCCTCTAGAAAGAAAACCGTTCAGTTTAGTTTCCCTCGCAAACCAGTAAATTCAAAAATGCCGAGATTTTCCAAAGAATAACCCTCAAATCTGCTACACTCAACTTTTTTTCTTCAAATCTTCTTCGATTATTCATCTACCCATAACATTTTTGAAGAAATCTACCAATTGAAATCCACTGTGATGAATTATTTGAAGAAAAATCAAGAAAAACATGGATTCGAGACGACGAACAAGAGGGTCTTCAAGACAAGCACGAAGGGATCGATCTCTTCAACCTCAGGCTCCTCCACAACATCCTGGATCAGGAAATATCTACAATAAGGTGATGTTTGAGAATTTCGAGCAGTAGGTCAGGTATGATAATCACATTCTGCTTAAAACTACTATTTCTAAAAGGCCAGTAGTATATGAAGATTTTGAGAACATAGGAGTAAGACATGTCCTTGCTGAACGTAGATGGCTTAATTATGTTAAATTTATCTCTATTGCCTATGACTGCTTAGTCCGTGAATTCTATAGTAATGCAAGTATCATTGGGAAAGACAATTGCATGTGTTTGTTTAGGGAATAATTTTTCAAGTTACACCGGCTACTATAGCCGAATTTTTTCAGCCAATGCAAAGACTACCCAACCCGCAATATCCCTACGTTGAACTACCTGATTTAAATGATGTAGGGAGAGAAGTAACAGATAACCCATAATTTGCATGGGGTAGACCCAACAAATACATAAAGCAAGGAGACCTGAACTGACAAGTACCACATCCTGAATTTGATAATAGTAAATAGTTTCCTACCCTGGGCCCAAAAGAATCAAATTTGTACTAAGCAGGCTTATTTCTTATATGCATTTGGAATGTGACACAAAATTGATCTACCATACTTAATCATGGACCAAATGATACTTGCTATGGATAGAAAAAAACCATCACTCTTGTATGGTATGTTAGTATCTCAGCTATGCAGGAACGTGGGCGTGATCATTGATCATCTCAATAAAATAGTATACCATTTTGGAGCATTAGATAAAATTTCACTGAAAAATAGTCATGGTGGACAACTAGAAGAACAACCTAAAGCACCACCTGCACAACAAGAATAGCCATTCCAGGTACCTGAAGAATTCATACCACAAGAACAGCAGAAACCACAAGAGGGTCAACCATATGTACTAGTGGACGACAGAATTAACCGACAGATTTTACTAGAGATGGAGACCAGCATTACTCAGATCAATCAACATATAGATGACTATGAATAGAATCAAGCTGAGCTTTTGAGGCTATGGAGGGAGCATTTTGGAGGATGACCTTCTACTTCCTAAACAGACTGGAGATTTTACAAAAACTTTACTATCTCTCACTCATCTTTTACATTATGCACTTTTACTTTATGCATTTGAAATTTACTTTATGTTTTGAACATGTTTGTTTAAGCTTGTTCAAGTTGGAACTACCATTTGACAATTAATATGGAACTAATGCTTGTCAAGTTAGAAGGATTATATCATATAATTTGCAATTAAATTAGGTTAATATTCCTATGCTTTGTGAAAATAATCTTAATCTGATCACACGAGATTTTCATATTTTAATTATATAATATCTTAATATTTTTGTTTAAACTTACTCTTATAAGCACGATTAGATTTTTTTATTTCAGAAACCTTGTGAAGTATTGCACTCTTTGCATATATAGTGGAGATGTATAACCAATTGAAGAATTTGAGCCAATCTTTCTTGGAGAGATATTCTACATCTACTCAAGTAAACATTTTCGATTCTACAATATACTTTCTTTGAATAATATCTTTAATTTTGTTTTGATTAAAACTTGTTAGAGTATATTATTAGCATTGGCTTTAAAATTCTTTTATAGGAATTTTACATAAGTATGATTTCTAGAAAATGATCTTAGACTATTTTTAATTATTTTCTAACCTTGACCATTTCTTTTACAAAATTATATCCTTAGTTAGCCATGATTGAGCTTAAAAAAATATGAATTTTTTTTAAGACACCCAAAAAACATCCGAGCCACCTGAAAATATATTAAATTTACCTGTGCTACATTATTTTTTTGAACCCTCTTATAAATCAGCAGGATACAGAAAAGCAAAGAGAGGGAGCTCCAAAGAAATCCAAAGAAGAAAAGGTAGAAAAGGACAAAAGAATGAAAACGATCCAAAGAAAAGAAAATTTTGAGAAAGAAAAGAACCATGAAAGTGAAAAATAGAAAGAATAAACATATAAAGCCTTAAGAAAGAGGTGTGCCACAATTTAAAGAGTAGCTATTGAATCACACTGACGTCATTTCTTAAACCTTAAACCCATGGTCACATTACAACCAAAAGAAAGTCCTTTTCTATTCTAGAAATCATATATCTGTATTAATCCTATACATCCATAAAGGGACGATATTGATAATATGTTTGATATAGTGTTGATATCGGGTCATGAGATTATGTCAAATTCTGATTTTTTAAATATTCGTTCTTCAGAGACTCACATGTGATATTATTTCTTTTGCTAACAATATTCCAATCACATGTAACAAGTAAGAGAGTAGTTGTGAAAACCCGGATAAATTTGAATTTTTTTTAAAAAGGGTAAAATGGTCATTTGACACTTATAATGTGGAATTAAAATATGTGTTCTCTAGAGCTCGTATAATACAATGGACTTCGCCATTGGATTCGTATTGCGAAATCTAGTGACCTAGGCTAATTTCGTCTAATTCTGAGATAGTTGAATTTTGCACGTCATTCGAAGCGACTGGGTGACAGATGACCTCACAAAGGTCCCCAAAAATAAAAATTATAAAATTGCCTTATAATTGAAAAAAAATTCAAATAAAATTAAACTTAAACTTAAACTTAAACAGGGATGAAATAAATTATTTCGGGGCGAAAACGGACTCGAACAAGCGGGAGACGTGTGGCACGATGTGAGCCAAGCATTTAAAAATTTAAATAAGGGCTAAATATCTGAAAAATCAGATATTTCACTCGTCATTCAGCTGGATCCAACATGTGAGAGAAAAAGGGAGAGAAAAGAGAGAAAACCAATCTTCTTTGGCTAATTCTCGGAGTTCGGTCGTTCTAAATTCATCGAGCCAAGAATTAAAGTCGATCACGTCGACGAGCGCTACACAGCTTCCCCAAAAACAAGGGATTTCACCGAAGATTCAAAGAGGGCATTTGGGAGAAATCAAGTTTTGGAGGTCTTGAGAGGTGTTTTTGAAGTTTCTACCTTCATTTCTACACTCCAAGAGGTAGAGTTCTTCCTACTTTGATTTTATTTGACCCTTGGGTGTTGATAGACTAAGGGTTTGACATAGAGATTGACCTAAGACATTTCTATAGACATGGAAATGAAGAAACTTGGCATATGATGTCTTAAGCTAAACTTTAGCTTGAATTTGATGTGTAGAAGTTACCTATGTAATTTCATGAAAATATGAAATTAGAGGCATCCTATGTGTTTCATAAGTTGTGCCTTGCATACATGTTGATAAAATTCTTGAATATTTGAAGCTTGTTGTTTTGATTAAATTGGAATAACATGCTTGTGAATTGTGTTAGAAAGATATGTCAATATGTGCTATTTTATGTATTAACATTGTGAAGGATTTTGGTGGTTATATGCAATTGACATAATTGGCCTTGAATATGTAGAAAAGTGGTTAAATTGATCTATATGACATTCATACATATGGGACATGATTGTTATTGCAATGGTGCGTCACATTGCATATGCACAAAAATATCTCATCACATGGGTGTGTGCATGTTTGTTGTCAACACCATACTTGGTTATTGACGAAAGACTTGGGAAAGTTGGGCCGAAGGCCTAGCTAAGCCACATGGTTACATGATAAGTTGGGTTGGGGTTAGCAAGAAGGGTTAGAAGATCCCTCAGGTGAGAGACTTGGTGATTGGATACGCACTCTGTTGGTATAAGAACCCATAAAGTGTGTCGGTGTGCACGGAACCGTTGGTGAAAGTCCATGAATTCCATGTCGGTTGGGTGCCATTGGTGTAAGTCCACGAATATCCACCCCAAGAAAGATCCTAGATTTGTAAACGTTATTTGATCTGTAACATAGATGACGAGTTTATACACATTGGCATTGCATGTGTTGTGGAGCCGGGAAGGGCTCAGATTGAGTGCATGAATGAGTCTCACCTCATTGCATGGCATGTCATATTAAATTCCATCATTGAGTTGCATACACTTTATAGGAGTTGTAGTGGATAATTGTTGTTGCATGTGAACACTTCATGTGCATCTAGGGGGAGTAGCCTCTATAGGGGATACTCTATTAAGCGTAGCTCACCATATACGGGAAAACATTTCTTGTGTGAGATATACACCGGCGGATGGCTCCCATATTGAGCCTCAAGGATGAAGAAGGCATGACTTGTGGCCTTTGAACCATTTTGTAAAACATTTGTGAAAATTATGTTTCGGGCATGTGAATTCTTGGAAATGGTAGTAATAAAACTTGTATTAACTATGTTTGAGATTTAAATATATGAGGTTTAAGTTTTGGATGATTTTGGGAAGGTTTGGAATGGATTTGGAATGAAAAGCAGGCGAAACAAGCAAATCCGGACAAACCGTACCGGTGCGGAGCTGTCCAGAGAGTAAATCGTACTAGTACGCTCTCTTAAAATCGTACTGGTACATAGTACCGGTACACCCTCTAAAATTTTGAAAATTTTAAATTGTTTTGCCAAGCTTTGGGCTTTGAATTTCCTTCTATCCATTGATGTAAATGAACCGTAATGAAGTATAAATCATGGTCTATTGGACCTTGGTTGGAACCAATGTATAATTGAACACGAATTACATTGTGGGTTAGAATCCCGAATAAGGGTATGTTATCACGTCGTGTCAGCTATCCTTTGACAATGATGACCTCCGAGCTTATGTGTAAGATCTTCAAGAGAAAATAGAGAGGCAGGCCACTTCCTTCAAGGGCTTACAGGCTGCCAAAGATAGGACAGAGGAAGAAGAAAAGAAAGCCATGGATAGAAGGAAACCCCTTGCATGTTAGGGTTGTCATTCGCATGATCGAATTGATCAGGAGGGGGATATTGCATTCTTTGGTTAGGCATCCTAGGTTCGGGCCACCCCCCACCCCTTTGGTCATTTTGGTTTGCACCATCATAGTCAAAATTTTCACCCCCTTGGATGTTTGGGTTCACACCCACATTGTCAAAATTGTCACCGGCATCCTCGGGTGGATTTTGGTCGACGTTCATGTTGGGAGCTAGGTTTTGTCTAACTAGTCGGTGATGGGTATCCGTCTCCCACATGCAACAAAATATACACAATTGAAATTATAAACAAACAAGAATATGTACACGAGACAACGTACCTCAACCCGTGATGATGATCACGGGACTTACCTCCGTTGTTCGGAAATCACTTCCTTGAACTGGCACTTGCCTTCCCCAGCAACGGCGCCAAAAATGATTGATTGAAATACCTAACCTCAACTAACCCCTAATTACTCTCCCTCAAATGATGCAATGTATGGCCGGGAGAGAAAGATTTCTTCCCCTAGGGATAGTGTCAAAAGAAAGGGCAATGAGGCAAGGGAAATGGAATGATGTAAAATGGGATGTGTATGCATAAAAATGCTCCCCAATAGCAAGGAGACTTTCATGTGTCGTGTGTTACTTGGAAGAGTATTCCAAGGTCGTATCCACAGGGAAGGAAGTGAGTCAAGATTGAAGTGATTTGGCGAAAAACGGAAATATAAAATATTTTGTCTTGAGATTTGGTTGGTGAAGTGTGAGCTAATGAGAATGCAATGAGAAAACAAGTGTTGGCATTTCCAAGAGGTCACTCCACTAGGTGTGTAATCTCAACTCAAGCTACTCCTCCGATCAAGCATAAATGAAGGGTTGATTAGGGAAAAGCCGAGGATGAGTCCGGTGAGTATCTAAGCATAAACCGTGACTATGCCTACGGTTTATCAAAGGCTCACCAAATCATCCACCTTCAACCCAGTAAAACCGAACCATTGGTCTTGAAGAGAAGAATGAGAACAAGAGTTGAAATCATATACCAAGGAGAGCTTCCCCTAGGTAATGCCAACTAATAAATTAGCTACTCATATTTGAAATCAAAATAACAATAAAGAGACAATGCATTGTTACACTATGAAGATTTAGAACAACTAAGTACATGAATCGTAGATTAGAAGTGAAATGAGTAAAAATGCATTTTATATCAAAGAACTTGAACAACTCATGAGCATCAATGGTAGAAGTGAAAAGAGAGCATCAAAACAACGAACCAACAGGGAGAAACTAGCATTAATCACATTCAAAGAAGTTCTAAGGATCCTTACAAAGCATTCAAAGCTAAAACAATGGAGAATACATGAAAAACGCCACTTTCTCTCTCTAGAATCCACTATTCATCCTCTTCTACCTTGAGAGCTTCTCTCTCTCTATTCAATCCCCCCTCCAAAATGTAATCCCCCACCAGAAGTAAGCTACCTCCTTCTAAAAACGTGCAAGGGAGTATGGCTGACCCTCTGGAGGTGACAATCAACAATAAGGATCAGGGAGGCAGCTAGGGCCAGGCCCATGTCAGGGCTGTTTTGCACCCTTATTTCTCACTCCTTATTAAATGTTGTAGCTCCAGGGTTCAGAGGAAGGAGAGGGCACACTGATCAATATTCTGGGTGTGTCAGAAAAGTGGTGGAGTCACAATAGTGGGGCCCTCAAGACAGCTGAGCAGATCTGCAGAATTTGGGCACGTTAGGAACATGGTACCGGCACTGTTCTACTTCCTTATCTAAATTTCTTGATTTCTTTGCTCCCGAGCTACCTTCAAACTATCTTTTGAACTCCTTTCATCCCAAGTGGTATGGGTGGGTCTTTCAAAGCCATGTTTATCTCCATTCAACTGCAAACACATCAAATTGACGTTAAGAATTCAATCATCATAACTTATATTATTTACGGCTCAAAAGCGAGTGAATTAAGTTGATTAGCATCTTAAAATATACAAAGTTGTGTGCTAATCACTTATCAGAGTCTTCCCCCGCTAACCTGTCAGAAAAAGCAGTCACTGAGCTACCAGGCTCTCTTCCTCTTACTCCCACAGATCCTTAGAATAGGCTTAGGGTTTTTTTTCTTTAGACTTCTGATTTTTTTTTTGAAACATATGTTCCACAGTTTTTCGGAATTGTCGATGTACCTCTCCTTTTCTAACTGTTTAATACAATTTGCTTGCTTTCCCTTGAGTTACTGTTATTGTTGTGTTGTGTTTAATGCTTTGATCTTGCATTATATTCCCCTCACCCCGTGCTTTGAGGAGTACTCCAGTTCTCCTTAAGGCAAAGTTGATAATTATGGATAAGTCTAGGATGGTAGACTTGACAATTTTTATTGTGACAAGAGACATGAGGACAACTTTGAGGAGACATACCAAAAGGTCCATGCTACCGTACGAGCTGACCTCGACCCAAAGAAATCTGAGAAGTCTCATTGAGGAGCACAAGAGACATAACCTGAAGGTGCCCCTTTATTAGCAAAGGAAGGATGAGCTTTGTTTAGACTGAGTTGATTATTGCTAGAGGTAATTAGCGACAGTGCCTAATGCTCATGCCTATCTCCCTTCCAAAATTGTGACTGTCGTCTTAGTTTAGAAACTTGAGGTTGTGCCGACTTTACTTTCTACTCAGTTTGTGGTTCCTTAAGACCCAGGGTTTCCTTGAACTACCTACACTTTCCTAGATTCTCTTTCTTTCATCTTGAATCTTGGAGATTTCTAGTTCCTTGCTATTTCTTTGTTTTCTTTCTAATGGCTACCCCATATCCTTCTTTGATCCAGCAATGATCTTCTACTAGGATTGACATTAGATAGAAGTCCCATTTTTTAACTCCTTCTATGATCACCTCTTTTGGATTGGAAAAGATCCGAAGGCGGTTTTGCCTTCCAACGGACTTACCTTTATGAGTTCTGATGGGCCCTACAACTTCTTCCTCGAGGGGAAATCTGTTTCTTTGAAGGTGCCTTGGAGATGGGTCTTCATTTCCCCATTCATCTATCAATTGGAGGGATCCTTGCTTACTATGGTTTGTGCCCCTCTCATTTGTCTCCTAGGGGATGGGCTGTTATAATTAGCTTCTTCCTTTTTTGGGGCTTACATGCCAATGAGTTCCCTATAATCGCTGAGTTTCTTTATTTTTATGACCTTGAAGAGGATGAAGTCCCCAACTTCAGTTGCTTCCGGTGGAGGCACTTTTGCATGCATCCTCTGGTATTTGATATTCCCTTCCCCCTGAAGAGTGGGATCAACTCTTCTTTTTTGCCTCTGGAGATTCCTGGAGATCCATCGAGGGGCACTGCTTGAAGAACAAGGTTTCTTGTTCTTGGAAGAGGTTACCTCATAATGGTAGGTGTATTGGGAAGTTTCCTCACTTAGCGTTGTGGTTGCTCTTTTTTACTTCATTCTCGTTAATCAGGTATGGCTGATCTAAACCTAGTGGAGATGTTGAGGATTGAGCGAGTGATCAAAGCGAAATCTATGTCCTTCTTAGAGCTGGTGACATTCGAGAACCTTTTTTTATTTAGTGCTGCAATGGCTGCCTTGGAATTAGCTTGGACCCCAGATTCTCCTGTTTCTTTTCCCAGCGACTGAGATGAAGATGACGGCGTTGGCACCTCCTCTTCATTTGATCCATCATTCGGAATGACTCTGTTTTCCTCCGCTGGGAGTAGACTTCTGCATATGTGTGGAGTTTTTCCTTGTTTTTTCTTTCCTTTTGTTCTCTTATCGATTTGAATAAACAGAGACCTTTATTCACCTTTTCGGTTGAATGCTTGTCTATGAGCAGTGGATTGATGGGTTTGTCATTTGTTTCGCTATGTACCTATGGGTTGAAGAGCCCATCATTGCCTTCTTGAGCTGCAAACTCATCGTATATTCATGAGCTGACGAGCTTGTTATTTGTTTATGAGCTGAGGAGCTCATCTTTTCTTTATGAGCTGAAGAGCTCCTCTTAATTTTATGAACTGAACAGTTCATAGTGAGCTATCGAGCTCCTTTTTAATTTCATGTACAGAAGAGCTCATCGTGAGCTACTGGGCTCATTACAATTTTATTAACTGAAGAGTTCATCGTGAGCTCTGGGGCTCCTTACCATTTTATGAACTGAAGAGTTCATCGTGAGCTATGGGGCTCATTCATTTTATGAACAAATGAGTACAACACGAGCTCTAGGGCATATTCATTTTATGATCTGAAGAGTTCACCGTGAGCTGTGAGGCTCCTTTTTTATTTTATGAATTGAAAAGTCCATTGTGAGCTTTGGGGCTCCTTTTTAATTTTATGAACTGAAGAGTTCATCGTGAGCTCAGGGGCTCATTCATTTTATAAACTGAAGAGTTAATCATGAGCTCTAGGGCTCCTTTTTAATTTTATGAACTGAAGAGTCCATCTTGAGCTCTGGGGCTCATTCATTTTTTAAGTAATCGCTCAAGGATGAATAAAAAACTTGCAGTTTTATTGAAAACATTCTTATAACAGAATAAACTTACTGAAAAAATCTTTTTAAGATGCTCTGCATTCCAAGAGTGAGGCAGGATTTTCCCTTCCTTTGTTTGCAACTAATAATTTCCAGGTTTGATCACCCATGAGATTATATGGGGGCCTTCCTAATTAGGTCCCAGCTTCCCATGAGTGGGGTCCTTTCTTGAAAGTAGAAGCTTCTTGAGCACTACGTCTCCAGCTTTAAAGCGTCCATGCCTAACCCTTCTGTTGTAATATCTTGTTGTCTTCCTCTGGTAATTTTGGATGAGGTGCAGAGCTTTGTCTCTCTTTTCATCTAAGAGATCAAGATTCACTAGAAGTGATTCATCATTATGTTCAAACATTGAATTCATCCCTGGGGGATGGGATTCCAATTTTCACAAGCTCCACTACTTCAGTTTCGAAGGCCAAATCGAGTGAAGTTTCCTGAGTTGGTGACCTCGCAGTTGTTCTATAAGCCCATAGCACTTCTAGGACGTGTTCCACTCATTTTTCCTTCAGAGCTTCAAGATTGGTCTTCAGGGCTGCCTTTATGGTCCTAATGATGACCTCTGCATGTCCGTTGGACTGAGGACAAGCTGGAGTTGAACAACAATTCTTAATATCAAGCTTGGCACAAAATTTTTTAAAGTTGGGGTTGTCGAATTGCTTTATGTTATACGAGACGATTGTCCAGGGAATCTCAAACCTACAAATTATGGATTTCCATACGAAGTTTGAACCTTTTGCTCTGTAATAGTTGCCAAAGGCTCCTCTTCTGCCCATTTAGTGAAGTAGTCAACCCCGATGATGGCAAATTTGCATTGTCCAATCCCAGTGGGTAGAGGTCCAAGGATGCCCAAACCCCATTGCTTGAAAGGCCAGGGGCTTACAACCGAAGTTAAGAGCTCTGGTGTAAAGTGTGAGACATTGGCATGTACTTGGCAAGTCTTACTTCTCTTAACGATATCTGTGGCATCCGTGAGCATAGTGGGCCAGTAGTACCCCTACCTTAACACTTTTCCTGCAAAAGCCCTAGCTCCGATGTGGTTACTAATTGACACTCAATTATAACATTTTATTGTGCTTTTTCTGGACTAATTACACTTTGATGGAGTTCAAATGATGATGTTTCAGGTGTTAAAGTGAGAAAAAGGGTCAATGATAACAAATACAACATTTAAGTGTAATTGCAGCATTACATCAACAAAGGAAAAGCTTGAGGACAACAAGACCGTTCGAACGATGATCAACGTTCGAACGCTTCCTCTGAACCAGGCAGATGAGGCAAAGACGTGTTGCAGACAGACACTGGAGATTAAAGCCTAACGTTCGAACACCATGCTACATTCAAACGCAACATCACGTTCGAACGCTGGGCCACGTTCGAACGCCACTGGGAGCACTGACACGATCTGGTTGACTGAAATACATAGCGTGTGAAGACCTCTATTGCCAGAAGAAGGATCCTTAGGCACATGGGTGCTATGATCGATTGCATTGGGGTTATTTGAGGACCCTGAGTGCTGCAGAGAGTGGGTGAATAGCCTGACAGAAGACTGCAACCCACGTGAAGCCTGGAAATCAACACAGATATACAAGATAAAATAGCCTTCACGTTCGAACGGAAGGGACCGTTCGAACGTTCCCACTGACAGACTACAGATCGCCTAATTCTTTGACTGAACCCCTGATTCTTACCTTGACTTAGGCGTCCAGCACTGCTCTTTCACTCCCTCCCTTGGTCTTCCCTGCCTATAAATACTCCCTTTTTGGGAGCTTTAAAAAAACACACTCGGGGAGAGAGTTCAAGAGCTCTCCTCTTGAAGAATACCTAGTCTTTATATGTATTTTAGTGTTTCATTTTAATTCAAGTATTTACTTTCTAGTTCTTTAATTCAAGTCTTTTACATTTATGCTCCTTTCAATTACTTCAAGTCTTTATTATAGTTGGGAAGTTAATTCCCTACTTGTCTTTATTTCTATTGAGTTGGGAAGATTAATTCCCTACTTTTATCGTTAAATTCATGTACTTTATGTTCTTGCCCTTACATTAATGCTCTTACTTTCTTGCTTTCAATTAAGTCTTGCACCTTCATTATTTGAGCTCATCTACTTCTTAGAGGAATGAAACTCTTCCACTTTTCTAGAGCTTTACCAAAGCCAAGAATGGTGGAATGTGATTCACTCATTCTTTGTTGAAGATCTAGCTTTCTTTTACTTTTCTTTCACTTCCATTGCTTGAGCATCTTCTTCTTAGAGGAGTGAAAGTCTTCCACTTTTCTAGAGCTTTCCCAAAGCCAAGAAGGGTGGAACGTGATTTACTCATTCTTCGTTGAAGATCAACTTCGGAATTTCTCTACTTGGAGAGATAAATACCATTCACTTTTCTAGCTTTACCCAAGCTATGAAGAGTGAGTAGTCCTCATTTACTCTTTAGGGAGAGGTGATAAATAGGTAATGACCATCCGGATATTATACTTGTGCATTTCTTTCACACTTCAATGCTTTATTTACAAGCTTAGTGGGAGACTGGATGAGTTAAGCAAAGTTAGGGTAACTTGCACAACCAAAGAATATTTCTATGATCCGGATAACTCCTACATGGAAAGATCTGTTGGTTCAAGGCAAGTACCCTAGCTAGTTCTTTTTGTAATCAATGGGTATTTCTATGGTAAATGGATGACTCCTTCCAGAAAGATTCATTGATTTAAAGCAAAGAACCCCAGCTAGTATTTTGTATAACCAAGGGATCTTTTCTATGGTAAATGGATGACTCTTTCTAGAAAGATCCGTTGTGTGAGACAAATACACCAGGATAGAACTTTAAGATAAACTCCTCAATCTCCACCACAATTGCACTTCATAAAAAGGATGGAGCTTTAACCCAGTCTATCCTTATCTTCCAATTAACTCACTGTTGACACGGGAGTTAGTTGAGTTACAAAACACAAGTGTAACACGCCGGATAATTCGTTACATATCCGGAACCTCGAACTAAAGAGTGACTTTAATTATATTGAAATCTTATATTTTGTCTAGAAAAAAAATCTCTTGAAAAGAATTTAATATTCTATTCAAGAAACCATCCACTTCTCACAAAACTCAAAAATGTTACAATCAATCGGTCTTCATCACAACTTACTTTGAAAACACCAAAACATATTCCCTGTGGATTCGACTCCGGACTCAAACCGGATTATTACTACAGCTCGACCGCCTGCACTTGGGTGTACACATTTCGGATCTAGTCAAGTTTTTGGTGCCGTTGCCAGGGAATATTTGGTAAAAGTGTTGAAAAGGTAAAAAGTGGTAAGACTTTTCCTTTTTGTATATATTCTTGGTTGCTATAAATAATTTATTTCTCTTTAATTTATTTTATGTCTGAGGACGCTCCTAACAATAACAATTTACCAGGAAAATCTTCTGGGTTTGTGAACCAATCTGAACCAAATTCACCTAGATCAATAGCAGACTCGTGTGAGAGTAACATGACAAATAATGATAGAAATGAAGACGTGCCTCTGCTGGAGGAAGAAGTGCCTAACACTCGAACTTTGAGGGATTACTTGAATCCCAAAAGAAATAGTGCACCCTCGTGTTTTGTATTCCCTCCAGATGCTCCCCCTTTTACTGTAAAGCTGGGGACAACTCAGTTACTACCTGAATTTCATGGATTAGAGACAGAGAATCCATACTTGCATATGAAAGATTTTGAGGAAGTGTGTGGAACATTCCAAGATAATTCTGAACTGGCCAAGATGAAACTTTTTCCTTTCTCTGTAAAGGATAAAGCTAAACAATCGCTAAACTCTTCAAAAGCTTCTTCCATACCTAACTGGCAAGCCTTCCAAAATGAATTTTTCAGAAATTTTTTTGCCTTACATAGGACCAATACACTCAAAAGGCAAATCATGAATTTTTCGGTCAAAGAAGGAGAAACTTTTTATCAAAGTTGGGAGAGATTCAAAGAACTACTCCAAGCCTGCCCTCATCACTCTTTTGAAAATTGGACCTTAGCGGGATTTTTCAATGACTCCTTGCCAACTAGACTGCGTCAATTTGTTGAAATGATGGCACAAGGAGAATTCATGAGTAAAAGTCCGGAGGAGGCATTCAATTTTTTCGACACCATATCTGATAGTTCTTGGATGTGAGACTCAGCCTCCCCGACCACTGTCGAATCCAAACCATCCACTTCCCAAGGGGGAAAGTATGTCTTGAGAGAAGATGATGACTTGAGAGCAAAAATGCCCGCCTTGTCTCGAAAGCTTGAAGCTTTAGAGATGAAAAAAATTCATCAGGTAGTTATCATCCCTCCCACAGAACAAGTATGTGGAATCTGTTCATTAACAGGACATCCTACTGGGGACTGTCCTACTATCCTTGCATTCAAAGAAGTCTTGTTGGAACAAAAAAATGCAATCTCTAATTTCAACAAGCCTTACTCCAACCCATACTCTGAAACATACAATCTAGGGTGGCGAAACCACTCGAATTTCAGTTGGAGGAACACACAACCAATTCCCATGAATTAACCTCAAAATCCACAGCCACCACCTCAAGGACCTCCTGCATATCAACCATACCAACCACCAAACAAAAGGAACATTGAAGATGCAATGAACCAGTTCATACAAACCGAAATGAACTTCAATACCCATTCCACTCAGTCATTCACTGATTTCAAATCTCAAACCACTCAATCCTTCGAAGATCTCAAAAGCCACATTCAAAAGTTGACTCAATCCGTGGTTACACATGAGAAAGGCAAATTTCCTGCCCAACTAAAACCTCCTTAAGATCAAGCTCAAGCTATCACAACACTGAGAAGTGGTAAGGCAATTGACAAGACCGTAATAGACATGTTATTTCCAAAACCAAGACCGGAGTCAATACCAATCAACTCATCAGTTGAACCTGAATTAGAAACTGAAATTGAAGAAGATCCTGAGCCAATAATTGAGCAAGAACCAGAGCAATCAGAGGAAGAAGAACCCTCATGTTCTATTTCTGCTCCTTTCCCTCATAGACTCAAACAAAAACAGAAGGTGAATAACCAAGTTGAAATTTACGAGCTCTTCAAGCAAGTAAAAACCAACATCCCACTTCTGGATGCAATCCAACAGGTTCCATCTTATGCCAAGTTTCTAAAAGACTTGTGCACAGTCAAGAGAAGCCAGAATGTCCAAAAAATAGTATTCTTGACAGAACAAGCCAGTGCCCTGCTTCAGTGCAAAATCCCTCCAAAATTCAAGGACCCTAGATGTCCAACTGTTTCTTATGTCATCAGAGACTTCAAAATTGAACAAGCACTTCTAGATCTCAGAGCCAATGTCAATCTATTGTCCTATTCTGTTTACCAGCAATTGGGCCTGGGAGAACTGAAACCCACAAGTATTTCACTTCAGTTGGCTGATAGATCTGTCAAAATCTCCAGGGGTATTGTAGAAGATATATTTGTCCAAGTGGATAATTGTCTTTCCTGTGGACTTCATTGTTCTAGACACTCAGCCAACATTACATCCAGATGATCAAATTCCAATTATTTACAGCAACGTCTAATGCACTGATTGATTGCAGGAACGGAGTAATGAAATTAACTTTTGGGAATATGACTCTTGAGCTGAATATTTTCAAGATTGCCAAACATCCAGGAGAAGGAATTGGAAGAATTGAATTCCATTGAGTCATTGGTTCATGAACATGTGAATCAAACCTTCTGTGAGGAATCTGTTGAATCTTGTCTGCTAGAATAAAGTATATGTGACTTAAAAAATGATAACCCAGATTCACCCAGTTGCCCTACTCATGCTGTTGAGATAAGGGCACCCAAATTCAAGGAAACTTCACCAAGTAGCATAAAGCAAACCTTGTTAAGTGACAAGCCACCAGAGGCTGAATTGAAACCTCTCCCAATGGTAATTTCATCAGAGGGCAAGAAAGTTGACAAAGCAAAAATAGATCCGGCTCGAAAATCCCATCTTTACGAAAGTATGATTTGTGGGAAGTTAAAACCAATCTTGGAGGCTTCTGTTAAAAATGTGGAAACTATTATTTTAATGGAACCAGAATATTCCTCTGAAATCTGCACCTGCTGACACTCAAAAGGTTCGGATCAGGAAGAAAACCGATCCGCAAAGACGCCTTTATAAGGCTCTCTATTTTCGCTCTTTTCCCACGAACATCGCTTTTTGGCCCCCCCTATTTTCTTTCCTTTTCGTTTCTTTCTTCTTCTTTCGTCTTTGTCTCTCTGCTTTCTGTAACCAGACCCACACCCCAACCCCATGACCACCCATTCCACAAACACCATCTTTTGTTACATACTTTGTATTTTACTGTTATATTTGCTTATGGACCTCTTGCTTTTGTTCGCACTCACACACACAGATTTTCAGTCGATCCGAAATCCAGATTATCCGAAAGATCTCTAACTGGTTTGTAGGTATCGGCCGGGAAAAGGATCTACCTGTCAGCCTCATCTCCAAGATCTTCAACTGGTAAATTCGAAACATTGGGGACAATGTTCAATTTAGGTTGGGGGTGAGAACTAAAGTTCTAAAGTTCATATTTTGTGTCATTGCCTGTAAAATTTTTAAATTTTTGTTATTATTGTTACTGTTGTTGTAGTTCTATGTACTGTGATGATAATGTCTATGAGGCAGTTTAATTTATTTTTGTGACTGGCAGACATTAAAGAACCAGATAGTGAGTCTTAAAGTGCAGGAAGTATGGATATTAAAATTTTTTGGTTTATTCTAGGAGTTCTACGCACTTTTCTATCAGATGTGCACAATGTGATCATGAGAAAAGCAAGACTGGTAAGGAAAAATGAGATCCGAGAACAGCAAGCAAAACCCCTCTGTGGCAGAAGCACTTATGCTAAATGCCGACGGGCCAAGAGACTTGGTTCCTGTAAATAGTGTGGCCGGGTATTTCATGAGAAAAGATACAATCAGTGTTCTAAACCGATCTCTGGCCGTGCACTTGATCTGGCCGTGCACTTGATCGATTAGACTGGATAGTGAATGGGCAGAGTAAGGATTATCCTGACACGCCATCCTATTCTGGTGCTATGCTTAACCGGTTTGTGCGATAAGAGATTGGAAGAGTCACTGGGGGATCGAACTACACAGAGGATGACTCGGATTAGACTATTTCCTAACCAAACTATGGAAAATTGTTTTGGGGGAATGAAAGACAACGGTCCAAATTGTTTGTGAATAAGTGTGAAAATTTTCTTTTTTCTTTGCTTCATTTTGTGCATACTTTTATTTCTGCATAAATTTTTGACCAAATTTATGGGCTGAGTAAAGAAATGTCCAAAAATGCCAACTTCAAGTGTGGGTAGGGATCGTTCTTGAGACGCCATGATGTTTGGATTGAAAATTTAGTATTCTGTTCCTGTAGTTCTGTTGTATATAGCATAGGAAAATTTTTGAGTTATGGTTCAACGATCGACCGTAACTCCACGTTCGAACGAAACTTACTGGCTCATTGTCGTTCGAACGGTGGACCACCTTCGAACGGTATTATCAGACTATAAAAACCAGCGTCGTCTTCCTCAGTTCAAAAAAAAAATATTCAAAACACTCTTAACCTCAAAAACCCGAAAAACCCTTCCTCTTCCCAGACCTCCATTCACCATTTCGACCCCATAGCAGCCTTACCTATCCCTCCCCCACCTCAAAAACGTAAAACCCTACCCAAGAATCTCAATTTTCAGTCACCTGTTCACCTTCCATCCCCACAACCACGTTCAAACGGTTCTAGTCGTTCGAACCACCATGCCAAGGACAAAAATGCCTTCCAGGCCCAACCAGGATGTTAACCAATAGCCTATTTTCGTAGAAGAGATGATCACAGAGAGGGAGGGAAGGTAGAGAAGGGTGAGATACGACAGAATAAGGTTTTCTAGTGCTCTCAAGGCTGAAAGGTACGAAAATTTCTACCAAAATCATGCCATAGTCTGTGAGAGAGATATTATTATTGATGATTTTGCTGAGTTAGGATTACTTGTGGAGATGGAGAGGAGAGATTGGTTGTGGTGTTTGTTGAATGGAGGAGAGGCCATGGTTGATTTGGTGAGAGAATTCTACTCCAATGCGGAGTATGATGTTAAAGAGATTGTTACATATGTGAGAGGCATCCACATTGTGGTGGATGAGGCCTATCTCAAGGAGATGAGGTCGAATATGCCTCAAGTGGAGAACCCAGTCTACCCATCACCACAGGATGTGAGTATGAATTGGGTTGGGAAAGAATTGACTAGAGTAGATAACTTTTCATGGGGAGGAAGGAGATTTTTGAAACAAGGAGAGATGACTGATAAATACAAAATGCTAAATTTGATTGTGGTATCGAACTTTGCACCTGTGAAGCGCTCAAATGAAATTCTCCCTGATATGATACAACTACTTTATGCCATAGGAAAGGGCCATAGCATAAATCTCCCCTCCCTCATTTTATACGAGATGAAGAAAGGGTGCGAGGCAAAGAAAAGTGCCTTGCCCTTCGGCACCCTAGTGACTGAGATTTACAAAGACCAAGGAATGAGGGTGCGGCCTGAGATGATTATAGAGAAACCAATGGGGGCGCTCATCTTTCAAGCGTAGCCTAGGCCATAGTGGCACCCCCGTGGTTAGATATGAGGAGCCACCCACTCAAGGGGTTGATGAGGTGCAGGAGGAGCTTGAATGCCGGGAGGAGATAGATATTAACAAAGAGCTTGAGGAAGAGAGAGAAGAAGTATAGACTGAGGCACCTGGCCCCAGTACCAGCACCCACAGATCTCTGCGAGAGATTATGATGGATATCAAGGCTGATCAAGCCAAGATTCTCCAGCAGCAAGAGGAGATTCTTAACTACTTTTGGAGTAGTGCTGGTGGTGCTTCTGATAGTAGAGCTCGAGCTGATGATGGCGATGCATGAGAAAGGGTCCCTTCTTTTGTTTGTTTTTGTGTGGTGATTTTTCTGCAACCATGAAGGATGTGTTTGTTTGTTTTTTTTTTTTTGTGAATGGTTGCTTCTTTTTGTTGTTTAATTTGTTGGATATTTTCAAAATTTTTGTCATAGATCACTTTTTGTGGATGAATTGAACTATCAATGCTAATGATGTGAATGATCATATTTTATGGAATGCATGGTTTGATTTATTACTTTTATTTTGTTTGAATGCATATGTAGTATAATATTGTTAACTAATAAATTTTGAAATAGCGATGGATGTTGTCACCGTTGTCATAATATCTAACTCACATGATCATTTTGACACATGTCTGGACAATCTCAAATTTGAACCACAATTCTTGATAAATGGTGTTTTCTCTATACTTAAATTGTCAAATGTGCAGAAAATGTTGGTCATTTTTAAAGGGTGCAAAGGTGATTAAACTCGAAAATGGAATCAATATATAACCAATATCCCTCAAAACACTCAACATAACCAGTGGAGATGACAAAGAAACCTTGGTAAGTTTCGAACCTTCCGATGCTTTTGAGAGGATACTAACGATTACTCAAAGAAAGGTTATTTCACATTCCATCCTTCAATGATCTCATTAACTTTGCTTTGTTTGATGCAACAAAAGTGATCTGTTTTCATAACTCACAGGAATTTTTTGCATACACATACATATGCACCTACTTGAGAAAGGACCTTAGGCCATCTTTGGATCAACTTTGGGCCTCAGCTTATTCGTTCATAGAATAATGACCTTTATCAGCCATGATTGAGCCTTCAAACGTATGAATTCTTTTCCAAAAAGCCACAAAAGTGACCAAGCCACAAGAAAATATATTTGACATACCTTGCTATCTAATTTTCTTACACCCTTTTATAAATCAGAATGATACAAAAAAGTAAGGAAAATAGAAAATGCAATGGTGGCTACTGTTCCATGAAAGGAAAGAAAATTGGTGAAAACAACCCACAAAAAGGGGAAAGAGACCGAAAGATAGGGACTTGCAAGGAAAGTGAAAAATGAGAAAATGAAAGTAAGAAGTCCCATGCCCAGGCAAAATGTCGAAAATCCAAACAGAGGTGTGCTAAAATGCATAAAAGAGATAGCTTTTGAACTCCATTGACGTCATTTCGTTAGCCACTGACCT
>CM042193.1:24024079-24040282 GCA_023539305.1 Ilex asprella | reverse complement strand
ACGTTCCTACAGACAGACTGCAGATCGCCTGATTCTTTGACTGAACCCCTGATTCTCACCTTGACTTAGGCGTCCAACACTGCTCTTTCACCCCCTCCCTTGTTCTTCCCTGCCTATAAATACTCCCTTTTTTGGAGCTTTGAAAAAACACACTTGGGGAGAGAGATCAAGAGCTCTCCTCTTGAAGAATACCTAGTCTTTATATGTATTTTAGTGTTTCATTTTAATTCAAGTATTTACTTTCTAGTTCTTTAATTCAAGTCTTTTACATTTATGCTCCTTTCAATAACTTCAAGTCTTTATTATTGTTGGGAAGTTAATTCCCAACTTGTCTTTATTTCTATTGAGTTGGGAAGATAAATTCCCTACTTTTGTCATTAAATTCATGTACTTTATGTTCTTGCCCTTACATTAATGCTCTTACTTTCTTGCTTTCAAATAAGTCTTGCACCTTCATTATTTGAGCTCATCTTCTTCTTAGAGGAATGAAACTCTTCCACTTTTCTAGAGCTTTACCAAAGCCAAGAAGGGTGGAATGTGATTCACTCATTCTTTGTTGAAGATCTAGCTTTTTTTTACTTTTCTTTCACTTCCATTGCTTGAGCATCTTCTTCTTAGAGGAGTGAAACTCTTCCACTTTTCTAGCGCTTTCCCAAAGCCAAGAAGGGTGGAAAGTAATTCACTCATTCTTCGTTGAAGATCAACTTCAGAGTTTCTCTACTTGGAGAGATGAGTACCCTTGACTTTTCTAGCTTTTCCCAAGCCATGACGATTGAGTAGTCCTCATTTACTCTTTAGGGAGAGGTGATAAATATGTAATGACCATCCGGGTATTATAGTTGTGCATTTCTTTCACACTTCAATGCTTTATTTACTAGCTTAGTGGGAGACTAGATTAGTTAAGCAAAGTTAGGGTAACTTGCACAACCAAAGGATATTTCTATGATCCGGATAACTCCTACATTGAAAGATCCGTTGGTTCAAGGCAAGTACCCTAGCTAGTTCTTTGTGTAATCATTTGGTATTTCTATGGTAAATGGATGACTCCTTCTAAAAATGATTCATTGATTCAAAGCAAAGAACCCCGGCTAGTATTTTTTTTAACCAAGGGATCTTTTCTATGGCAAATGGATGACTCCTTCTAGAAAGATCCGTTGTGTGAGACAAATACTCCAGGATAGAACTTTAAGAAAAATTCCTCAATCTCCACCACCATTGCACTTCATAAAAAGGATGGAGCTTTAACCCAGTCTATCCTTATCGTCCAATTAACTCACTGTTGACACGGGAGTTAGTTGAGTTACAAAACACAAGTGTAACACGCCAGATAATTCATTACATATCCTAAACTTCGAACTAAAGGGTGACTTTAATTATATTGAAATCTTATATTTTGTCTAGAAGAAAAATCTCTTGAAAAGAATTTAATATTCTGTTCAAGAAACCATCCACTTCTCACAAAACTAAAAAATGTTACAATCAATCGGTCTTCATCACAGCTTACTTTGAAAACACCAAAACATATTCCCTGTGGATTCGACTCCGGACTCGAACTAGATTATTACTATAGCTTGACCGTCTGCACTTGGGTGTACACATTTCGGATCAAGTTAGTTACTACAGACTCCCTCGTGGACATCACTCAGTATGTAGTTGACATCTTCATCTCTGACACTCTTGAGTAGTGGTGTTGAAAATCCTCGTTTATATAAGTTCCCCTGTAAAATTGAAAATCTGGCTGACCTGGTTCTTTGCTTTGCAGCTTCTTCGGGATTTTCTAGCAAAGTTCCATTCTACAGATTCACTTGATCTGAAATGTGTACACCCAAGTGTAGGCGGTCAAGCAGTAGTAATAATCCAGTTTGAGTCCGGAGTCAAATCCACAGGGAACTTGTTGTGTTGGTGTTTTAAAGTAAGCAGTGGTGAAGATTAATCGATAGTAACCTTTGGGATCTATAGTGGTGAGATTGGGATGTTTTTCTTGGATTAAATATGAAATTCTTTCCAAGAAGGTTTTCTAGACGAAATATAAGATAAATTCAAATGAAAGCAAAGTAACTCTTTAGTACGAGGATCCGGACTTGTAGTCAATTATCCGATATATTATATTTATGCTTGTTAACTCAATTAACTCTTGTGTCAACAGCAAGATAATCAAAAGATAAAGATGCATTGTGAGACTTAAGACCATGATTCTAATGTCTTGTTAGAAGTTTATAAGAATTGCATGTACCGAGACTTAACCCATATACCAACAAGCAAGTGTTTTTACCAAACATCCAACCATAGTTTTAATATTCTATTTTTTTATTAAAGCACAATATTGGGGATGATTAAATGGTAATCATGAAGATCTAGCTAGGATACTTGCCTTGAAACGAGGTATCTTTCCATGCAAGAGTCATCCGTGTCATAGAAAGACTCTCGATTATACAAATTATCTTAGCATTGCTAGATGCAATCAATCATCTAATAAACAAGGGGATAAATATTAAGCATTAGAATAGTGCATAAATAAAACTCTTGGATAATTTATACATGCCCTTCACCTTTTACTAAGGAGTGAATGAGAAACTACTCACACTTCATAACTTTTGTAAAGCTAGAAAAGTGAGTGATACTCATCTCTATAAGTAGAGAATTTTGTAAATTAAAAGCACAATAACAAGGAGCTAATCATCAACAAAGAATGAGTGAATCACGTTCCACCTTTCACGACTCTGGCAAAACTATATAAAAGTGGAAGAGTTTTTCTGCTCTAAGAAAGAATGAAACTCAAGCAATGGAAGTGAAAGACATAAACAAAGGAAAGTATGTAAAGGCAAATATGTAAAGACTAAACGTAAATAGAGGAATGAAATTCTTAATACAAGCAAATGTAAACATATATGTAAAGACTAAAAGTAAATAAAGAAACTAAAACATTTAAGTTAATGTAAACATGAATGTAACGAAGTGAGTGAGAGTCTAAGCTTCCCAACTCTCTATCAAAGAGGAAATTAAGAGCAAAGAAGAAGTAGAAGTGCCCCCTTGTTCTACAAAAATTAAGTATATTTATAGGCAAGGAGAAGGCAAGGGGGTGAAGAAATAGTGATTGTCATCTAAGTCAAAGTGAAAATCCAACCACTCTGCAGGCAGTCTGTCAAGGACGTTCAAAAGATCGGTGGCATTCGAACTTGTTTGTTGTTTTTACTCTAAGGACATTCGAACAATGGGTGGCATTCAGACGTTTCTTCAATCTTTAATCTAAGAGCGTTCAAATGCCAGCTGGCATCTGTCCTTATTACTCAGATGTCACATGGCCTGTGGTCCTCTGTGCAAATCTCATGCCTCTCTCTGTGCAGATCTTGGTGTTTATTTGCTGCAACACGCCATATCTTCAGTCAGTCTGGTCTTGCAAATACTCCAGAGAACGTTCGAACGGTGTATGACATTCGAACGTAGTACTCAAGTCTCCATGGCCTTGGTTCTTGCCTACAACGCTCTATCACAGTAGTCAGGTTGTAGCCTAGTTTAACTGGACGTTCGAACGTTACTTCTTTGTTCCAAGCTTCTCCAATTTTGTTCCCTAATGTGCTGGTGTTACATTCAAATGTAATTTTTGTGGCCCTTGAACCCTTTTTCACTTTAGAACTTGAAGTGTCATTATTTAAACTCCATCAAAGTATAATTAGTCTAAAAAGGGCATAATAATATGCTACATTTGAGTACTAATCATACCTTCCAACCTAAATATTGCTAGTCCCTAGTAATACAACAATTAAATATAAACCTATTTTTAATTTCTTTTTCGTAGGTCATCCGATTGCATTTAGCACATGCAACAAGCCGTTAAACTCCTAGGTTTACCCTAGTGGACGAGTGTTGTCATGTGAGTGTTTTCAGTAAAGCTACCCACAAACTTCGGTCGAACGAATGTGTAAGTGAGGTTGTTGATCAATATAAATTAGCATCATGGTCTTTGGGACACCCAACCCTCAATTTTGACTTTTTATTTCACATGCTCCTTTTCCATTGGTACTTACTCGATGCGAAAACTAGCCTTGAATACATTGGCATTTGGAATCCCTAAGTAGTAGGGTAGTCATTCTAGGAATAAGAATTGGTATATAACAAACATTCCAATGTACCACTATCCATGAGTAGCTTTGATTTCACAAACCTTTCTCGGAATGCTCTCAGCAAAACAAATCGCTCCGATTATAGTGACTTATCTCTCACTGGGCATGTGATTAGAAGATGGCCAATCGAAAAAATCTCATGCATAATTTGTGCCAGAGTGAAGTTTTGAAGAAAACGTACTTTACCTTGACATAATCTGATGGAAGGACATTGATGCAATTAAAGAAAAATTATTTTACTTACCCCAATTTTTGACTGACAACACACATATGCATCAGATTTGAGATCAATTAGGGCTTTGTATGGGTTGTAATGTGGCAAGAGGTTAGTGGCTAACGAAATGACGTCAATGGAATTTCAAAAGCTACCCCTTTTAGGCAGCTAATCACACTTCTGTTTGGTGGTTTGACATTTTTTCCTAGGAATGGGATTTCATTTTCCCATTTTTGACATTCTTGGTAATTCCCTGTATTTTTATTTCTATTTTCTCTTTCGACTGTTTCCACATATTTTCCTTTTATTAAATAGTGGCCACCGTTGTCTTTGCTAGTTTTCTTGCCTTTTTGTATCATACTTCTTTATATGAGGGTATAAGAAAATTAGATTGCAAAAGGGTATGTAAAGCATATTTTCCTTGTGGCTCGGTTTTCATACGTGCTTTTTGGAAAAAAAAAAAGAAATCATTCTTTTGAAGGCTCAAGTAGGGTTAACTAGGGATATCTTTTTGAAAAAGAAATGGTTAAGGCTCAAAGTCAAATCAAAAGATGGTCTAAAATCATTTCTTAAGTATGTGCATATGCATGTGTTCTATGCATGTATTTCCTACGGGATATGTCAATAGATCACTTTAGTTGCATCAACCATGAGAAATTTAATGAGATAATTGAAAAATGGATGGTGAAAAATCTTTCTTGAGTGATTGTTGATATTCTCTTTGAAGCATCGTAAGGCTCGAAACATACCATGGTATCCTTTGTTATCTCCACTGATTATGTCGAGTTTTCCAGGGAATGACGGTTATATACCGATTCCATTTTCGAGTCTGATTACCTTGTACCTCAAGAAGAATAAATACTTATGTACAAATTGATAATTTAAGCATAGAGATAATACCAGTTTTCAAGGGGTTTGGTATTAAGTCTCGATTATTGAGTTGTGTGTCAAAATGATCATGTGAGTAGTTACTTTATCAAATAATCTTAACATTCATATCCATTCATCATCTCTTTTTTTTTAAAGACTATTATTAAAATGCTCATTCTACAAATGCATTTGAACAGACAAAAGTGATAAACTGAATCATTCAATTTCACAAAATATTGTAATTCATCATCATCATCAATGATTCAATTCATACACCAAAGACATATCAACACAAACAAAACAAAAAGTTAGAACATTACTACAAACTATAAAACAAAATCACCCTAAGAAGAAATAAACAAAACAAACACCCAACTCCACTCAAGAACAAAAGTATCCTCTCAATCTCCTCCTCTAAGTCCACTGGCTCCATCAGCTCCATAAACTCCACTAGCTCCACCCCTAAAAAACCTAAGGATCTCATCCTACTTAGCTTCGATGCTAAGCATGATGTCCCGTAAAGAATGTCGGTGCATGCTGGGACCTGCCTAATCTTGCAGCTCTCTCTCTTCTTCTATCTCTTTCTTCCTCGTGATCCAACTCCTCTTGCACATCATCTCCTCCTCATGCTGGTGGCACTTCTTTTCTTGCCATTGGGCCACGACTATGTCTTGGCTCTTCTTGAAAGAGCCCTTGTTTAGTGGCCTCATCGGAGTTTGGATTTCCATTTTGGGCCTTAGCCTCACCGCATGATCCATACATATATCAGTCACTAGGGTCCCAAAGGGAAGAGAACTCCTCTTCACGTCACACCCCTTTTTCATTTCATTAAGGATGAGGGAGGAGAGATTGATGCTATGCCATTTCCCAATTGCATAAAGCAATCGTGCCATGTCGGGAAAATTTTCGTTTGTTCGTTTCAAGGGGGAAAAGTCAGAGGCTGCAATCAAATTCAACATCTTAAACTTGTCAGTCAAATCCCTTGTTTTAGAAAATTTTGCCCCGACTATAAAAAGTCACTCTCCCCAGTTAACTCCTTCGCCACAACTTTCAAAGGCAAATTTTTCTTTGGGGAATATGCTGGGTTTTGCACTCGAGGTATTTCTTGCCTCACCTCTGTGATGTAGGATTCATCCGCATCAATGTAGACTCCTCTAACATAAGTACGAATCGCGTCGTTCATGATTTTGACGCTGGAGTAGATCTCCCTTACCAAATCAACAGCGGCATCCCCACCATTTCTCAAATGCCACACCTAGCTCCTTCTCTCTATCTCCTTCAACCGTCCAATCTCAGCAAAATCAGAGATTGAAATATTCCTCTCGCAGACAACCGCATGCTTATGGTAAAAATCCTCATACCTTTTTTGCCTTCAAAACATTGGGAAATCTTGTTCGATCATACCTCTTTGTCCTCTGATTCCCCTCTCTCTCCCCTATCTCCTCCTCAACAAAATTTGGCTCTTGGCTCACTGGTGCAAATCGCCTGGTAGGTAATTTCATCCTTGGCATGGCGTTCGAATGTGGGTAGTCCTAAGGGGGTTCTAAACAGCTGCTGAAACATAGGGTTCTTGGTGTGGAGATGAGTCTTATGAGGTGGGGAGGAGTTAGGGAGGATTGATTGTTGGTATATTTGGAGATTGAAGGTTGATTGAATGCTGGGTATCAAGAACGGGTTCTAGGTTTTTGGAGATTTGTGAGAAAATTGGGGATTTGGTACTGAAGAAAAAGATCCAGGTTTTTATAGTCTAGGTCACAACGTTCGCATGTTGTAGTCGTTCAAACGTAGGTAGAAGGATTTTAAAATGTCGTTCCAATGTGGAGTGACTTTCGAACGTAGTTAGCTCCAAAAACTTTTGTGTTTTCATCAGTGACCAAAGTATTGTAAATTTCCAATGTTTGAACGATCTATTGGCGTTCGAACGTTAAGTCTCATTCGAACGGTCTATTGGCATTCGAATGAGCTGAGCTCCTAGTACTTTTGGTTCCATCAGAGAGTTCATCAGAGGCAAAGTACTACAAGCAGCTGCCGTTCAAACGTTACTTGGCTTTTGAACGTTGAATCAAAAATAAAAATTTTCTACACCACATTATATACAATTAGAGAAAGCTTATTAACAAAAATTTAAAACAAAAATTCATGACGTCTCAGGATAAGTCCCCACCCATGTTTGAGGTTAGTATTTTGGGACATTCCTTACTTCGCCCATGTTTTCATTTTGGTTAAAAAAGTATGTACAAAACAGAGAAAATTTTTCACACTATTTACAAGAAATTCAGACTGTTGGCTTTCATTCCCAAAACAAAATTTCCCATAATTTTTTTAAAAGCAGTCTAATACGAGTCATCCTCTGTCTCCGTGTCTTTTGATCTATTAGTGACTCTTCTAATTTCCTGTCGCACTAACCAGCTAAGCAAAGTACCGGAATAGGATGCTGTGTTAGGATAATCCTTACTCTTCCCATTCACTATCTAGTCTAATCGATCGAGTGAACGACCAGAAATTAGTACAAAACACTGATTGTATCTCTTCTTGTGAAAGACTCTGACGCACTATTTACAGGCACCTAGTCTCTTGGCACGATGACGTTTAGCAAAAGTACTTCTGTCACAGAGCAGTTTTGATTGCTGTTCTCAGATCTCACGTTTCCTTACCAGTCTTATTTTTCTCATGATCACAGCATGTATATCTAATGGAAAAGTTCGTAGAACTGCTAGAATAAACAAAAAAAGTTTGACATCCATGCTTTCTACTCTTTTAAAAATCACTATCTGGTTCTTTAACATCTGTCAGTCACAAAGTCAATTTTAACTGACCCATAGACACACAATAAACAAGACAAAGTACACAATATTATTGGAATAACAACAACAACATCACAACTACCAGCAAAAATTTTAAAAATTTACGGGACAGGTACAACTACAAAAATAGAATATGAAATCAGAATACGAAGGTTCTCACACCCCCAACCTAAACAGAACGTTGTCCCCAACGTTTCGAATTTACCAGTATGGAGCATGGAAATGAGGTTGATAGGTATAAGTCTGTGCGTCTGCTAAAACATACAAATCAAAATACCTAAGTTAATCCTCCATATTTTGATCTGGGCCTCGGGTAGGCTTGTAAGACTTGTATGTGAGTGCGGATACCAAATGTATACCCATAAACAAATAGAGTAAAACAATGTAAATCATGAGAATAGGGATTTGATCTTTGAGATACATGGAGTTGATTTCGCTTGGGTATGGTTGGATTTGCAGAAAAAGGGAATAGAAAATGAAGAATAAGAAGAAAAATGAAGATGAAACCAAAGATGAAGCAGAACAAAAAACTAAGTAGAAGAAAAAGAAAGAAATAGATGGGGGGCCAATAGAGACAGATGTAAAAAGATAGGAAAAGGGGTGGGGGTCTCATGATGATGTCTCATCGGGTCGGATTTTTACCTGATCCGACCCTTTTTAGTGTCGATAGGCGTGATTCTCAGAGAGATATTTTGGTTCCATTAAAATAATGGTTTTCACATTTTAAATAAAATCCTCGAAAAATGGTTTCAACCTCTGGCCATTAATAGTAAAGATATTACCGTTTGATGGATTTTTCACTTCTATTGCTTCATGTTCAAACACCTTTTTGACAATGTAAGGCCCAGTCCATCTTGACTTTAACTTACCAAGGAAAAGACAAAGCCTTAAATTAAACAACAGGACTTTCTGAGAAGGTTCAAAGAATTTCGGCACAATGTTCTTGTCATGGAAAATTTTCTTCCTATTTTTAGCAATCTTAGCATTCTCATAAGCTTCATTTCTCAATTCTTCCAATTCATTTATCTGAAGTTTTCTTGATAGTCCAGCCTTGTCCAGGTCAAAATTCATTGCTTTAATGGCCCAATATGCCTTATGTTCCAATTTCACGGGTAGGTGACATGGTTTTTCATAGACTAATCGATAAGGAGACATGCCTAAAATTATTTTAAAATCAGTACGATAAGCCCAAAGTGCATTAGTTAATCTTGACGACCAATCTTTTTTGTCCAGGTTTACCATTTTTTCTAAAATTTATTGGATCTCCCGATTAGCAAATTCGGCTTGTCCACTAGCCTGTGGGTAATAAGGAAGGGGTTGTAATTTTATGAAAAATCAGATAGTTTTTCATCAAATTCTAAAAAGGACGATTGCAAAAATAAGCACCCCCATCACTTAAGATTGCATTAGGAACTCCAAACTGGGACAAAATATTTTCTTTTAAAAATTTGATCACCGTTTAGTGATCATTATTTTGGCATGGAATTGCTTCGACCCATTTGGATACATAGTCTATTGCCACTAAAATGTATAGATCGCCAAAGGAAGGGGAAATGGTCTCATAAAATCGATGCCCCAACAGTAAAGAAAATTCAATCACAAGAATGGGGTTTATAGGCATCATGTTTCATTTTGAAATGTTTCCCAATCTTTGGCTTCTATCACATGTTAAGAAAAATGCATGGGCATCTTTGAAAAGTGTGGGCCTGTAAAATCCACACTGCCAGATTTTTGCAATGGTTTTTCTTGATGAAAAATGACCACCACATGCTTCAGAATGAAAAAATATTATTACTTGGTTGCTTTCATGAGCAGAGATGCAACGTCTTATGATCTGATTCATATAGTATTTAAATATGTACGGATCTTTCCAAAAGAAGTTACGAACTTCCCTCAGAAATTTCTTTTTATCCATGAAAGTGAATGACAAAGGAAGTGTTCCAGTAGTTAGGAAATTAGCAATGTCAACATACCACAGGGTCTCATCAATTATGAACAATTGTTCATCAGAAAATTTCTCATTGATTGGTAATCCATCATCACGAAATTCATAAGTCAATCTGGACAGATGGTCTGCCACCACATTTTCTACACCTTTCTTATCTTTAATGACAAGATCAAACTCTTGGAGTAAGAGTATCCATCTTAAGAGCCTCAGTTTGACATCCTTCTTTGTGAGCAGGAATTTTAGGGTTGCATGGTCGGTGAATATAGTAACAGAAAAATCAACAAGATAGGAACGAAATTTTTCCAAAGCAAAAACTACAGCAAGCAATTCATTTTTCAGTTGTTGAATTATTCAATTGAGCATCATTCAAAGTTTTGCTTGCATAGTAAATTACATGTGGTTTCTTATCATTTCTTTGTCCCAATACAATACCTACAACATAATCACTCGCATCACACATTAGTTCAAACGGTAGAGTGCAGTTAGGGGGTTACATTATTGGAGTAGAAAGTAACATGTCTTTCAGCTTGTCAAAAGTTTTTTGACATGCTTCACTCCAGTCAAAAATTACATCCTGACTTAGGAGATGATACATAGGTTTTGCTATGGTACTGAAGTCTTTTATGAATCTCTTGTAAAAACCTATATGTCCTAGGAATGATCGGACATCCTTTACAGTCTTGGGTGCTGGATGATTTCCAATTCGATCAATTTTTGTTTTGTCAACTTTCATGCCCTCATACGACACAATGTGACCTAAGACGATCCCTTGTGTTACCATGAAATGAGATTTTTCTCAATTAAGCACCAAATTAGCTTCCTTATACTTTATTAACAATTTTTCTAAGTTTTTCAGACACAAATCAAATGAGTCACCATATACAGAGAAGTCATCCATGAACACTTCCATGAATTTTTCAACCATGTCACTAAACAAGCTCAGCATGCACCTTTGGAATGTTGCAGGAGCGTTACAAAGTCCAAATGACATCCTTTTGAATGCAAAGGTGCCAAAGGGACGTGTGAATGTTGTTTTGTCTTGATTATTTAAGGCTATCTCAATTTGATTGTACCCATAATATCCATCCAAGAAACAGTAAAATTCATGGCCTGCAATTCTTTCTAGAACCTCATCCAAAAATGGGAGGAGGAAATGCTATTTCCTAGTTACCAAATTCAATTTTCGGTAATCAATTCACATTCTCCATCATGTGATAACTCGAGTTGGCACTAGTTTATTGGCATCATTTTTTATCACTGTGACCCCCGAATTTTTGGGCACAACTTGGGTTGGACTAACCCATTTGCTATCGGATATGGGAAAGATTATTCCTGCATCTAAGAATTTGAGTACCTCAGTTCTAACAACTTCCTTCATGTGAGAATTTAGTCGTCTTTGCTTTTGATGGGAGGGTTTTGAGTCCTCTTCAATGTATATTGCATGATTGAAGATCAACGGGCTTATACCTTTCAAGTCATTGATCGTCCACCCAATGGTGTTTTTATGACTTTTAAGAACTTCAATTAGTTTATGCTCTTGTAAGTCTGGGAGCTTAGAGGAAATTACCACTGGGTATGACTTGTCTTCCCCTAAAAATGCATACTTGAGGTCAGATGGGAGAGGTTTTAATTCAGGCTTTGGTGGCCTGTCACTTGATGAGAATGGCTTTGTGCCATTTGGTGAAACTTCTTTAAATTTTGGGGCCCATATCTCAACAGCATGAGTAGGACAAATATTTATTTTTGGGTCATCATTTGAATCTGATGAGATGGACTCTGGCAGAGATGATTCAGTTAAGTGTTCACAAAATGCCACTCTAATGTTCCTGTACCAAAGATACAATGGAGTTTACTTCCCCTTCTTCCTCATCCTTTCCTGGGTATTTAGCAATATTAAAAATATTCAGCTCAAGAGTCATATTCTCAAAAGTTAATTTCATGACTCCATTCCACCAATAGATTAGTGCATTGGAAGTTGCTAGGAAGGGTCGACCAAGAATAACGGGAATTTGGTTCTCAGAATGTAATGCTGGTTGAGTATCTAGAACAATGAAGTCAACAGGGTAGAAAAAGTTATCCACACGCACTAGTACATCTTCAACAATGCCCCTATAGATTTTTACAAATCTGTCTGCTAGCTGGAGTGTGACACCACTAGGATTGAGTTCACCCTGACCCAACTGCTAGTAGACACAGTAGGGTAGCAGATTAACACTAGCTTCAAAGTCTAATAGTGTTTGTTATATCTATAAATTTCCAATGACACGTGATACAGTTGAACATCCATGGTCCTTGTATTTTGGAGGGATTTTACATTGTAGCAAAGCACTGACTTGTTCTGTCAGGAATGCTCTTTTTTGGACATTCTGGCCTCTCTTGACTATGCACAAGTCTTTTAGAAACTTGGCATAATATGGTACTTATTGGATTGCATCCAGAAAGCGGAATGTTGATTTTTACTTGTTTAAAAAGCTCATAAATTTTAGGCTGATGATTTAACTTTGTGGCTTCAAGTTTATGTGGGAAAGGAACATGAATTGAATATGAAGGTTCTTTTTCCTTAGAAGGTTCTAGCTATTCTTCTAATAAAGGCTTATGTTCTTTTTCAATTACAAGTTCAGGCTCACCTGATGTGTTAACTGGGATTGACTCAGGTTTTGGTTTTGGAATTAGTATGTCTCTGATGATCTTATCAATCACCTTGCCACTTGTCAGTGTAGTGACAACTTGGGCTTGGTCTTGTGGAGGTTTTGGTTGGGCAGGAAACTTGACCTTTTCTGGTGTGCTCATGGATTGAGTCAACTTTTGAATGTGGCTTTTAAGATCTTTGAAGGAATGAGTAGTCTATGCTTTGAATTTTGTGAAAGACTGTGATTAACCTTAAATAGTATACAAATTAGAATTAATAATAAAGTTGAATTAGTATAATTAATGCACCTAAAAAAAAGTAATTAGTATGAATTAGGGTTTGTACGGTAAATGATTATTTTTACAATTTTTATCCAAAGTTTTGTGTTCAAATGCAAAAATACTCCAAAGTGCAAGGAACCAAGTGTCAAAGCTCAAAAGCACCAAGGATGAAAGTGTAAATCTACCACAAACGGATAACCATCAATGCAAGTTGCAAAGTCCAGCAAGGTGCCACCATCCGGAAGGTGCACTGCCATCCAGACGGCCACCCTGAGTCAGTACATGCAGATGGCCACCTCCTGCTTCCCTTGTGTCTATAAATACCCCCTCCTTCACTTCGGTAGGCCGAACCACCACTCCACCAAAGCCAAAACAAAGAATCTAAGAGCTCCCAGGAGAAATCCAAACAAGGAAAAAGAGAGAAAAGAGAAGTGTAACCACGAGCCGGTCCGTGATTCACTCTTAATCCAAATGCTATACTTTTACATTTTTGTTGTATCTTTCTATTTCGGATAGTTGAACTGCTACCACTTTTTCATCTTAATTAATAATAAGAGTGGTTGTGTTTCAGTTGCTCCGTACGAAAGAACCTTATACATTCTGTACTTTACTTTCTGTTATAATGAAAATTACTTATACTCCTGACTTGTCTATAGTCATGGAGCATGATGATTGATTGAAAACGGTGACGTTCCCAACCTCTCAACACCACCCTCAAATGTGTATGGCTTATGTGTGAGTGTCACTCTCCCTCGGGATGATGCAAGAGATTAGGCGACAATGGATGTGAGTGGTGGGAAATGGATGAACAAAATATGTGTGAAATGAAAAGTGGAATGTGCATAAAAGCGCTCCCCAATCGCAAGGAGTCTTTCGTGGTCGGTGTTTTACTTGGAAAAGTATTCCAAGGTCGTCTCCTCAGGGAAGGAAAGGGAGTTTTGTGAAAGTGATTTTGCAAAAGTGAAAAGAAAGTGTAAAATCTTGTATTTGAGTTTTCTATTTGGTTTGTAAATTAAAATGCAAGAAAACAAGTGTTGGCTAATCCAAAGGATTCATTCCAATGAGAATACCAAATCAACTCAAGGCCTTCCTCCGATTGAGCATGAATGAATGATTGATTTGGGGGAAGCTAGGGACGAGATTGGTGAGTAGCTAAGCATAAACCGTGACTAGGCCTACGGAATATCAAAGGTTCACCAACTCATCCACTCTCAACCCCGTCAAACCGAACCATTTGACCTTAAAGAGAGGAATGAAAAAGAGTTGAAATGAAATCCCCAAGAGAAATCTCCCTTGGAGTAACCAACTTAAAACTAGCTATTCATATTAAAAGCATAGACAAGTATAAAGTAAATGAACATGGAAAGGAAATGGAGCATAAAACTTAAACTAAAGCAAGAAACTTAAATTAGAAAGACAAATCAACAATACCCAATTTAAAGCATGGAAATGAAGAACTTGAAAGCATAAATGGTGAAATCTAAGTTACACAACTAAACTTGAAATAGACTTGAAGTAAATGACATTAAGGTAATAAAATGAAGATTACAAAAGTATGAAAGTTTACTACAACAACAACAAGTGAAAATGGGAGAAGAAAATGCAAAAATGATTCATCCTCTTCAACCTTGGAACTCTCTCTCTATATCTACTCCTAAGCTTAGGTAGCCACCCCTTCAAATGCTGATTATTGTTGTATATATGTAGTGTATGCCTTGCCAAAAACGTCCATGAGGGTCCCTAGGGTCTGTGTGAAAGGCCACCCATCAATAGTAGGTGATTTTGATGGGTCACACAGGCTAGGACAGAGCTAGCCTGCAACCCCATGTGCAGTCCATTCCTCTCCCATGCTTCATTAATGCCAAGCCTTCCAAATGTGTAAGGGAGGCGTGCTCTTGTGTCAGGAAATGTTGGGGGGCAAGTGAGAGAAGTGTAGGAGGGACTCCCAAGCCTCAAAGTTGAGTTACAGGCTGTTTTTCGGCCAGAAGGTTCGTGGTACCGGTACCAATAGTACCGGTACTATTTTTCTGCACTGGACTACCTTCGGTAGAAATGGCATAACTCTTGATCTAACCGCTGGATTGAGCTGAAATTTTGACACGATACAGAAGACATCCAGATCTACAACTTTCATGTTTTGAACTTTTTCAGATTCTGAGTAGATCACGGTAATAATAGAGGAGAACCAAGGCAGTGCTTCCCCGTGATGTGGCAGCTGGTGCCTTTGTTCCAAAACACCAATACCTCCTTGATTTCTTCACTTTTAAGCCTCCAATTCCTCATGTATTGTGTCCATGCCATTACCACACATCCAACATAGTTGCAAGGTCCTAAAATCCAACATTTAAGCTATCGAAATATGCAACATCGAGAATTCAACATTATTCATAAAATAGGCTAACACTAAGTAATTAAATGCAAAAGTTGAGTTATAATGAATGTATTGAGGCCATGAAATATGCAATATTATGTGCTCATCACACCCCCAACTTAAGCTTTGCTAGTCCCTAGCAAACAAAATGTAAAAGCAAGAAGACAAAAATAAACCTATACTAATTCCGATATTGCATTTAGCACATGCAACAAGCCTTTAAACCCCTAGGTGATCCCTAGTGGACGAGTTTTGTCTCGTGAAGGTTTCCATTGAAGACACTTACAAACTTATTTTCCTAGTATCTAATATTTAAAATATATTCCCTTTTCCTAACTAGCAATGGAATTTCAAAAATAACTTGATCCGAACTCCCAAACAAATCATACATGAGACATATCATAGCCGTAAATGCTATTCTAGAATATCCATGTACACATTCATTTTCAAACTCGTGTGTGTGTGTGAAATAAACATGTAATTTAAGCATTTACACAACAGAATTCACATTCACTTTGGCTATCCAAATTAAGTTTTGATGCAAAACTCACCAAGGGTGTCTCTCATAATTGAATCACTCAATGATTATCATGGCATGCACTCCATGTGTATATGTGAGATAGAATCTTGTGCACAAAACAAAGTAAGCTCACATATAATCCAAAAATGAAGTATGCATAGAAATGAAACAACCTTGGCATAATCTCATGAAAGGAATGCTAGGGCATTAGATAGCAAAATCAACTCCTCTTTTTCTTTAAAAATTTGCATCCCCCATGCTTCTCTAGATCATTTAGGACTTTCAAGGGTTATAATGGGGCTTTAGGGTGATATCTAGGTAAAAGAAATGAAGGATATAGGGTAACAAAGAGAGTTGTTCCGAGTGAGAGACTTTTAATCATGGACAAACACTTCCCTTTTAATGGGATTTTGATTTTCACACCATCACAACACCCTTTATTTCT
>CM042193.1:23908656-24023679 GCA_023539305.1 Ilex asprella | reverse complement strand
TAAATTTTTCCAAGAAAAAGGCAAAGGCTCAAAGCATTCAAAGATGGCCTAAGATCATTTCTAAATAAGCATGAGAGAACATTGTATATATCAAGACAAAGTCAATTTACTACCCAAAAGCACCTAACCAAAACAAGTATAATGAGATTATTGAACAAATTTGAAAATTGAATAATTGTTCCTCGAGTAAATGTAAGTTCCATCCAAATAAGAATTGGCAATAAAGCTCACAAGGGTTTTTACTCATCTCCACTATTCATGTCAAGCACTCAAATGTGAACTCAATCCGTAAATTGTTCAAATTACACATTCAAGGTGCACAATGGTTGAGTTTGAAAGAAAACAAATATGTGATACTCTTGGCAATAGGATAAACTTCTATAATGTGCTCATGTATTCAAAGTTCAAAATGAAGATCAAGTAATCACAAATCCCATAACCATTAAGACAGGGGAATATAGTTCAATATTGGAACCAAAATTTTCACATTTTCCATTATTCTATACAACAAGGGGTGGAACATGTGAATGGTGCACATCACCCCCCCAACTTAAACCATGCATTGTCCTCAATGCACAAAGAGTCATGCAATGAGAATAATGAAGGTAAAATGAGAAATGAGATACCACTTTTTTTTCCTGCAGAATTTGGGCATGTTCAGAAAATAGTACCGGTACTGGGTACCGATACCTCGTTTCCAGTAGGTTTTGTGTACCGGTACGGGGTACCGGTACTGTTTCTGTTCTATTTTTTTTAAACAAAAAAACATAAAAGAAAAAATAAAACAAACAAAGCTTATCTACACCCCCCAACTTAGACTAGAACATGATACCCAATAAGATTTTCTACAATGACGCTCAAGTGAAATGAGTCCAAATTAGAGAGAAGTAAACAAACTTCATGTTAAAATCTACACTACCAAGTTATGAAAATAAAAATATAATAATAAGAGAAATCTAACTACTATGTACATGGAAACAAAACAACAAGGGCTCATGTCAATCCGGCTTCAATTCGGATATGAGCTTGCGCCCATGGATTTTTTTGATATTAAATTTTGTTTGTTGTATTAATGCCCTTCCTAGACCATCAATCCAACAATACAAGGGGTAATTATTAAAATGTCTCAACCAAACCAAGATGTATGTGAGTTTATGCAATGCAACAAATGGAAAATACAATTTCTCATTAAAAACACTTGACTCCATTTCAATGCCCTCCACAAGTTGAGAAACATGAATCTCAACACCACTCAAAGATTGCAAAATGACCTTGGGCACATTAGCCTCATGTGGGATGATAACTTTATTAAAATTTTCACAATCAAGAGTGGTGGGAGATTCAACATTCATATACATTTCATTGGGGGGATCACACTCAATACATTGACTATGCTCAAAATGTTGTTTATCATGCATAATTATAGCATTGGTCAATGTATTAAGTTGATCTCTAATTTTAGAAATTTGTTGGGCTACTTGGGCATTGAATTCCATTTGGTATTGCATAAAATCATAAAAAGTGTTTTCCATAGCTTGTTCGGTTGAGTCCTCATATGTTGGATAGTGGGAGAATTCATTTGGTGGTGTGAGATTGGATGAAAAATTATACGATTCATTCTCCCAACCATGACTCGAATGACTCGGTGTAACATAATGGTTGGGATAAAAATTTTCGGAGGCCAAATTTGAATTTGAACCTTCGCATTCAAAGGGTTGAACCGAATAATTTAATGGGCATTCACTAATGAGGTGTCCATTCTCACCACAAATTTCGCAAACGTTTCCAAAATAAGGGGCATTTATAGGGCACTCACTAGTGATGTGTCCATATTTACCACAAATCTTGCATACGTTTTCAAAATAAAAGGCCAATCTTGGGCACTCACTAGTAACATGCCCATACTCATTACAAATCTCACACACATTTTCATAATAAGAGACATTTGATACATTTTAATAAAAATTATAAGACATAAAAAAAACACAAACTAAAATAAAGTATTTACAAATGAAACGACATACCTTGGCCCGTGATGAAAATCACGAGACTTACCATGCCGTCCAAAATCACCTTCGAACTCAACGCTTAGCCTTCCCCGGCAACGGCGCCAAAAATGATTGGTTGAAAATAATGTCGTTCCCAACCTCTCAACACCACCCTCAAATGTGTATGACTTATGTGTGAAGGGAGTGTAACTCTCCCTCGGGATGATACAAGAGATAGGAAACAACGGAATGTGAATGGAAATAAAGTGAACAAAATTATGTGTGAAATGAAAAGTGGAATGTGCACAAAAGCGCTCCCCAATCGCAAGGAGTCTTTCGTGGTCGGTGTTTTACTTGGAAAAGTATTCCAAGGTCGTCTCCTCAGGGAAGGAAAGGGAGTTTTGTGAAAGTGATTTTGCAAAAGTGAAAAGAAAGTGTAAAATCTTGTATTTGAGTTTTCTGTTTGGTTTGTAAATTAAAATGCAAGAAAACAAGTGTTGGCTAATCCAAAGGATTCATTCCAATGAGAATACCAAATCAACTCAAGGCCTTCCTCCGATTGAGCATGAATGAACGATTGATTTGGGGGAAGCTAGGGACGAGATTGGTGAGTAGCTAAGCATAAACCGTGACTAGGCCTACGGAATATCAATGGTTCACCAACTCATCCACTATCAACCCCGTCAAACCGAACTATTTGACCCTAAAGGGAGGAATGAAAAAGAGTTGAAATGAAACCCCCAAGAGAAATCTCCCTTGGAGTAACCAACTTAAAACTAGCTATTCATATTAAAAGCATAGACAAGCATAAAGTAAATGAACATGGAAAGGAAATGGAGCATAAAACTTAAACTAAAGCAAGAAACTTAAACTAGAAAGACAAATCAACAATACCCAATTTAAAGTATGGAAATGAAGAACTTGAAAGCATAAATGGTGAAATCTAAGTTACACAACTAAACTTGAAATAGACTTGAAGTAAATGACATTAAGGTAATAAAATGAAGATTACAAAAGTATGAAAGCTTACTACAACAACAACAAGTGAAAATGGGGGAAGAAAATGCAAAAATGATTCATCCTCTTCAACCTTGGAACTCTCTCTCTATATTTACTCCTAAGCTTAGGTAGCCACCCCTTCAAATGCTGAATATTGTTGTATATATGGAGTGTATGCCTTGCCAAAAACGTCCATGAGGGTCCCTAGGGTCTGTGTGAAAGGCCACCCATCAATGGTAGGTGATTTTGATGGGTCACACAGGCTAGGACAGAGCTAGCCTGCAACCCCATGTGCAGCCCATTCCTCTCTCATGCTTCACTAATGCCAAGCCTTCCAAGTCTTCCAAATGTGTAAGGGAGGCGTGCTCTTGTGTCAGGAAATGTTGGGGGGCAAGTGGGAGAAGTGTAGGTGGGACCCCCAAGCCTCAAAGTTGAGTTACAGGCTGTTTTTCGGCCAGAAGGTTCGTGGTACCGGTACTTGGTACCGGTACCATATGGTACCGGTACCAATAGTACCGGTACTATTTTTCTGCACTGGACCACCTTCGGTAGAAATGGCATAACTCTTGATCTAACCATTAGATTGAGCTGAAATTTTGACACGATACAGAAGACATCCAGATATACAACTTTCATGTTTTGAACTTTTCCAGATGCTGAATATATCATGGTCAAAATGGAGGAGAACCAAGGCAGTGCTTCCCAGTGATGAGGCAGCTGGTGCCTTTGTTCCAAAACACCAATACCTCCTTGATTTCTTCACTTTTAAGCCTCCAATTCCTCATGTATTGTGTCCATGCCATTACCACACATCCAACATAGTTGCAAGGTCCTAAAATCCAACATTTAAGCTATCAAAATATGCAACATCGAGAATTCAACATTATTCATAAAATAGGCTAACACTATGTAATTAAATGCAAAAATTGAGTTATAATGAATGTATTGAGGCCATGAAATATGCAATATTATGTGCTCATCACGTGAGTAGTCACTTATACCCTCCGGTGCGAGGGGACCATCTGTATATTATTGGTTTAATTATGGAATCTCTAATGTTTTATTTATACGTTTAATATATATATAAGATATGCTAGCTAGAATAACCCCAACGTTCCTACCGGTATGGCTAGTCCTCCACCAGAATGCTGAGGAAATTCCACTGACGCATGATATTACTATTGCCAGCTAGAATAACCCCGGTGATCCTCTTGGTATGGCTAGTCCTCCACTGGAACGCTGAGGAATTTTTGCTGGCATATATATATAGATATATATATATATATATTACAGATAGTCAATTGAATAATTCAAGTATTTCGTCTGCATGGCTTGACTTTCGGTTTGATATATCTAAACACAGCTAATCTAAAAAGTTGTTGTGTTATGATTTACTACAACCAGTTAACTTGAGAAGTTGTTGGAAGATAGTCTATACAACCTGTGAGTTTTCTTAAATTAATCAAATGACACATCTATACCCACTGTAGCTTGAGAAGCATCTGTGTTATGGTTTATTATATATGCATTCACAATCATGAGATCAAATGAATAACTCAAGTATTCCTCATGAACGACTTGTCCTTCTGGTTTGCCTAAGTTAATCATTCGACGTGGATATAACCAGTGTAACTTGAGAAGCAGCTGTGTTATGGTTTATATACATCAGACCTGCCGGTTAGCTTTCCACTAAGATGAAAGTTAACTGATGTGAGGTAGCGTTTCCAGAAAGTGACCAATATAAACCATATGGGACCCTTAAACTGAAGGGTATCCTTTTATATTCTTGTCAATTATCTGTTTTATTTACACACCTTTTTTATTTAATTGTTTAAACTAGTTATCAAACTAAGCTCACATCACAAGCTATAAAATTAAATTTTGCTTCAAACAAACACCTTTATTATTTTCTGAATTTTATTTTAAAGTTCTAATTACTAAAACTCTTTGTGGGATCGATACTTGGACTTAAAACCGAGAAAACTGTAATTTGACCACTTATACTTGGGTGTATAATATTAATTAAATCCGATCACTAAAAGGTACGAATTAGACTGGGTTGAATGGGCATTGAAGTTCATTTGGGTTTGCATAAATTGGTTCAATGTGGCCTCAAGGTTCCTCTTCTGTGGTGGTTGGTATGGTTGGTATGCAGGAGGTCCTTGAGGTGGTGGATGTGAACTTGTGGTTGGTTCATGGGAGTTTGTTGTGTGTTCCTCCAACTGAAGTTTGGGTGGTTTCGGCTCCCTAGATAGTATGTTTTAGAGTATGGGTTGGAGTAACGCTGGTTGAAGTTGGAGATTGCATTTGTTTGTTCCAACAAGACTTCTTTGAAAGGAGGGATGGTAAGACATTCCTAGTATGATGTCTTGTCAATGCACATATTCCACACACTTGTTCTGTGGAATGGCCCATTTCTGTTTGATGAATTTTTTTCATCTCTAAATCTTCTAGCTTTCGAGGCAAAGTAAACATTTTTGCTCTTTGGTCATCATCTTCTCTCAAGACATACTTTCCCCCTTGGTGTCAAAGAAATGTAATGCCTCCTCCGGACTTTTATCCATAAACTCTCCTTGGGCCATCATCTCGACAAACTGACGCAGTCTAGTGGGCAAGGAGTCATAAAAAAATCCTACCAAAGTCCAATTTTCAAAAGAGTGGTGGGGGCATGCTCAGAGCTGTTCTTTGAATGTTTCCTAACTTCGGTAAAATGTTTTCCCTTCTTTCAACGAAAAATTCATGATTTTCCTTTTGAGTTTGTTGGTCCAATGTAAGGGAATTTTTTTTCTAAAAAATTCATTTTGAAAGTTCTATCAGGCTGGCATGGAAAGAGATTTTAAAGAATTTAGTCATTGTTTAGCTTTGTCCTTTAGAGAAAAAGGAAAAAGTTTTATCTTGGCAAATTTCGAATTGTCTTGAAATGTTCCACACACTTCCTCAAAATCTTTTATGTGCAGATATGAATTTTAAGTATCCAATCCATGGAACACAGATAACAATTGTGCAGTCCCCGACTTTACTATAAAGGGGGTGCATTTGGAGGAAATACAAAACATGAGGGGACCCAATTTGTTGTGGGATTTAAGTAATCCCTCAAAGTTCGAATGTTAGGCACTTCATCTTCCCTCATGAAAATTTCTCCATTTCTATCAATATTTTCCATTATACTCTCCCAAGAGTCTGCTATTGATCTAGGTGAATTTGGTTCAGACTGGTTCACAAACCCTAAGGATTCTACTAACAAATTTTTAATGTACGGAGCGTTCTCAGACATAAAATAAATGGAAACAATACAATATGTTTACAGTGAACAAAATAATATATACAAAATAGAAAGATCTTTTTACCTTTTACCTTAAAACACTTTTACTAATGCTCCCTGGCCACACTGCCAAAAACTTGACTTGATCCGAAATGTGTACACCCAAGTGCAGGCGGTCAAGCTATAGTAATAATCTAGTTTGAGTCCGAAGTCGAATCCACATGGAACTTGTTATGTTGGTGTTTTAAGCAGTGGTGAAGATCAATGGATTGTAACCTTTGGGATCGTAGTTGTGAGATTGAGATGTTTTTCCTGGATTAAATATGAAATTCTTTCTAAGAAGGTTTTCTGGACAAAATATAAGAAAAATTCAAATGAAAGAAAAATCGCTCTTTAGTTTGAGGATCCGAACATGTAGTCAATTATCCGATTTATTATATTTTTGCTTGATAGCTCAATTAATGCTCACGTCAACAACAAGTTAATCGGAAGATAAAGATGGATTGTGAGACTTAAGGCCATGATTCTGATGTCTTGTTAGAAGTTTACAAGAATTGCCTATATCGAGACTTAACCCATCTACAAACAAGCAAGTGTTTCTACCAGACATCCAACCATGGTTTTAATATTCCATTCTTTAATTGAAGCGCAATATTGGGGATGATTAAAGGGTAGTCATGAAGATCTAGCTAGGATACTTGCCTTGAAATAATGTGTCTTTCCGTGCAAGTGTCATCTGTGTCATAGAAAGACTTTTGTTTATACAAATTATCTTAGCTTTGCTAGAAACAATCAATCATCCAATAAACAAGGGGATAAACATTAAGCATTAGAACAATGCACAAATATAACTCCCGGATAATTTATATAAGCCCTTCACTTCTTATTAAAGAGTGAATGAGAAACTACTTACTCTTTATAACTTTGGTAAAGCTAGAAATGTGAGTGATGCTCATCCCACTAAGTAAAGAGCTTTGTAAAATTAAAATAAAATAACAAGGAGCTAATCTTCAACAAAGAATGAGTGGATCACATTCCACCCTTCACGGCTTTGACAAAGATCTTGAAAAGTGGAAGAGTTTCACTCCTCTATGAAAGAAGGAGGCTCAAGCAATGGAAGTGAAAGACATAAACAAAGGAATATATGTAAAGGCAAATATGTAAAGAAAAAACGTAAATAGAGGAATGAAATTCTTAATACAAGCAAATGTAAACATAAATGTAAAGACTAAAAGTAAATAAAGTAACTAAAACACTTAAGTAAATGTAAACATGAATGTAACGAAGTGAGTGAGAGTCTAAGCTTCCCAACTCTCCATCAAAGAGGAAATTAAGAATAAATAAGAAGTAGAAGTGCCCCCCTTGTTCTAAAAAAAATGGGTGTATTTATAGGCAAGGAAAAGGCAAGGGGGTGATGAAATAGTGCTTGTCGTCTAAGTCAAAGTGAAAATCCAACCACTTTGCAGGCAGTCTATCAAGGACGTTCGAAAGGAGGGTGGCGTTTGAACGTGTTTGCTGTTTTTGCTCTAAGGACGTTCGTACGGTGGGTGGCGTTTGAACGTTTCTTCTGTTTTTACTCTAAGAGCGTTCAAACGCCTGCTGAGATCTGCCCTTATAACTCAGATGTCACATGGCCTATGGTCTTGTATGGAAACCTCATGTCACTCTCTGTGTTGATTCTGGTGTTCATTTCCTGCAACACGCCATATCTTCAGTCATTCTGGTCTTGCAAGTACTCCAAAGAACGTTCAAATGGTGTATGGCATTCGAACATAGTACTCAAGTCTCCATGGCCTTGGCTCATGCCTGTAACACTCTGTTTCAGCAGTCTGGTTGTATCCTGGTTCAAGTGGATGTTCGAACATTACTTGGCATTCGAACGTTACTTCTTTGTTCCAAGCTTCTCCAATTTTGTTCCCTAATGTGCTGGTGTTACATTTAAATGTAATTTTTGTTGTCCTTGAACTCTTTTTTCACTTTAGAACCTGAAATGTCATTATTTAAACTTAATCAAAGTATAATTAGTCCCAAAAGGGCATAATAATATGCTACATTTGAGTACTAATCATAGATACCCTATGATGAGGTCCATCCAGTTTGGTGGGGCTTGCACAGGAAGCACTTCTTCATCCTTAATGCACACGGATGGTTTTGCTAGGTGCTCCACAGGAATTAACCTGTCCAAGTTTTCTTGTGAGGCTGTTGCCAATCTTGGCAAAGCTTCGTCTTGTGAGTTCTCAAACCCAAGGACGTGTCTGATCTTAACTTTCACAAATTTCTTGATCAATTCTTGTTTCTTCCTAAAGTAAAGGACCATTTGCTCACCCTTAGCCTCATAAGAATCTTCAATCTATTTTACTACGAGCTGGGAATCATTGCAAATCTCCCACTGCTCTGCCTCCTTCACGTAAGCATGGTTGAGGCTTGCAATGTTAGCTTCATATTCTGACTCGTTGTTTGAAGCCTTAAACCCAAACCTTAGGGCGTATTCCACGTCTACTCCATCTGGAGTGGTCAGAATTAAGCATGCCTCACTACCTTGAGCATTGACAGCTCCATCCACTAAAAGTTTTCAAGTGGGGAGGTCTGGTACCAGCTGTGTGGTTTCCATGGGTGTTGTTGTCGTGAATTGGGCGATGAAATCTGCCAGAATTTGGCCTTTAATCGTAGTCCTTGGTTTGTACCTAATGTCAAACTCGTGGAGCTCTACAACCCATTTAACCAACCTCTTTGAGGACTCTGGCCTATGCAACACTTGTTTCATCGGCTGATCTATTGTAACCTCAATATTATGGGCCTAAAAGTAGGGCCTAAGTCTTCTAGGAGTTGTTACCAAAGCTAAGACATGCTTCTCTATTTTTGGATATCTCTCCTCTACCCCCTCAGAGCTCTACTAAATAGTACTCAAATATAGCATATTATTATGCCCTTTTTGGACTAATTATACTTTGATGGAGTTTAAATGATGACATTTCAGGTTCTAAAGTGAAAAAAAAGGGTCAAGGGTGACAAACAGTACATTTGAATGTAATTCCAGCACATTGGAGAACAAAATTGAGAAGGTTGAAGCAGAGTAGTAACGTTCGAACGCCAACTACCGTTCGAACGTCCATTTGAACCAAGCAAAGACTAGACTATTGAGACCAGATGGGTTGCAGCCAAGAACCAAAGCATTGGTGAATCACATACCGTTCGAACGCCCACTAAAGCACTAATGAGATCAGACTGACTGAAGATATGGGTTGTCGAAACAAATCTATGACAAGTTCAGCATAGCGTGTAGGAGGAGATTTCCCCAGATGACCACATGCCATCTGACTTCTGAGTGTTATGTACAGATCCCAGCTGGCGTTTGAATGCTTTTAGAGTAAAAACAACAAAAAAGTTTGAACGTCATCAACCGTTCGAACGCCCTTAGAGCAAAAATAGCAAAAACGTTCGAATGTCAGCCACCGTTCGAACGCCCTTGACAGAGTGCCTACAGAATGGGTGGATTTTCACTTTGACTTCGGAAACAGAACTATTCCTTCACCCCCTTCTTTCCTTCTCCTTGCCTATAAATACGCTTATATTTTAAGACCAAAGGTGGGCATTCAACACTTGACTAGGCAACACTTCTCCTTTCCTATTGTCTTAATTTTCTTCCTTACTAGGGAGTTGGGAAGTTTAGACTCTCACTCATTTCTTTACATTTGCATTTACTTAAGAGTTGTAATTTCTTTATTTACTTTTAGTCTTTACATTAATGCATTTACATTTGTATTTACTTAAGAGTTGTAGTTTCTTTATTAACTTCTAGTCTTTACATTTATGCTATTACATACATGTCTTTATTTATGTCTTGCACTTCCATTGTTTGAGCTCCCTTCTTTCTTAGAAAAGTGAAACTCTTCAACTTTTTTAGAGCTTTACCAAAACCGTAAAGGGTGGAACATGATTCACTCCTTCTTTGTTGAAGATTAGCTCTTTGTTTACTATGCTTTTAATTTTGAAATGTCCTCTACTTAAGTTTATTGTGTATTAGTATGGCAATAGCATGTGGGGTATTTTCTTGTTAATGTTTATTTAATGAAGATATACATCGCTCACCACACCCCCTAATAGTTTTCCTTATTCCATATAATGAGGTATAATGGGAAGTTCACTGCTAAGTGAAGATAGTCGATGGAAAATGGAAGTAAGTTGGAGTCTTATTGTGTCATTTTGAAGATATTAGGTCATGTATATATGTTAAGTTGATAAGAGTCAAATTTTTACTCTTGAATTTATAATAAGAGTGAAGTTTATGGATTTTGTGCATGGTTTATATTCATATAATGTTGCACCTGGTCGAGGATTGTAATCTATACTATTATATATTTTGCACAAGTTAGCAAGTTTTTATTTAATGAATGGGGACAACTCTCTCGGAATAGACAAGATGAGATATTATATGGGATAAGTGTGACACCTTTGAATTGAGGTATGTCTACCTTTCAACTGTTTATCCCTTGTGGGTGTAGTGTTGTCGTTGTCTTGGAGCTCTTTTCATTTTCGAATTACAAATAATTGAAATCCCTTTCATACACCTATTAGGTAGGGGAAATCAGATTATTTTGGATTGGGCTTGCTCCAAGCTTCCAAGTATTTGTATAGCTCTACAGATCTGTCAACGACCATATTTTAATTGGTGGAACGTAGTTGGATCTCTTCGATCATAGTAATGAATTTTCTCCCACATCAATAGCCTTGCATGGCTCCCTTTCCCAACCAATTGCCACCTCCTCCTTGCATCATTTGAGGTGCTTAGGTGGAGGGGCAACTCTTTAATTTCAAGAATTTTGAATTTATCTTAAAATTCAAAATTATAAGTTAAATTACTTTTAGAGCACTAATTTTGTTCCCTAATACTCCCACACACTTCGATTATTTTCACAAATTGAATCTGATCCCCTCTAATATTTCGGAACCTCACTAACCCTAGTCCATCGAAACTGTCATTTTTGCTCAATTCCTTCCGCCTAACGACACATGATCCTAAACTTTGAATCTCACCTTCATACATATCAGCATAACACTCTCTCTAAGACCCCATTCAATCAAGCATGGTTCCTTGCACTCAACCATCGTAGTCTCAGTCACAATCCACTGTCCTTAATAGAATTTTATCCTCAAAATTTTCATTCTCATATTATATTCAATCATGAATTAAATGCACTAAAAGAAAAATATCTATTCATATGGTATACTTACCTAGACTATTTTTAGGTATCTTGTTTTGTTGTCATCAAGTACACTTGTCATGTCCTAAGATTCCTTTAGTCACCACCCATTTGCTTCTGTGGTAGAGCCTGTCCTTGTGCCGAAAGCAGTCACGACCCTTCACCTTGTTGTAACTTCGGGTAACTGTTCAAATCCCCTTGTTGTAGTGGTGGACACTTATCCCTCATATGTCCAGTCTTTCGCATTTGTAGCAAGTATGCCATTCCTTATCATTTTTTTGTCACTCTTTTATTTGTAGTTCGCCTTGTTTTTGTTGTTTTCATTGCCATTGTATCACACCTGTGCATAGGGATGGTTCATTTAACAACCATTATATCCACATGATTGGTGATTTGACCTGATTTATGTCATTTTTTTTTATTAAACCTTGACAATACGAGGATAAATATTATTAATACCAAATCAAAATTACAAGAAACTAGAGGGTGACATTTAAACCTTACCCCTTTAAAATATTACAGTACCCATAAATCGATAATTCCATTTAAAAAATAAGGGAAAATGGCTACTGCTTCTGAGAAATTCTCCATGCATTCTTGTCCGCATCGTGAGTCCCTTTTAATGACTAAATTACATGCTTGAATCCTCCATGAAACCCACGTTTGATTCAAAAAGCAGTAGTTGAAAATCCTCCATTTAACGCCTAAATCTATATGGATTTTTTTTTGCTTTGGAATTTTGAAGGCTAGCTTGGATTTAGACCTAGTCATTATTGTTGAATTTTCTATGACTGGGATATTTTTCAACACCAACGCTAAAACATCTAGCTCCTCTTTTTTCTCTTCTACTTTAGCTTAATCTTATTAAGTTTTAATAGTAACTTTTTGGACGATGCCATATAAGAATTAAAATCATCTTCTATTGCCTAAGTCTCCTCCTCGCCATCAGAGTAAAAACTCCTTGTGTGCTCGTAAAGAGAAGACTCCTTAACATAGTCATCCTTGGGACAAATCCCCTTTAGCTTTAAGGCTTTGTGAATCTCTTCTCTTGACATGCTCGAAACAATATCCCCTTAACTATGAATATTCTTATGAACTTCTACCACCGTTTCTTAAGTAATGGATTATGACACAACATCCACCAAAAAAGATTCAAAATCTTGCAAAGAACAAGGACTGTAATCCGACAAAACCTGAATTAAGCATAAGGACTCATTAATTCCATCGTTCAAGACATCTTCAGAAGTAGTAGCAGCTTCTCCACTCTTCAGTAATTGATCATGGCCAAAATTAACGAGATCCTATCTCCTGTCATAACTCCTATTAACAATGCTTTCTTGCACCGGTTGGTTACCATTGGATGCTTCTAAGACCCCAACAACTCCAATATCAGTACCCAAATCATTCATTGATCGCTCAGAATGGGATATATGTGGAATAACTTGGACCACTTAAACAATACTATCCTCGCTCTATTGATGCTGAACTACGGTCATAACATTGGGAACATAGACAGATGAATATGCCTGTTTTCCATCCTCTATAACCAAATTTGCAATTAGACGTGGGCACTGGTCAGTAATTGCTCGTGGGAGTAAAATCGGAGAACCGAATAAATTACTTGCAGGCAATTATGCTAGAGATTTTGCGGATTATATTTCCCAGAATGATCACCTCTTTCCAGAATTAGTGGTTGATTTATTTTCGAAACGTTTACTATCATTGCTACATTACCTTGGTCATCTTCATTAATTGGATTGGTTGTGATTCTTTCATCTGCTATAGAATTAGGGTGTTTTCCACCACTATCCTTTCTGGGAATTTGCTGTTTCCAAATTCCCTTATGATGGTGTTTCTTACTTTGCATATTACCCGAGTATAAGTGTTCAAATTGAAATATTTATCAATTAAGTCCGAGGTCAAACCTACAGGGAGATAACTATTAGTATTCAAAATAGAAATGGTAAAGTTGTAGTGTACGTAGTGTGCTACAAAACAACTTGCGATGTGAGCTTAGAATTGTCAAATAAACACATAACTAAAACAATGAAAAACACTGATAAAAAGTACTCTCTAATGCAATGATTCAACAAGTTTCGTATTATTTATTTATTAGAATGTTACCTCAGCACAATTAACTCATTTTAGTGGAAAGTCAACCGGTAGGTTTGAAGTATATTGAACCATAACACAACAATTGGTTAAGTTAATTGGAAGGTCTATGTACCTAGTATCAATCAAATAATCCTAGTAAACTTGAAGGTGAACCATTTAAAAGGTTTAATCTAGCTATTCAATCAGCAGGTTGATGATTCAATGATGACGGAGTTTCGGTTTATGCATTGAATACAAAGCATTGGCTATGGCGAGAGTTAACCCATCTATAACCAATCTCCCGACTGTTATGTAATGCTCAACTACATACATCGTCATATTATGCATGAAGTATGTAATAATAATAGATAGAATAGAATATATCAATAGGCTTTGATAGGTGCCCATAACTTTGAGTATATTATAAATGTAACCATCCATCAATTAAGGAAGGTATAAACATTAACGCATAAATAAAACATCAGAATTTCTATAACTTAAATAGTATCACACATATATTCACCTTTCACCGAAGAGTATAAACGGAATACTCACATCTCATTTCTATAAAACAAAAGTATAACACATCATTCCCCAAGAAATAGCTGAAACACTTCCACTTATGGTACCAGTTAAGGAACAAAGTGGGAGAGGTTCAACTCTCCAAGTAGAAAGTGTGACGCCCCTAAAACCCAGGGTCATTTGTCCACCCGCTGAACACCCAACAACCCACGAAAGAGCACATGAATGTCGCATAACCCAACACCACAGAAAAACATCCCCTCCACCAGGATCATAAACAACACAGAGTTTGGATAAAGTCTTCCTTGTCCCATGCACTCCCGAACACATAACCTAGGTACATTTCAATCACTCGACCATTCTAAGATCCAATATACATCTATTTGTCCTTAATATTACTCAATTTACATCCTTTTACAAAAGGACACAAGGCCCAAAGACCTGACAAAATTATTTTACATTAATGAAAATGTAAGACGACCTACACGTAGATAATCAATTTTCTACTAGTAGAAGAGCTCTCTAAAATTTTTCTACCAGTAGAAAATCAGCATTCTATCGGTAGAAGAGCCCAGTTTACCCCTAATTCATTCCTTTTCAATTCCAACTTATCCAATATTCACTTAAACTCATATAACAATAAAGTATACACAAAATATAGTTCATATGAGGTAATTTTACAATCTTTTATACAATATTACATGTCCAAAAAATTAATTACACACTTTTTTTTTCCAAAAATGTAATTTAAAGCCACAACTCAAATTTTTTCTTCAATAAGGCCCCAAGTGAGAGCCATCCACTAGCGCTTGTCCTGCTCTTGAAATGTTGTCCCCATAATGGGTGAGCCACGCTCAATAGGGTATCTCCTAAAGAGGCTATTCCCGAACCTAGATACTTATGAAATGCTCACTTGCCATTCAACATTAAAATAAGCTTTCATCGAAGAACATAAAACTTCAATGCCTATTTTATAAAATGAACCATGTGTCTTGCTTAGGTAGATATGTTACTGGACTTGCACCAACGGTCCACCACACTAACATGGATTTTCGTATCCCACCTCCGGTTTCGAATACACTAATACATTTTTTTGGACTTTCACCATTGGAAGTGTAGAAACCAGAAATCGGCTCATGCACCCGAGGGAGAGTCTAACCCTTCTTGCTATACCTGACATAAATTTTCCATGCAACTTAGTTGAACCTAGGTCCAACCTTCCTGAGTTCACACCTTAACCACCAAGAGTGGTTTTTCATCGAAAAACATGCACACACCCATACCCATGTCAAATGCCCATGAATGTGATGCTTTCCGTTGCATTCTCTAATCTCTGAACATCATCCCGTTGTATGTGTATGGCTAATAAAGATATGGGAGTGTCAATCTCCCTCAGAATGGGGCAAGAAATGTAAACGTAGGGAATGAAATGTGTGTGTGTGTGTGTGTGTGAACGAAAGTGTGAGATCCCAAATTTTTAGAAGTAGTTTAAACATAATTATGTGGATGAAATTCTTTTAAGGGGGAAGAATGTAAAAGAGCAAAACGGTAATTCACCACTACAGTGCGGATTTTAAATAAGTATTTCTCTAGAACTCATATGACACAACAGAGTTCACTGTTTAATTTGTCACACAAAACCGAGTCACCCCCACAATTTTCATTAAATTCTAATATAGTTTGATTTTACACATATTTCGAGGCGATTGGGTGGCAGTTGACCTCACAAAGGTCTCCACAAATAAACTTTATAGAATTTCTTTATAATTGAATTAAAGTTCATATAAAATTAATTTTAACTTAAACCGAGATGAATATAATCATTTTGGGACGAAAATGTATCATTTAAAAAGATCTAGAAGTTTCTAGAACATTTTAGAATATTCCTAGGATATTTCACTTTTAAGAATATTCCTAGGATATTCCACATTTTAGAATATTCCTCTAGACTATTCATAAGAGTCCTGAAGGCTTATAAATAGGGGACTTGGTTATGGAATTTGGAGGAAAACACATTGGTGACGTCCCGGATAGAAGGCAATAGAAGTTGGTGAAAAGAGGAAGAAAGCTGAGTTATCAAATTCATACAATGATTTTGAGGTACAGGGTGGTATACAATATGCTCTTCTTAAATCCATTTGCAAAGAGTATTTCTTTGATTATTCTATGATTTGTATTTCAACTTGTGCTATCATTATTTTAAAATTTCGATTGAATATCGTTGAATATTTTTGTCTCATTGATCGTGCTATGCGGATATTGAGACGGGATTGTGGCAGCCAATAACCGATGCATCGCCAACCGGGAAACCCATGGAATCGGGTTGAGGTGGGATTATTCGTGCGGTGTCAGATATGTGTTAAGATTATGTATGAAGTGTGATATGTAAATTTGATATTGGTATCTATTGATTGAGATACTTTGTGATACTCGATTATTGTAATTGAGCAAATTTTTTTCCTAGCCATATTGTATACATCTCCGCTTTATTTAATATTTTTAGGCTGATTTTAGAGAAAATATCGAAACGAGATAATCTAAATATTAAAGACGAGGAGATGTCGATGTAATTAATGTTTTAATTATATTGAGAGATTTATGTATATTGACGAATTTATTTGTATTGGGAGATGATTTTGATAAATAAAATTTTATTGGGACAATTGGCACTCTGTTATTTTATTTGGGTATTTTATATCAATTAACGTCTCCCAAAAGAAGAGAAAAATCGGGGTGTTACATAAAGTGATTCACAAGCATATGGAGACTTTTGAGTGTTGTGCTTTACTTGAAAAAGTATTCCAAAGTCGTCTCCTTAGGGAAGGGGGTGAATCGTGTTGAAAGTGATTTTGGTGAACAAACGAAAAGTGTAAAAATCTTTTGAGGTTTGAGTTTTGTTTGTGATTGTGTTCTTACTGAAAATGAAATGGAACAAGTGTTGGCTAATCCGAAAGGGTCATTCCGATGGGAATGCCAAATCAAATCAAGACCTTCCTCTAATGATGCCTAGATGTTTGATTGATTCATAGGAAGTGCAGGACTAAAATGGAGGTGAGGATTCAAGCATACCCCGTGACAATTCCTACGGTATATCAAGAACTCCCAACCATGTCCACACTCAACCTAGTCAAACCTAGTCATCGTACACTACGAGGAGGAAAGAAAATGAGTTGAAGTAGCATATCCAAGGGGAATTTTCCCTTAGATTAGCTAACTATAAACTTAGCTACTTGTATATAAAGCAAAAACATAAATGAAATAAAGAGACATTGTAAAGAAATTAAGATTAGAGTTTAGTTTAATGCAAGAAAATATAAACTATGAAGTGAAATATGCAATACCCATTTTAAAGCTGGAAAAGGAAGAAATTGAATTCATTCATGGTGAAATCCTAAATGTAAGGCTAAACTTGAAATGTACTTGAAGTAAATGAAATTAAGGATAATAAATGAGCTTACAAGATTCATGAGACCGATTGCAAGTGAAATGGATGGAAGAAAATTTAGAAATCCAAGCTTTCTATCTCTAACTATGTCTTCTACCTAGAGCTTCTCTTTCTACATTGCAATAGATTTGAATAACACATAATGAATGATTAAAAACGTCCATGGAGACCCTATAGCTTGTACAGTAGACCTCCCATGCATATGAGGTTGATTGGATGCATTGTTGCTGGCTATGACAAGCATAGCCTTCCCCTCTCATGCCTTGCTCTTCTCTCTCCTCCTCATTAATACTCAGGCCTTCAAAGTACAACCTATGGTGATGGGAGGTATGTAAATGTGTATGGTATGTCAAAGGACTTGTTGGAGTAGTGTAGGTGGGAGCCCCAAATGGTAAAGCTTGAGTTGTAGGCTGTCTAGGCAATTTGGGCAAAACCTTCTAGAAGGTCGACACAAACCTTCCCGAAGGTTTGTGCAGGAATAGTTAAATGAGCAAACCCGAAGGGAAAACCTTCCAGAAGGTTCATTCCGGTAGACAAAACCATCTGGAAGGTTTTCATCCAAACTGTATTTTTCATGGTTTCATCTCCCTCCAAACCACCTTTAAGCTACCCATTCATCTTCATTGACTTCAAATACTTCAATGTGGGCTTAACTCAAACTATTTACGTCATTTTCTCTACATTTACCCTAAATTCAATCAAAGAGATGATTAAGCGCTTTTCTCCTCAAATTCACGACAAAAGCAAGTATAACATGGGCATATTAGCATACAATATATGTCATTTTTTTGTGCTAATCACACCCCCCACTTCAGCTTTGCTAGTCTCAAGCAAACATCTACTTTAAACCACAAGCTATAATTTAAAATAAAAATCCACACATTCGTACAAGTGAACATTCAGACACCCAAAATGCCTAAATCATATTACGATTACATAAATAGCTTTGGACAACGATAAACAAGACAAATGTTGTATGTCATTGTTCATTTCAAAAAGTTCTTTACATTGGGTTCAAATTCCAAAACAAAAATGGCCAAAAGCTAAAGATACTTCTACTGGCCAACAAAAGTAATATGCTATGTACAACCAAAAACCAAAAGAAACTATAACTGAATGATTATACCCAAAGTCATTTCCGAAATTGCTACATGATTTAAGATTTTGATGTTTTCAAAGTACAAGACATGGATTTCTAATTTAACCTACAAAAATGAATACCCAAAATGTAAAACATGAGTTCAAACAACAGGGGCATTCCTAACTCTTACCATGTATCGTAAGTTGAGCAACATTCCCTCATCCTTTAAACATAGGGCTACCTAACACATCGTTCAACAACCCGAACCAAGCACACATAAGCAACACCATAGCTTTAAATTCTTGTCTAGAGTGTGCACCTTCACATTCATTTTCAAACTCGTGTGTGGGCACAATGGACATGTAATTTAGGCATTTACACAATGGAATTCACATTCACTTGGCTATCCAAATTAAGCTTCGATGCAACCTCACCAAGGGTGTCTCTTAATAATGAATCAAACTCTCGTTATGCTGGCATGCTCTCCATGTGTATATGTGAGAGAGAATCTTGTGCACAAAATGAATTATGCTCACATCAAATCCAAAACTGAAGTTCATGCATGAAATTGAAAAAACCTTGGCATAATCTCATGAAAGGAATGATAGGGCATTGGATAGCAAAACCAACCTTTCTTTTTCTTTAAAAGTATGTTATCCCCATGCTTCTTAAGATCATTTAGGACTTTCAAGGGTTATAACGGGGCCTTGGGGTGATATTGAGGCAAATGAAATGAAGGATATAAGATAAGAAAGAGGGTTTTTCTGAGTGCATGACCTTTATTTCAAAAAGATTTCCCTTTATATGAGATTTTCAGTCTACACCATCACTTCACTCTTTGTTTCTTTTTCTTAACATTATCCTTAACATTTTTCTTTTTTCTTTGATCATTCTTTCTTCCTTCACACCCTTTTTATCTCCTTTTTCTTGGATTCATCATTCTTTTTCATTCAATATATGAATTCCATATTCATCAACCCTTTTGCTGAGTTTCCACATCACCATTCCTTCTCTTTTATGATCACTCATATTTAGCTCTAGGAACAACCAAGGCGAGGTAGTTTTTTTTTTATCATTTTGCACTGGCTTAGTCAAATATGTGGCATAGAAACGAATTTCAATTAAGGCTCAACCACGACTCTAGGGATAATATTTTCACAAGAAAAAGGGCAAAGGCTCAAAATATTTTAAAATGACCTAAGATCACCTCTAGATAAGCATTGGTGAGCTTTATGCATTTCGAGATGAGTCAATCAACTAGACAAATGCACCTAACCGAAACAAGCATAATGAGATTATTGAACAAATAAGAAAATTGAGGAATGGTTCCTTGAGTAAATGTAAGCCCCCATCCAACAAGGATTGGAGCTAAAGCTCTCATGGGTTCTCACTTATCTCCACTATTCATGTCAAGCACTAAAATGTGAACTCAATTGTAAATTGACGAAATTACACGTTCAAAGTGTGCATATTGGTGAGTTCAAAAGAAAATACCTAAGTGATACTCAAGCATAGGATGAACTTCTATAATTACCTCATATATTCAGAATTCAAGACAAATATCAACATATCACCAACCCCAACATTCTTAATAAGGGAATACAGATCAACATTCAGATATTTTATTAAAAATTTTCAAAATTTTCACATAATTTGCAACTATTGTGAACAAAAAATTTGTATGATATGTGAAAGGTGACTTTTCACCAAAAAAAAATTGTATTATCAATAAAAAATTTCCACAAACATTAGTGTAACATACAACTGGTGCACCTCACCCCCCAACTTAATTCATGCATTGTCTGCAATGCAACAAAAAAGATGTGATATGCAATGAAGGACTGTAAAAAGATAATTAGGGTTAGAGAACACCTCACATTTGAGCTTTTCACAAAACACCAACATCTGCAATTAAGTAAAACAACACTATACACAAATTTAAAGTAAGTAAAGCTAAATAGATACAGTGTGTAAAAGCAAATGTACACTAAAAACAATAAGACAAATCAATCCTCCAACAAGTCTATGTAAACCAGATCCATCAAATCCTCCTCCACTCATTGTCCTTCAAAACCCATAAAGAATAGCTTAAGTCTTTGGCCATTGATCTTGAATGTCCTACCATCTTCGGGGTTAGTGACTTCCACGACTTCATTGGGGTAGGCCACCATGACAAGATAGGGATCTGAGTTTCCCTTGGAAGATCGAGAGGCGAGAGTTGTATAAGAGTACTTTTTGGATGGGCTCGAATGATTTCCTTACAACGGATTTGTCATGAAAGATCTTAGCCTTCTCTTTTGAAAATTTTGACCTCTCGTACGCATCTATTCTAATATCTTCCAATTAATTCAATTCTAGCTTCTTTTGCTCCCCGACCATTCTCAAATTGAAGTTTATAGTCTTTATGGCCCAATAAGCCTTGTGTTCATTTTGGACTGGCAAATGGCAAGCCTTTCCATATATAAGCTAGTAGGGAGACATGCCTAAGACATTCTTGTAGGTAGTACGGTAAGCCTATATGGCAACAATTAGTCTAAATGACAACCCTTTCCTATTGGGGTTCACCGTTTTCACTGAGTCATTTTTTATCTCACTATTGGCTAACTCAACTTGGTCATTGGTCTGTGGGTGATATTGATTAGCACACAACTTTGTATACTCTGAGATGCTAATCAACTCATTATGTGTATTTTTAAGCTTTAAATGATATAAAGAATGACAATTGAAGTCTTAACGCCAAGTGATTGTACTTGTAATTGAATGGAGACAATCATCGTTTTAAAGACCCTCCCACACCTCTTGGGTTGAAGGGAATTGAAAAGATAGGTTGAGGATAGCCCGGGAGCAAAGAAATCAAGAGTTGCAGATAAGGAAGCAGAATGGTACCGGTACCCAAAATCTACTGGAATCGGGGTACCGGTACCATGTACCGGTACCACGTTCCTGACGTGCCCAAATTCTACATATCTGCTCAGCTATTTTGAGGGCCCCACCAGTGCGATTCCACCACTTTTCTGACACACCCAGGGTACTGATCGGCGTGCCCCCTCCTTCCTTTGAACCCTGAAGCTACAAAATTTAATGAAGGGTAAGAAAGAAGGGTAAAAACAGCCCCTGACATAGGTCTGGCCCTAGCTGCCCCTTACCCCCTTTGGTTGACTGCCACCTCTAGAGGGTCAGCCATGCTCTCTTGCACGATTTTGGAGGGGAGCTACTTACTTCTCCAGAAAGAGGGGTTGGAATGGATTATTACATTTCTATTGTATGAAATATAGAGAGAGAAGCTCTGGGGAGAAGGAGAAGAATAAAGGATTCTAGAGAGAGAAAGTGACGTTTTTCATGTATTCTCCATTGTTTTAGCTTAGAATGTTTTTGTAAGGATCTTGAGAACTTCTTTGAATGTTATGAATGCTAGTTCATTTATGTTGGTTCCTAGTTTAATGCTCATTTCAATGCTTCACCATTAGTGTTCTCTAGTTCTTCATTTTTCATTGATTCAAAATGGGTTTTCATCTCTTTCAAACTTAGCTGGTGAGTTATTGCATTTGGTTACTCTAGACTTTCATCTCATTACAATGCACTTTCACTTCATAGTCATTCTCATTTCAAATATGAATAGCTAAATTTTCTAGTTGGCAAGAGCAAGGGGGATCTCTCTTTGGGCACACCATTTCAACTCTTTCTCCACCCTCCCTTTAGATTCAAATGGTTTGTTTTGACCAGATTGAAGGTGGATGAATCGATGAGACTTTGATAAACCGTAGGCTTAGCCACGGTTTATGCTTAGTTACTCACCGATATCATCTCCGGCTTTCCGTGAATCAAATATTCATTCATACTCAATCGGAGGAGTGGGTTGAGTTGAGGTGACATGCCCATTGGAGTAACCCTTGGACTTGCCAACACTTGTTTCTCATTACATTCTCTTTAGCTCATACTTCACCAACCAAATCGCAAGACAAAATATTTTTACATTTCCGAGTTACACCAACTCACTTCAAACTTGTCACACTTCCTTCCATGTGAATACGACCTTGGAATATTCTTCCAAGTATCACACGACACACGAAAGTCTCCTTGCCATTGGGAAGCATTTTTGTACGTACGCATCCCATTCTACATCATTCTATTTTCCTTGCCTCATTGCCCTTTTCTTTTGACACCATCCCTAGGGGAAGAAATCCTTCTCCCCCGGCCATACATTGCATCATTTAAGGGAGAGTAATTAGGGGTTAGTTGAGGTTAGGTATTTTCAATCAGTCATTTTTGGCGCCGTTGCCGGGGAAGACAAGTGCCAATTCAAGGAAGTGATTTCCGAACAACGGAGGTAAGTCCCGTGATCTTCATCACGGGCTGAGGTATGTTGTCTCGTGTACATATTCTTGTTTGTTTATAATTTCACTTGTGTATATTTTGTGGCATGTGGGAGAGGGATACCCATCACTGACTAGTTAGACAAAACTTAGCTCCCAACATGAACGTCGACCAAAATCCACCCGAGGATGCGGGTGACAATTTTAACAATGTGGGTGTGAACCCAAACATCCAAGGGGGTGAAAATTTTGACTATGATGGTGCAAACCAAAATGACCTAGGGGGTGGGGGATTACAACCACCTAGGATACCTAACCAAAGAATGCAATATCCTCCCCCCGATCAATTCGATCATGCAAATGTCAACCCTAACATGCAAGGGGGTGGGGGATTGCAACCACCGAGGATGCCCAACCCGCATGTTCATTTCCCCCCTCCTAGGAATGAAGGGAACGTCCTACTTGATTCTCCGGCTAGGACAATGCGGGAGTTTCTTTAACCGACTCGTAGCACCACACCATCATGCATACTCCTTCCCGTCCAAGCTCACCTCTTTGTTGTTAAACTATGGATGTTGCAACTAATCACCAAATTTCATGGGATATTAGATGAGAACCCATATAATCACATAAGAACTTATGAGGAGGTGGTTGCAACCTTTATCCCAAATTACAATATGGAGGAAATAGCTAGGATGAAATTGTTTCCTTTTTTATTGGGTGATAAGGCAAAGGATTGGCTTTATTCCATGCCGTCCCGTACTATGTTGTCTTGGGACCAAATTGTTTCAGCCTTTTTGAAAAAATTCTTCCCGATTCATAGAACCACGACTTTAAAGAAGAAAATCCAAAATTTTTCTGAAAACCCCAATGAGCAATTCTACCAATGTTGGGATCGTTACAAAGATTTGCTTCAATCCATTCCACATCATGGATTTAAATCATGGTAATTGGTGAGTTTCTTCTATGAAGGAATTACACCAAGCCATAGGAAATTCATCGATATGATGTGTAATGGTGAATTTTTGAACAAAGATCCCGATGAAGCTCTAGACTACTTTGCTACATTGGCCGAAAATGCACAATCTTGGGACATTAGGGACCCAAACGATGTACCTAGGGAATTTTCGGGTGGTAGTCAACCACAAAGAGGGGGAATGTATGACTTGAAAGACCGGGAGGAGTTACTCTCACAAATTGCCAAATTGTCTGAGAAGGTAGATACCCTTGAGGTGGATAGGAGACGGGTGATTTCTCAGGTGTCAAGAGCCGAGCAGGCTTGTTCTATTTGTAGCGGTGTTGACCACCCCTCATCGGAGTGCCCAAGCATCCCGACACTTAAGGAAGCCTATCACGAACATGTCAATACCTTTAACCAACCAAGGCAATCATTTCCTTCAAATTTCAATCATTATAATGCTGGGTTCCATGATCACCCCAATTTTAGTTGGAGGAACGAGAACCCCATCCTGTATGGCTCGAGCACATGCATACCTCCCGCACCTCAAAGGCAAGCCCAATTTCAATCCCAAGGTCAAGGGCAAGCTTCTACCTCCCAGTACCACCGGCCCAACCCTCCTCCCCAAGGTTCTTCCCAGCAAGCACCAACCCATCCTCTATCCTACCAACCTCCCCATAAGAGGAACTTAGAGGATGTAGTTTACAACTTCATTCAAAGTCAAACCACCATAAATAATCAAACAGCCGCAACTCTCAAAGAAATGGCAACCCAACTCACAAAGATCACAAGTCACATTGGGTTATCTCAACAAGAGAGGGGAAAGTTCTTCGCTCAACCCCAAGAGAACCCTAAAGGCCAACATGTGGTTGAGTTAGCCGAGACTTCCTAGGAGAGTTGTGAGCAACTCAAAGCCGTCACCACACTTAGGAGTGGTAAGCAAATCGAAAAGATGGTGGTGCCAAAGTCGACACCAAAGGCCACTTTGCTAAAAGAAAAAGAAATTGAGGGGGAGGCCAAGGAAAGTGGGGCCAAAAAAAGTGTGGTCGACAAGGGTGAGTCGAGTGAAAAAAGTGCAAGAGATGGGATTGATAAAGAACATGTGATTGATGATGGTTTATGTTTTCCTTCTATGCCTGACCCTTTCCCCCATCGTTTGGAGCCACCTGTTAAGGTGGCTAATTATTCTGACATTTTGGAATTGTTTAAGTAGGTAAAGATCAATATCCCTCTTTTGGATGCCATTAAGAAAATACCGTCTTGTGCAAAAATATTGAAGGACCTATGCACGGTGAAGAGGAAGTTGAATCTCCAGAAGAAAGCATTTCTCACCAAGCAAGTGAGATCGATATTAAGGACCAACACTCCTCCAAAATTCAAGGATCCCGGTTGTCCAACAATTGCCATCACCATAGGGAATTTCCGGGTTGAGCAAGCATTACTTGACTTGGGGGCAAGCGTTAATCTCCTTCCTTAGTCCGTGTACCAACAACTCAAGCTTGAAGAGTTGAAGCACACCTTAGTTACACTTCAACTGGCGGATCAGAGTATATGCACACCAAGGGGAGTAGTGGAAGATGTGCTTGTCCAAGTTGACAATTTTTACTTTCCAGTCGATTTTATTGTATTAGATACACACCCTGTTGCTAACCTTAGTTCCCAAATTTTTGTCATTTTTGGAAGACCTTTCCTTGCTACCGCTAACGCTGTGATTAATTGCAGGAATGGTCTAATGAAGTTGGCTTTTGGGAACATGACCATGGAGCTGAATGTATTCAATTTAGCAAAACAACCAGGGGATGATGTGGAGATAAACGAGATCAATAGAGTCGACACTTTGATTGAGGAGCAAGTGGAGTTGGAAGGGATGTTGGACTGCATGGGGGAGGACTTTGTTGAACTTGTAAAGTTAGAAGAGGAAAAGCGAGTGGAAGAATTGAAAGGGGTAACAAAATGGACTCCCACATTTGAGTAGTTGCCCAAACAAAAAAAGAAGATTTTTCAGTCGGAGGAACAAAAGCCAAATTTAGAGTTGAAGCCGTTACCCTCACACTTGAAGTACGCCTATCTTGGCGAGGGAGATACATTTTCGGTAATCATTAATTCCACATTGAACAATGAGCAAGAAAAAGAACTCTTGGAGGTTTGAGGTGATACAAGGGAGCAATTGGGTGGACCATTGCGGATATCAAGGGAATAATCCCTATCATTTGCACCCACCGCATTTACCTCAAGGAGGATGCAAGACCTTCCCGACAGCCTCAGCGGAGATTGAATCCCCATATGAAGGAGGTAGTGAGGGACGAGGTTCTTAAACTACTTGACGTGGGCATAATATTTCCAATTACCGATAGTAAGTGGGTGAGCCCCACGCAAGTGGTGCCCAAGAAATCCAGAGTCACAGTGGCAGAAAATGAGGAGAATGAATTGATACCTACAAGAGTGACTACTGGATGGAGGGTTTGCATCGATTACCGCAAATTGAACTCATGCACTAGGAAGGATCATTTCCCACTGCCGTTCCTTGATCAAGTGCTAGAGAGAGTGGTGGGGCACCTTTTCTACTGTTTCCTAGACGGATACTCTGGTTATAATCAGATCGAGATTGCCCTCGAAGACCAGGAGAAGACCACCTTCACATGTCCCTTCGGTACCTTTGCTTATCGTCGCATGCTGTTCGGACTCTGTAATGCTCCAGGAACTTTCCAAAGATGTATGATGGGCATTTTCAGTGACATGGTAGAAAAAATTGTGGAGGTGTTTATGGACGATTTCTCCGTATTTGGTGATTCTTGCCGCGGATGTTTGGGAAATTTGGAGAGAGTGTTGGAAAGATGCGAAGAAAAAGATCTTGTGTTAAACTGGGAGAAGTGTCATTTTATGGTGACAGAAGGAATTGTGTTAGGTCACATAGTCTCGGCAAGGGGCATCGAAGTTGACAAATCCAAGGTGGAGGCCATCTCCAACCTCCCCACGCCGACGGCCATCAAAGGGATCAGGTCATTTTTGGGTCATGCAGGCTTCTATCGCCGGTTCATTCAAAATTTTAGTGCATTGGCCCGACCCCTGACCAATTTATTGTCTAAGGAGGTTCCTTTCGAGTGGTCACATGAGTGTGAGGCATCTTTTAAGAAACTAAAAAGCATGCTTGTCACGCCTCCTATCATGCGACCACCCAATTGGGACCTCCCTTTTGAGCTTATGTGCGACGCGAGTGATTACGCGGTCGGCGCAATGCTCGGTTAGAGGGAAGAGACTCGACCATATGTCATTCACTACGCTAGCAAGACACTTAATGAGGTACAAATGAATTACACTACCACTGAGAAAGAATTACTAGCTGTAGTGTTTGGTCTTAGATAAGTTCCGATCATATATCATTGGTTCACCTATTGTTGTTTTCACTGATCATTCTGCTTTGAAGTATTTGTTGTCTAAGCAGGATGGAAAGCCAAGGCTAATTAGGTGGATCCTCCTTCTTCAAGAATTCGACTTGACCATTAAGGATAAGAAGGGAGTTGAGAACGTAGTGGCAGATCACTTATCCCGATTGGTGGCACAAGAGACAAATGAGCACATCCCTATCCCAGACTCTTTCCCTGATGAGCAGTTATTGTCCATTCATTCTCATTGTCCTTGGTATTCTGACATTCGCAATTATCTTGCAACATGACAAATCCCACCACACTGGAGCCCTGAGGATAAAAGGAGATTTATGGCGGACATGAAGTACTTCTACTTCGATAACCCATATCTGTTCAAGTACTGCCCAGATCAAATCATGAGGCGATGCGTGCCTGAAAATGAGCAGCGGAATGTCCTTGCCTTCTGTCACTCCCAAGCCTGTGGTGGCCATTTCTCTGCCAAGAAAACCTCTGCAAAGATTCTCCAATCAGGTTTCTACTGGCCATCTTTAATTAAGGATTGTATTTCATTTTGCAAAGAATGTGATAGATGCCAACGTCTGGGTAGTGTGACTCGGAGGAATATGATGCCTCTCTCGCCTGTACTTGTCATAGAAATATTCAATTGTTGGGGCATTGCTTTCATGGGTCACTTCCCTATGTCGTTCGGTTTTCCATACATTCTGCTGGCAGTGAACTACGTGTCCAAATGGGTGGAGGCTATCCCAACTAAGACTAATGACCACCGGGTTGTAGTCAAATTTTTGAAGGAAAATATTTTCTTGAGGTTTGGGATGCCTCATGCGGTGATCAGTGATGGTGGATCACACTTTTGTAACAGGCCAGTTGCATCATTAATGATCGAGTATGGTGTTACACATAAGGTATCCACCGCTTACCACCCACAAACAAATGGCCAAGCCGAGCTAGCCAATAGAGAGATCAAGACCATCCTTGAAAAAATAGTTAATCCCAATAGGAAGGATTGGTCTGAGAGATTGATTGATGCCCTGTGGGCATATCGTACTGCCCACAAGACAATTTTGGGCATGTCTCCCTATCGGTTTGTCTATGGAAAGGCTTGTCATTTGCCAGTAGAAATGGAACACAAGGCCTATTGGGCCATCAAGACTTTAAATTTCAATATGAGAATGGCCGGTGAACATAGGAGGCTAGAGATGAATGAATTAGAAGAGATTCGGCGGGATACATACGAGAGTTCAAAAATTTCAAAAGAACGGGCGAAAATCTTTCATGATAACTCCATAGTGAGGAAAGCATTCGCGCCCGAGCAAAAGGTACTCTTGTATAATTCCCGCCTCTCCATCTTCCCCGAGAAGCTGAGATCCTGTTGGGATGGCCCCTATCTTGTCAAGGTGGCCTATCCCAATGGCGCTGTTGAGATCACCAACCCCAAGGATGACCAAACATTCAAGGTCAATGGCCAAAGACTTAAACCATTCTTTGAGGGTTTTGAAAACCAAGTGGTGGAGGAGGAATTGACCGACCCGGTGTATCCGGAAGTGGTTGAGGAATAACAATTGGTTACTTGTTCGCATGTACAGTTCTTTTATTTTACTTATGTCATACTTTATTTGATGTCACTTACCCTTTACCATTTGATAGTATTGTTTCTTCTTGATCCGGATCTTGGTGTGTCATCAAAAGCCCGAATGCGAGGTGTTCTCTTACCTTTCTCATCTCTTATTGTCTTTCATTGCATATGCTATCTGTGTGTTGCATTGAGGACACTGCACATCTCAAGTTGGGGGGTGTGGTGCACCATTGTATGATCCACCAAGTTTGTTTGAAATTTTAATTTTTGTTTGCTTGCATCAGTACAAAGTATGTGAGAATTTTGAAAATTTTTGATGAAAAATATCTATAACTTGACCTGTATTCCCTTATGAAGTGTGTATGAATTGAATGACACGTTGACTATAGTTGTGAACTTTGTGCACATGAGCTTACTACAGAAATGGATCCTATGCACAAGTATCACATATGTACTGATTTTCGAACTCATCTGCATGTGGTTTTTGAATGTGTAATTTCGGAAATTTACAGGTTGGATTCATGTTTTAAGCTTGATATAAATAGTGGAGATGAGTAAGGACCTATGAGAGCTTTAGCGCCAAACCTTGTTTCGAGGGAAATTACAATTACTCATAGAACAATTGTTCAATGTCAAATTTGTTCAATAGTCTCATTATGCTTGTTTTGGTTAGTTGCGTTGGGTTAGTAGACTGATTTGTCGTGATTATACAATGCATTCCCATGCGGACCTGGAAGTGATCTTAGGCCATTGGTGCATATTTTGAGTCTTTCCCTTTTTCTTGGAATAATTTATCCCTAGTGCCATGATTGAGCCTTACTTGAATTCATTTATATGCCATACATTTGACCAAGCCAATGCAAAATGATAAATATATACCTTACCTTGGTTGTTCCTAGAGCTAAAATTGAGTAATTGATAAAGGAAAGGATGGATGGCGTGGGAGCTCAAACAAAAAGGGATGAATATGGTGGAGTTTAAATGTTGAATGAAAAAGAATGGAAACTCAAGGAAAGGAAGAGAAAAAATGAGTGAAAGAAGTAAAGAAAGAGAAAAATAAAAAGGAAATGTCAAGAAAGAAAAAGAAAGAAAGGAAGCTAAGGGAGCGGTGAAGAATTGAGAATCATGATCCCATAAAAAGGGAAGTGTCTTTCCAAGCTTAAAAGTCTCTCACTCGGAACAACCCCTCTTGTTTCCCCATATCCTTTATTTCTTTTGCCTATACGTTACCCCAAGGCCCCATTATAACCTTTAAAAGTCCTAAGTGATTTAGAGAAGCATGGGAGGTGCAATAAATTCAAAGAGAATGATGAGTTGTGTCTTACTACCCAATGTTCTAGCATTCTATTCATGAGACTATGCCAAGGTCGTTTTTGGTTACATATACGAACTTCAATTTTTTTAGATTACATGTGAGCACTTTGTTTTGAACCTAAGATTCCATCTCACATGTACACATGGAGTGAATACCACGATAACTTGAGTGTTTCATCGTGGAAGAGTGACCCTTGGTGAGTTTTGCATCGAAGCTGAGATTGTCTAGCCCTTCGAATGTGAATTCTGTCTTGTAAATACCTAAATTACTTGTTTAAATCCACATGCACACGAGTAGAATAGTAATTTGTAGGTGCATACTTCAGACTAGCATTCATGACTATAGTTTTGCTCATGTACACCCAGTTCGTTCATGTGAGAAGTTTGTCATCCAGCTCCATACTCGCAAAAATGGGGGAATAGTTCTTAAATTATTGATATTTTGAAATATTTTAGGGATGCCATTTTCTAAACCTTATGATAGATACCGTGGGTGCTCATTTTGATACATGAGAACAAAAATTCAATTCTTGTATGGTGATAGCATCATAGGTTTAAATCGCTTTGCAATTTCAATCATAACGTGGGCATGATGGTTCGAGTTGTGGTTTATAATTGGAATATGTTTTCTTGAATGGAGTTGGAATCATAGGTAATGTGATGAAGTATCTTGGAAGTCCCAAAGTTGGTTTGGAATAGTGGTTAGTCCCAGTAGGAGTATTTTGGGCAGACAAAGCCTAACGGTACCGGTACCAGGTACTAGTACCCAAAACCCACTGGAGTCGAGGTACTGGTACCAGGTACCGGTACCCAAAACCTACTGGAATCGAGGTACCGGTACCACGTTCCTGACAGAAAATTTTTTTTTTAGGGCTTTTAAGTTAAAACCCTCGATTCATCCTTTAAGTCCCCCCATTTAATCTGGCCTCACCTACTTCCCCCTTACCCAAAGACACCCCAAGAGCCCAAGATAACACCTTTTCATTCCTCTTCAACTCCCCCAATGACTTCTACCCTTTCTCCATCCCCCTTCATCCGTTGGCACACCAAGGGTTGAAAACCCTTAATTCTCCCTTTCATTCCATAAAACCCCTTCATTCTAGGGTTAATTCCTTTGACCTACCTCCTATTTACCCTCCTCTGAGAGCCAAGCTCCTCCATTCTCCTCACTACAAGAGTGGCAATGCCTCGCACAAAGATGCCGGGATGAGGACCGCAGGGCGCTCATCCTCCTGCCATGGCTTCCTCCAGCCGCAAGAGAGGCGCCGAAGGGTCGAGTGGTCACCCTGAGATATAGAGAAAGAAGGCCAGAAAGGATGCTCGCTGCCAATCGATTGAGGGTAAGAACGTCACCTGTGAACGATTTTTGGATAGACTTTCCCTCTCCCCCGTTCATGTTGTTGTGAAAATTGTCGAGGGGCATGGAATGAGATTATGGTTTGAGGAGGTTGAGGGGTATCTTTTGGCTAGGGTGAGGGAGTTTTACCAATCGCTGAAGTTCGTTGATGATGATGATGGTGGAGTGTTGAGAACAAATGTTAGGGGTAAGGTCATTGTGGTGACCCCGGATGTCATAGCCACATTTCTTGGGGGTTACCAAAGACCCTCATCCAACGCCCTTGTCTACCCTCGCAACATGGGTAGGGCAGAGACTAAGGCGGAGCTCGTCGAGTTAATGTATGAGGATCCCGCTACGTTTAAGGGAACCTTTCATAGTGGGGGATTGAAGCATGTCTATGGGCTTCTCAAAAAACTCCTTCACTATAACATCTTCCCAAAGTCCGCAGAAAAGAAACCAAATATGGAAAAACTGGCCCTCCTGGATGCGTTTGTGTCGGGCAAGACAATTGATTTCGCTCTTGTTATTTGGAATGTCATGAAGGATTTTGCCACCACTGAGAAGCCGATATCCAATCTGCCCTACGGGAGTTTGGTCACCCGACTGTGTGAACATTTTAAGGTTTAGGGTTATGGATTGGAGAAGCTCACCCCACCTGAGTTTGGAGCTATCGGGAAGGCAAGTAGCCAGAAGAGGAAGGCCATGAGCCGTGGGGAGCATGCTCAGGCAGACTCTGATGAGGATGTTGTACCTGTTGTGCCCACCATGCCATTCAAGCCCGTTTTGAAACACTCAGACCCTCGGAGGCTTGATGCACTGGAAAAGATAGTGCATGGCATTGAGGCCTCAGTTCAGGAGATGGCATCAATGTTGAAAGAGATGTATTTGCACACATTCCATGAGAAAGCCGTCCATGAAGGTCCTGCAGCATCTTCGTCCTCCAGAGCACATGGGGAAGAGGACGATGATGATGAGGTGGGAGATGGTTCTGAGGAATTTGAGGAGGAGGAAGATTATGAAGATGAGAGTGATGGAGAGTAGGATGGTGTAAGTAGTTGGTGGTTTGTTTTAGGTGTTTTTTCTTTCCTTTTTTGGGGGTTTAGCAGAAGTTGGGGTGGGGAGTTTAGGCTAGTTTGTTCTTTGTGATGTCCTACTCCATGTGTACTCAAATTCTGTTCACATCAATATAAATCCACAGTTGTTCCATCATATTCATTGTCTATGTTGTAATTTCATTTTTGATTTTGACTTTTCAATTTGTTGAATGGTTGATTGAATTCAATTGATTGGGTGGCTATTGTTATTTTGATTGTGCTAGAAAATGAATATTTTTGCTAAGGGACTTAGCAAAACTTAAGTTGGGGGGTGTGATTAGCACACAACTTTGTATACTCTGAGATGCTAATCAACTCATTTTGTGTGTTCTTAAGCTTTAAATGATATAAAGACTGACAATTGAAGTCTTAACGCCATGTGGTTGTACTTACAGTTGAATGGAGACAATCATCGTTTTAAAGACCCTCCCACACCTCTTGGGTTGAAAGGAATTGAAAAGATAGGTTGAGGATAGCTCGGGAGCAAAGAAATCAAGAGTTGCAGATAAGGAAGCAGAATGGTATCGGTACCAGGTACCGGTACCCAAAACCTACTGGAATCGGGGTACCGGTACCACGTTCTTGACGTGCCCAAATTCTACAGATCTGCTCAGTGGTTTTGAGGGCCCCACCAGTGCGACTCCACCACTTTTCTGACACACCCAGCACACTGATCGGCATGCCCCCACCTTCCTTTGAACCCTGAACCTACAATATTTAATGAATGGTGAGAAAGAAGGGTAAAAACAGCCCCTGACATGGGTCTGGCCCTAGCTGCCCCCTTACCCCCTTTGGTTGACTGCCACCTCAAGAGGGTCAGCCATGCTCTGTTGCACGATTTTGGAGGGGAGCTACTTACTTCTCCAGAAAAAGGGGTTGGAATGGATTATTACATTTATATTGTATGAAATATAGAGAGAGAAGCTCTGGGGAGAAGGAGAAGAATAAAGGATTCTAGAGAGAGAAAGTGACCTTTTTCATGTATTCTCCATTGTTTTAGCTTGGAATGTTTTTGTAAGGATCTTGAGAACTTCTTTGAATGTTATGAATGCTAGTTCATTTATGTTGGTTCCTAGTTTAATGCTCATTTCAATGCTTCACCATTAGTGTTCTCTAGTTCTTCATTTTTCATTGATTCAAAATGGGTTTTCATCTCTTTCAAACTTAGCTGGTGAGTTATTGCATTTGGTTACTCTAGACTTTCATCTCATTACAATGCACTTTCACTACATAGTCATTCTCATTTCAAATATGAATAGCTAAATTTTCTAGTTGGCAAGAGCAAGGGGGATCTCTCTTTGGGCACACCATTTTAACTCTTTTTCCACCCTCCCTTTAGAGTCAAATGGTTTGTTTTCACCAGATTGAAGGTGGATGATTCGATGAGACTTTGATAAACCGTAGGCTTAGTCACGGTTTATGCTTAGTTACTCACCGATATCATCCCCAACTTTCCGTGAATCAAACATTCATTCATACTCAATCGGAGGAGTGGGCTGAGTTGAGGTGACATGCCCATTGGAGTAACCTCTTGGACTTTCCAACACTTGTTTCCCATTACATTCTCTTTAGCTCATACTTCACCAACCAAATTGCAAGACAAAATATTTTTACATTTCTGTGTTTCACAAAATCACTTCAAACTTGTCACACTTCCTTCCCTGTAGATACGACCTTGGAATACTCTTCCAAGTATCACATGACACAAGAAAGTCTCCTTGCGATTGGGGAGCATTTTTCTGCATACGCATCCCATTCTACATCATTCCATTTTCCTTGCCTCATTGCCCTTTTCTTTTGACACCATCCCTAGGGGAAGAAATTCTTCTCCCCCGGCCATATATTGCATCATTTAAGGGAGAGTAATTATGGGTTAGTTGAGGTTAGGTATTTTCAATTAATCATTTTTGGCGCCGTTGCCGGGGAAGACAAGTGCCAATTCAAGGAAGTGATTTCCGAACAACGGAGGTAAGTCCCGTGATCTTCATCACGGGCTGAGGTACGTTGTCTCGTGTACATATTCTTGTTTGTTTATAATTTCACTTGTGTATATTTTGTTGCATGTGGGAGAGGGATACCCATCACCGACTAGTTAGACAAAACCTAGCTCCCAACATGAACGTCGACCAAAATCCACCCGAGGATGCGGGTGACAATTTTGACAATGTGGGTGTGAACCCAAACATCCAAGGGGGGTGGAAATTTTGACTATGATGGTGCAAACCAAAACGACCAAGGGGGTGGAGGATTACAACCACCTAGGATGCCTAACCAAAGAATACAATATCCTCCCCCCGATCAATTCGATCATGCAAATGTCAACCCTAACATGCAAGGGGGTGGGGGATTGCAACCACCGAGGATGCCCAACCCGCATGTTCATTTCCCCCTCCTAGGAATGAAGGGAACGTCCTACTTGATCCTCCGGCTAGGACAATGCTGGAGTTTCTTCAACCGACCCGTAGCACCACACCATCATGCCTACTCCTTCCCGTCCAAGCTCACCTCTTTGTTGTTAAACCATGGATGTTACAACTAATCACCAAATTTCGTGGGATATTAGATGAGAACCCATAAAATCAAATAAGAGCACTTTTTGGATGGGCTCGAATGATTTCCTTACAACGGATTTGTCATGAAAGATCTTAGCCTTTTCTTTTGAAATTTTTGACCTCTCGTACGCATCTATTCTAATATCTTCCAATTAATTCAATTCTAGCTTCTTTTGCTCCCCGACCATTCTCATATTGAAGTTTATAGTCTTTATGGCCCAATAGGCCTTGTGTTCATTTTGGACTGGCAAATGGAAAGCCTTTCCTTATATATACTGGTAGGGAGACATGCCTAAGACATTCTTGTAGGCAGTGCGGTAAGCCTATATGGCATCAATTAGTCTAAATGACAACTCTTTCCTATTGGGGTTCACCGTTTTCTCTAAGATATTTTTTATCTCACTATTGGCTAACTCAACTTAGTCATTGGTCTGTGGGTGATATGTGGTGGATTTCTTATGTGTGATGTCATATTTATGCATAAGAGATGCAAATGACCAATTACAGAAATGCGAATCACCATCGCTTATCAAAGAAGTTCTCTTTCAAGAATTTGACCATGACCCGGTGACCATTGGTCTTGGTTGGGATGACCTCCAACCATTTGGACATGTAGTCCACTACCAATAGAATGTATAGGAGACTAAACGGCACGAGGAAGAGTCCCATAAAGTCAATGCCCTAATAATCAAATATTTTAATAACAAGTACAGGGGTAGGGGCATCATATTCCTTCAGGTCACACTACCCAGTATTTGGCATCTCTCGCATTCTTTACAAAATGAAATACATTCTTTGTTAATAGAGGGATGTTTAAAACCAGATTGAAGAATTTTCACCAAAGTCTTCTTGGAAGAGAAGAGACCACTACATGCTTCTAAGCCGCAAAATACAAGGACATCCCATTACTCATGTGATGCCCTAAAATTCAGGAGTCCGTTGCTCACCCATTAACCCACGGAATACCCGTGGATATTGTATAATTCGATATCATACTATTATGCCTCATTTATCGATATGCATAATTTTACAAAATTCGGGCATAGTCTCCTTTGTACAAGAAGCTCTACCCAAAAAACACAACTTGTGCAATATAAAATCACATGACCCATTTGAGGTCCAATATACAACATTGACCTCACCGGGTCCATTTATCAGTAAACATTGACCACACCGGGTCCATTTATCCATACTTATATAAAACATGCAAGGTTATGTTAAAAGTAGTCCATATAAGTTTGATTACATTTTTTATATATATATTACATGCCCAAAACATAGTTTTAACAAATTTTTTACTAAAACCAAAGTTAAAGGCCACAATTGGGCCTTTCTTCACCCTTGAGTCTCCAAATGAGAGTCATCCACCGGTGTGTATCTCGCACTTGAAATATTTTCCCGTATAGGGTGAGCAACGCTCAGTAGAGTATCTCTTATAGAGGCTACTCCCCACCCTAGATGCATATGAATGTGCACATGCAACAATTATAAGCAGTATTATTTTCAATCAAGAATTACAATTATGGTAGGAACTTTCATGTCATGCTACGAATTGAGATGAGACTCACTCGTGCAACTTCAACCCGAGTCCTCACCGACTCCCTCAACACAAAGCAATGCACGTGTACAATGAATCTATCAATTGACAAAAATATATGCTATGATTTTTTGAAATAAAAGTTGTATATTTATAAAACAAAATCATTGTTGGATGTTACCCATTGAATGAGTATTTATGTAAAACAAAATCTTATGTCTTTGTTAGGCAATAGATTTTGGAATCACACCGCCAATTCTGCACGCATTTTACACTTTTTGGACTTACATCGTCAGTGTGTATGAACAAAGTAGTTATGTAAAAACCTGGGAATATTTGAACTTTTCTGAAAAAGGGCAAAATGGTAATTTTGCCATTATAATGTGGAATTAAAATATGTACTCTGTACAGATCATATGAAGCAACGAACTTCATCGTTAGATTCGTATCTTGAAATCTAGTCACCATGTCGAATTTTATCGAATTCTGAGATAGTTAATTTTTGCACGTCGTTCGAGGTAACTAGGTGGTGATTGACCTCACAAAGGTCCCCAAAAAATAAAAAATTTAAAATTTCCTTATAATTGGATAAAAGTTCAAATAAAATTAATTTGAACTTAAATCGGGATGAAATAAATCGATTCGGGGCGAAAAAGGAACCAAACAAGTGGGGGACACGTGCCGCGACTCGGGCCAACTCTCAGAAATTATAAATAGGGATTAAATATCTAAAATATCAGATATTCTTATCCCTTTGGCTGACTGAGTTCAGACGTGAAGAGATAAAGAGAGAGAAGGGAGAGAAAAATCATTTTTTAAGATTTCTTCCTCCGATCTTCCAAGTTCCGTCGGTCGAAATCACTTAGACGAAGAATCAAAGTTGATCTCCTCGACGAGGGCTACGTTTACGTACCAAGAACGAGTGACTTAACCGAAGATCCAAAAGGAAGATTTTGGAGAAATCAATCTTTGGAGTTTAAGTTGGTGTTTTTGATGTTTCTACCTTCATTACTGCGCTCCAAGAGGTAGAGTTTCTCCTACTGGGGTTGATTTATAACCTAGAATGCCTATAAGGAATGGTTGGGTGTATGTGCATATATATTGACCCATGTATATATATATGGTTATGGAAAAAGGGTTTAATATTGAAATTGACCTAAGGAGTATCTATAGTCATGGAAATGAGGAAATTTGGCATTGAAACGACTTAAGCTATATTCTAGCTTAATTTGGATATGTGGGAGTACTTATGTAATTCTTTGAAATGTGATAGTATGTGGGCATGCTAAGCGTTTGATTAAAGGCTTATGTGAAAATTAAGTATGTTTTGCATAGATTATGTATAACATGCTTAGATATTATGTTGAATGAAATGTTGATATACACATGCTATTGATATATTGACATTATGACAAGGTTTGGTAATTATATGCATGAGTTTTAAATTGCCATGGAACATGTGAACATGTAGTTGAATTGCTCATTTGGCATTGTTGCATATTAAACATGGTGTTGGTCTCACATTCATGGGCTTTAAGCTTGAGTGTGGGTGTATGGGTACATAGTTTAATCAACACCATAATTGGTGCTTGAATGTTAGGGGATTCTATGAAGGAATTACACCGGGCCATCAACAGTTCACTGATATGATGTGCAATGGGGAGTTTGTGAGCAAAGAACCCGGTGAGGCTCTAGACTATTTTGATACATTGGCTAAAAATACACAGTCATGGCACACCACTAATCCGACCGATATACCAAGGTTTTCACCTCAAGGGAGTGGCCAACCTCAAGGGGGAAGGATTTATGATTTGAGGGATAGGGAGGACTTACTATCAATAATTTTCAAATTGTCTAAGAAGGTGGAAAGTCTTGAAGTCAACCGGAGACATGAGGTGTCTAACGTGTCTAAGATCGAGGAGGGGTGTATGATTTGTGAGAGTGTAGAGCATTCCATATCGGAATGCCCTAACATTCCAGTACTTAAGGAGGTATACCATGAACAAGTACATGCCTTCATTCAAATAAGGCAATCATTTCTCCTAACTCGAACACCTACAATCCGAGTTGGAGTAACCACCCAAATTTCAGTTGAAGAAATGAGAACTCCATTCCTCATAGTTCAAGTGCATATTCATCTCCCATGCCTCCCAAGCAAAACCAATACCATGGCCAAGGGTGATGAATGGGTTTTATACCTACGAATTGTGTACTTTCAGCTTGATGAAATTACAAGTTTTTAATTATTTTATGTTCATTTTTATTTTTTTTGTGTGTTTTGATGTTATTTGGTAGGAATCATCATTTGGAAGGAAACAAGGTCGATTTGGAAGGATTAGCCCACTAGTTTCCCAAAGTTTTGACACAGTGCCTATGTTTTTCCCATTTTTGAACATGATCCACTTAGAATCTGAAAAAAAACAAAACATGAAAGTTGTAGATCTGGATGTCTTTTGTGTTGTTTCCAAATTTCAGCTCAATCGGACGGTGGGATGAAGAGTTATGACAATTCTATGAAAACTGGTCTGGAGTAGAAATAAAGAAAGCAGCGCTGTTCCAGCGCTGAATCAGCGCCCCTGCACCCACTTACTGTGCATGTAACACTGTTTCAGCGCCGTTTCAGCACAGCTACGCATGTTTTAGTCAGGGACGCAAAATTATGACTTGTTTTGACCCGAAATTGGACTTCATTGCCTCATATATGCTAGGGTTTGTGTGGGATAAAGAGATTCTGACTTTTGGGGCCTGAAAACATCTTGAAAACACCAAGGAATTGGATGAAAATTGAAGACAAGAATCAAGGAATCGACACAAAGAATATTGGACTTGAAGGCTAGAGAAGGATTGAAGATTGCACCTAAGTTTTCATTCCTTTTCTCTTACTTTTAATTCTTATTTTTCTGAGATGTTGTTTAATTTGAGAAGGATGTTTTTCAATTACAATATGAACTAAATTTCTATTAATATTGCAACGGAACCTAATGTTTAGTTAAATTTCTCTAATCTCGTTTCTAGTTCTTGTTGATCATACATGAGTTGTTTGTCATATTTTGTGCTTGATGAATGATTGTGTGGCCAACAATTAATTTGATTCTAGCGATGAAATTGGGAGATGAATTCTAGGGATAGATCTGAATATGATGACACGCGTCTAGTTTATTCTCCTTAGGGTTGAATAGCTGGGTTTGTGTATTGGATAGGAATATACCTATACGTCGTGTGTAACTTTTATGAGAGTTTGAACTTAATGAATCTATTCCAACTTTTTTTGCATAGGAATATAGCAATTTAATTGGGAGAGATATGCTTATCTAACTATAGGAAGAGGTTTGATAAATAATTTTGAAGTCTCAGTTAACAACTTATTTTGATCAATTTACTAGAAGGAGAGTAGAAAGATTTATATGAAGCATTAGGGGAAGTTGTAATATTAATTTCTTTTATCCGGGAAATTCAACCCTTGATTATTAAATTTAGCTTTAGTTTTAAATTAGTGAATTCATAGTTCAATTCCAATTGTTTAAATAAAATTGGATTGATACAAAGTTAGTACTTGAAATTTATTAGCAATAATTCTCCGTGGGAACGATACTCTACTTTTCACTTTATTACTTGTTGATCGTGTATACTTGCACGTAAATTATCAATACCAAATTCAGACAACAAAGGGCAAGCGTTTATCTTCCAATACTCCTAGTCCAATCCACAAGGGTATTCATCCAATCCACCCCCACAAAATTTCTGTCAAAGTCCACCTCCACAAGGCTTTAACCAATAGGGACCATCAAATCCATCCACCTACCAACCTCCCCATAAGAGAAACTTCGAGGATGTACTATATAACTTCATTCAAAGCCAAACCACCTTCAATAACAATATTTCAGCTCAACTCATCAAAATCACCAATGCCATAGAGTTATCACAACATGAAAAGGGGAAATTCCCCACTCAACCCCAAGAAAACCCTAAAGGCCAACATGTGGTTGAGCTAGCCAGCCCACGAAAGCGAGTTGTGAGCAACTCAAGGCAGTCACCGCCATTCATAGTGGAAAACTAATTGAAAAGACCGTGATGTCAAAGGTCTTACCCAAAACCGCATTGCCACTAGAAGAAGAGAAAGAGAGTGAGGCCGAAGAGGGAGAGGTGAGTGATGATAAAGAAAGGGGGTTGTTGAGAAAGAAAATTTGACTGATGATTGTGTAATTATTCCTCCCATGCCTGCCCCTTTCTTGAACCGTTTGAAGCCACTGATCAAGGTGGCTAATTATACTCATATTTTGAAAATGTTTAAGCAAGTGAAGATTAACATCCCACTCCTCGACGCCATCAAGCAAATACCATTGTGTGCCAAAATCTTGAAGGATCTATACACGATGAGGAGGAGATTGAATGTCTGGAAGAAAGCATTCCTAACTGAACAAGTGAGATCAATATTGAGGACCAACACTCCTCCAAAATTCAAAGTCCCCGGCTATCCAACAATTGTCTTTACCATAGGAAATTTTCTGGTAGAGTAAGCATTGCTTGACTTGAGGGCAATTGTAAATCTCCTTCCCCACTTAGTGTATCATCAACTTCAGCTTGAGGAGTTGAAGCCCACCTCAATCATGCTTCAATTGGCGGATCATAGCATCCGCACAACAAGGGGAGTAGTGAAAGATGTTTTGGTTCAATTTGATAAATTATACTTTTCCGTCGATTTTATTATGCTAGATACACACCATGTTGCTAACCTTAACTCAAAAATTCCCATAATACTTGGAATACCCTTCCTTGCTACATCTAATGCCTTGATAAATTGCAGGAATGGTTTGATGAAGTTGGCATTTAGGAATATGACAATGTAGATCAATTTATTCAACTTGGCAAAGCAACCGAGTGATGATGAGGAAGTAAGTGAGGTCAATAGAATCGACACCTTGGTTGAGGACCACTTGGAGTTGGGGAGGATTTAGAAATTCAAGTAGGAAGAAATTGTTGATCTTGAGGATTTGGACAAGCAAGATGAGGTAGAAGAGTTGAAAGAGATGGGAAGTTGGATCCCTATGTTCAAGGAGCTACCCCAACAAGAAAAGAAAATTTTCCCGTCGGATGAACAAAAACCAAACTTGGAGTTAAAGTCGTTACCCTCCCATTTGAAGTACGCCTATCTTGGCGAAGGAGAAACATTTCTAGTGGTCATTATCTCAACCTTGAATGAGGAACAAGCAAAAAGACTCTTAAGGGTATTGAGAAAGCACAAGGGGCAATTGGGTGGACAATTGCCAATATCAAGGGAATAAGCCCTATCATTTGCACCCACCACATTTGCCTTGAGGAGGATGTTAAACCTTCCCGACAACCTCAAAGGAGATTGAATCCAAAAATGAAGGAGGTGGTATCATGTGATGAGAGTATATGACGCGGGCATCATCTTTTCGATTGCCGATATCAAGTAAATAAGTCCCACACAAGTAGTACCAAAGAAATCTAGAGTCACAGTGGTGGAAAATAATGAGAATGAGCTTATACCGACAAGAGTGATCACCGGATGGAAGGTATGCATTGATTATCGGAAGTTGAATTCATGCACAAGAAAAGATCATTTTCCAATGCCATTTCTTGATCAACTTTTGGAAAGAGTAGCAGGGCACTTGTTATATTGCTTTTTACATGGGTACTTTGGCTATAATCAAATAGAGATCTCATTGGAGGATCAAGAGAAAACCACTTTCACCTGCCCCTACAGTACCTTCGCCTATCATCGCATGTCGTTTGAACTATGCAATGCTCTAGGGACTTTTCAACAATGCATGACGGGGATTTTCAGTGATATGGTGGAGAAGATAGTGGAGTTCTTCATGGATTACTTTTCAGTGTTCGGGGATTCATTTGACGGATGCTTGACAAACTTGGAGAAAGTTCTAACAAGAAGTGAGGAGAAGAATCTAGTGTTGAATTGCAAAAAATGTCACCTTCTGGTGACAGAAAGAATTGTGCTAGGCCATATAGTTTCGGCATGGGGCATTGAAGTTAACAAATCTAAGGTGGAGGCCATCTCCAACCTCCCCAAGCCAAAAGCCATCAAGAGCATCCGATTGTTTTTGGGTCATGCAGGTTTTTATCGCAGATTTATTGAAAACTTCAGTGCATTAGCCCGACCTTTGACCAACCTGCTGTCTACGGAGATCCCATTCGAGTGGTCGAATGATCGTGAGGTATCCTTTAACAAAATCAAAAGCATGCTAATCATATCTCTTATCATGAGACCACCCAATTGGGATCTACCTTTTGAGCTCATGTGTGACGCGAGTGATTACGCGGTCGGTGCATTGCTTGGTCAAAGGGAGGAAAATAGGCCGTATGTGATACACTATGCTAGCAAAACACTCAATGATGCTCATATGAATTACACTACCACTGAGAAAGAGTTTCTAGTTGTAGTGTTTGCCCTAAATATATTTCGTTCGTACATCGAAACCAAGACTCATTAGGTGGATACTCCTCCTACAAGAATTCAATTTCACAATCTAGGATAAGAAAGGAGTGGAGAACATGGTGGCGGATCATTTATCCTAGCTTGTGGTGCAAGAGGCCGACGAGCATTTGTTTTCACTGACTCTTTCCTTGACGAACATTTGTTTTCAATTCATTCTGTATGTCCTTGGTGTGCTGATATATGTAATTACCTTACAACAGGATAGATATCGCCAAAATGAAGCATAGAAGATAGAAGATGATTCATGGCAGATGTGAAGTACTTCTACTTCGACAACCTGTACTTGTTCGAGTATTACCCTGACCAGGTCATGAGGAGATGTGTACCTGAGAACGAACAACGGGACGTCCTACAAGAGTGGACATTTCCCGGTGAAAAAGACATCGACCAACATTCTTCAATTAGGTTTTTATTGGCCCTCTCTTATTAAAGATTGTGTTATATTTTGTAAGACATGCGATAGATGCCAACGATTGGGTGGTGTGACCTGTAGAAACATGATGCCCCTCTCCCCTGTGTTTTGTTATAGATATATTCGACTGTTGGGGCAACGATTTCTTGGGACCTTTCCCCATGTCATTCGGTTATCGGTACATGTAACACCCCGCATTTTCTTTTATAAATGAATATAGTTATATGATAGATAATTATTGTGAAAATGAGGATATGAATAATGATGTAAGAATGAATCACATAGTTTAAAACATTAGAAAAGAATAATTGGGAGACAAACGGATTTGGGAAGTTTAAGTTTTCAAGACGTTTGAGATTGGAATTAGATATTAGATAAGTTTCTAAATGTTTCTAGGTCAAGATAATGTTTCCATTGAATCCGGAAGGTCGAAAAACCTTGGGAGAGGTAACATGAGGTGCATTGGAAGCTTGGAAGTACTCCGGAATAAAAACACAAATTTCCTAACTTTCGGGTATAAAATATTTCGGATACCTCTCAGTATTTAGGCCATAAATTTTTATCCTTATATCCAATAGATCTGAAATTTTGAAAGTAGATAGTAGACATCTAGGGCTACAAAAATGTATCTCATGAAAATTTTCCAATTCAACCTCAAAATAGGTCAAAAATGCCTTGGAAGTTGGAGGAAAAATCTGTCTGCGGAATAGTACCGGTACCGGGTACCGGTACATCCGATAAAAAGTCTAAATGTTTAATGTCGCGATCTCGGTCCGATTTTTGGGCCTATAAATAATTTAGGCCGTCTCCTTATTCTTCCATACACCATTCTAAACCCTAGATAGCTTGGAAGAGAAAGGGAGGAAGATCAAAGCACCTAGATCAAGATAGATTTACACTCCATAAAAATCAAAACCAAAAATTCTCAAGAACTCCATTCTTCTCCTCTTTTCTTCTACAGTCTTACTACACCTTTACCCACACCTCTTAGAACCCTAAGAGAAGACAAGAAGGAGAAGGAGAAGGGAGGAAGAAGATCTTTGGAGCTTGGGTTAGCTTAAATCTTTTGGATTCAAGGTAGGGAGTTTTCTCTCATTCACTTAAATTGAGGCTAGGGCATATATATATGTAATATTTTCACTTTAAATTATACATGTATGGTATATAATCATTATTTCTTAATACCTTGTGACTACTACCATGATTTGAACAATATTATTGTTTGATTAACCCTTGAATCCTTTTTCTTGCTTAAAAACCCTAGATTCTAAGAGAGATGAACTTTTCTTTAAATTGTTCTTCATTCTTGTTTTCAAAACTTTAATGTTGAATATTGTACATCAAAATAATATAAATGATGATCTCTTGCATATTTTCTTGGATTATTTGATTATATGACACATGTGAGAAAATTTGGGGATTTTACTATATTTGTGAAATTGTTGTGAATTGAGCATATTCTCGGTTTCCTCATTGTATGGGTGTTGTGATGGACTTGGATTACCTTCGAGAGATGCCGTAGAGTGTTAGAGGTTAGTTTACCCCAATGGGGGTGAGATGGTTTCCTAACACTTGTAGTGGGTTGTCATTTGGTAATGCAACCACTATCGTTCACTGGAGTTCGAACAAGGGATAGTATACTTTTCCTAGGAAGGGACACGTCACTGCTATTGTGATGGTAGACGCCCCTTTCTAAAGTGCTTGTGATTGTGATTGTGATTGTGAATGTGATTGGTGGACTAGGTATAATCGTGGGGTAGATTCATGGGAAGCAATCATCATACATGGTACGGGGATGAACCGAAAATACATAGAATTATGAGTTGGGTCGTTCTTGCCGATGCATTGGTATGGGACAATGCATGGGGGAGAAGCCATTTTTCTAAACAGTTTAAATTGAAATATTGGTTATTGTTGCTAAACTCCTTTTATTCGTTTATTTGATTATTGCTACTGTTTAAACTTGAGATCTCTTTTCAAATGTCTCTGTTTTATTCCAAAGGTTATATATATGTTACTTGTGAAATGAGACCGACCGTTTTCTATGTTTTAAAACCTTGTTTGAGTTTGGGAGAAATGTGGCTACAGAGCTTCGTGCTCACTCCCTACAAATTACATTTTTCAGATTTGGTGCTAGAGGAGGATCTCGGCATCGACGAGCCGGGACATTGGGAGGCTCCACTAGAGAGGAACCTAGATCCCGAGGTGGATATGTAGAGCGGTAGCTTCTTTTGTACTAGACTAGGACATCCTTTTGAAACATTATGTAGTCTAGTTTATTTTGTATTTTCGCTGCAAGATCTACTTTGATATTCTTTTGGGGATGTAAATGCCATTGTTGGGCATATTCTTTTGGATGTTATTGTATATGCCTGAATGATGAAGTAAATTCTTTTTGGATATGAAGTGATGTAGTTGCTCTCATGATTGTAAATGGTCTTTAAATAGTAATACTGCCAAGGTTTATTTTGGGGTGTTACAGTACATTCTCCTGGCAGTGGGTGGAGGCTATCCCGACCAAGACTAATGACCACAGAGTCGTAGTCAAGTTTCTAAAAGAGAACATCTTTTGGAGGTTTGGGACGCCATGTGCAATTATAAGTGATGGTGGATCCCACTTCGGTAATAGGCCATTTGCATCTCTAATGTTTAAATATGACATCACTCCGAAAGTATCCACCGCTTATCACCCACAAACAAATGGCCAAGCAGAGTTAGCCAATAGGGAGATCAAGAGCATTTTAGAAAAAAATGGTTCACCTCAAAATGAAGGATTGGTCTAATAGATTGACTGATGCCCTATGTGCATACTGCACTGCCTATACGACTGTTTTGGACATGTCTCCCTATCGGCTTGTCTGTGGAAAGGCTTGTCATCTGCCTGTCGAAATGGAACACAAGGCCTATTGGGCCATTAAGACCTTGAATTTTAATTTGAGAATGACCAGTGAAGAGAGAAAATTGGAACTGAATGAATTAGAAGAGATCTGACGAGATGCGTATGAGAGTTCTAAAATTTCAAAGGAACGGGCTAAAATCTTTCATGATAATTCCATCACACGGAAATCATTTGAGCCCGGGCAAAAAATACTCATACAATTCTTACCTCAATTTTCCAAGAGAAACTACGATCCCATTGGGATGGCCCCTATCTTATCAAGGTGGCCTACCCCAACGGAGCTGTTGAGGTGACAAACCTTGAGAATGGCCAGAAATTCAAGGTCAATGGCCAATGACTCAGGCCATTCTTTGAGGGTTACGAAGGGCAAGTAGTTGAGTAGGAGTTGACAGATCCCATGAATCCGGAGTTTGTGGAGGACTAGCTAGTGTTTACGCTCTTTAATGTACAGTCGCTGTCATTCACTTATGTTATTTTTATTTTAATGTCACTCACTTTCTTTGCTTGTATAGCTGTGTTTTTCTTAAATTCAGATCTTGGTGCTTTTGTCAAAAGCTCAGTTGCGAGGTGTTCTCTTACCCTACTCATCTTTTTACTGTTCATCATTACATACTATATCTTTTTTTTGTTGCATTGAGGACAATGCACGATTCAAGTTGAGGGGTGAGGTGCACTATTTTCATAGTACACCAATGTCTGTGAATTTTTTGTGGATTATACAAATTCTTGTTTAATTTAGTGCAAATTTAGAAAATTTGAAATTTTTTTAGGAAAATATCTTAGTGTTGATCCGTATTCCCTTATTAAGAATGGTTGGATTGTTCGGTATATTGATCTTTGTTTTGAACTTTGTGCACATGAGCATACTATGAAAATTAATCTTATGCATGAGTATCACATATGTAATGATTTTTATACTCAATTGTATGTGACTCTTGAATGTGTAATTTCGGCAATTTATGGATTGGATTCATGTTTTAAGCTTGACATAAGTAGTGGAGATGAGTAAGAACCCATGTGAGCTCTAATGTCAATCCTTGTTTGGAGGGAACTTACATTTACTCAAGGAGCAATTCTTCAAATGTCAAAATTGTTCAATAGTCATGTTATGCTTGTTTCAGTTAGGTGCATTTGGGTGGTGAATTGACTTTATCTTGATATGTATAACGATCCCCCATGGTTATTTAGAAATGATCTTAAGACATCTTTGTTTTCCTTTGAGCCTTTGCCTTTTACTTTTAAAATTTTATCCCTAGTGCTGTGATTGAGCCTTAATTGTAAATTCGTTTCCATGACATACATTATACCAAGCCAGTGCAAAAGGATAAAAACCTACCATACCTTGGTTGTTTCTAGAGCTATATATGATTTGATCATAAAAGAAAATGAAGTATGGTATGGAAATTCAAACAAAAGCGGTGAATGAGGTTAAAACTCAAAGAGTTCAATGGAAAAGAATGAAAATCCAAGAGAAGGAGAAAATGGGTGAAAAAGAAGAAAATAATGACAAAAGAAAAGGAAAATGTTAAGGAAAAGAAGAAAAAGAAATAAAGAGTAGTGCTGGTGTTAGCCGGAAATCCCATAAAAGGGATTAGTTAAACGAATCATGGGATTAGTTACTTTAACAAGTATTCCCAAAATCCACATGCTAAAGTGCCAATTTTACTAATTTGCCAATTTTACAAATGCTTTTAACAAAAAAATGATAAACTGAATCATTCCATTCATACAATATGATCATTCGGTACGTCAATCATTGATGATCCAATTTATCCAAAAGAAGCAACAGAAAAACAACATAAGACTTGAAACTATCTAAGAAAACACACAAACAAACTTAAACAAAAGAAAGGTAAACAAAAAAACACAACAACATAGGAATCTCCTCTCAATCTCTCCTAGCTCCACCCCTAAGATAGCTAAGAATCTCCTCTTATAGTTTAAAGATCTCAGCTTGCTGTCGTAGAATCGCAGCTTGATTGGTCTCAATCCCAATCATCATCTCCCTAAGGGACCTCCGGGTGCTAGAGCTAGGCCTTGCTTGATCAGGCTGCATTCTCTCCTCATCCATCTCTCTCAATCTCTCTCTCCTTCTCACGGTCAAGTTCTTCTTGTACTTCATCCCCTCCTTGAGCTGGTGGCATTTCTTGCCTTCTTGCTGAGGGGTCACTTTGGCCACAGCTTCTCTTAAACGAGCCCTTGTTAAGATGCCCCATTAGCAACTGTATCTCCATCTCGAGCCTCTCCCATCCCCCATTCTCCAGACAAATCTCCCTCACCAAAGTGCCAAAAGGTAATGCACTTTTTCTTCACATTGCATCCTTTCTTGATTTCATTTAGGATGAGGGAGAGAAGGTTGATGCTATGTCCTTTTCCTATAGCATAGAAGAGGTGAGCCATTTCTTGCAAAATTTTGTTCTTTCTTTTTAGAGGTGCTAGGTTAGAGACCGCAATCAAATTAAGCATTTTATACTTGTCGGTCATTTCTCTTTTTTTCAAAAAGTTTCTCCTAGCCCATGAGAAATCCACATCCCCGGTCAACTCTTTGCCTACCCTATCCAACTCAACGTTTTTCTTTGGGGGGTATTTGGGGTTTTCCACTAGAGGAATTTCTGGTCTTATCTCCTTGAGATACTCCTCGTCCACCTTGATGTGGTTTCCCCGTACATAGGTCTGTATGGTGCCATTGATGATTTCGGCGTTGGAGTAGAACTCCTGCACCATGTCAACAATGGCCCTCCCTCCATTCCTCAAATGCCAAATCCAATCACTTCTCTCCATCTCCTCCAACAGACCTAACTCAGGAAAATCATAGACTACAATGTCTCTCTCACACACCACAACTTGGTTTCTAAAAAATTGCTTATATCTTTCAGATTTTAGAGTAGTTGGAAATCTGGTACGATCATACCACTTTCTCTTCTCCCTGCCTTGCTCTTCTTGGATAACCTCCTTAACCTAGTCGGGTTCTTGGTTCACTAGTGGATCACGCCTAGCAGGAATCTTTATCTGAGGCATAGCGTTCGAACGTTGGGGAGCTTGAGGGAGGGCTGAAAAGTTTCTGAAACTTAGGGTCCTTGGTGTGGAATTTATGATTTTGGTGTGGGGAAGTGTTATGGAGGATCAATTTTAGGTTTTCTTAGGGTCTGAAGGTGGATTGAGGTTTTTGGGGTGAAGCGTGACTCTAGGGTTTTGAGAGTTTAAGAGAGATTTGGGATTTTCTGAAATGAAAAAGACGATCAGGTTTTTATAGTTCGCATCGCACCTTTGAATGATGTAAATGTTTGAATGTAAGATGAAGAATTTAAACTGTCGTTCGAACGGTTAATGGACATTCGAACGGTGCTAGCTCTCAGTACTTTGTGTTTTCAACAGTGTTTTTAGCAGAGAGTTTATCAGATGCAAAGTACTTCGAGCAGCAACCGTTCGAACGTAACTAACGTTCGAACGGAGAATCAAAAAATAAAATGTGCTGCTCCCTGTACTTTGTGTTTTCAATAGTGTTTCCATCAGAGAAGTTATCAGAAGCAAAGTACTGCGATCAGCAACTGTTCGAACGTAACTAACGTTCGAACGGTGGATCAAAAAAAAAATTTCTCTGTTACACTATACACAATCAGTGAAAGCTAAACACACAAATAAAAATTCATGGCGTCTCAGGATAAATCCCCACCCACACTTGAGGTTGGCATGTTAGGACATTCCTTACTCGGCCCATATTTTCATTGCACTAATTAAAAAGCAGAAAAATATGTACAAAAATTTCACACTATTTGCCAAAATTCGGACCATTGACTTTCATTCCTCAAAACACAATATTTCCACAGCTTATCAGGACGCAATCTTAATCCGAGTCATCTTCAGTGTACCTTAAACTACCAGTGACTCTTCCAATCTCTTGTCACACAAACTGGTTAAGCATAACACCGGAATAGGATGGCGCGTCAGGATAATCCTTACTCCGCCCATTCACTATCCAGTCTAATCGATTGAGTGCGTGAACAGAGATCGGTTTAGAATACTGATTGTATCTTTTATCATGAAATACCCGACCATACTGTTTACATGCACCAAGTCTCTTGGCACGTCGGCGTTTAGCAAAAGTGCTTCTGCCACAGAGGGGTTTTGCTTGCTGCTTTCGGATCTCATTTTTCCTTACCAGTCTTGCTTTTCTCAAGATCACATTATGCACATCTGATGGAAAATTGCGTAGAGCTCCTAGACTAAACCAAAAAAGTTTAACATCCATGAATCTTAGACTCACTATCTGGTTCTTTAACGTCTGCCAGTCACAAAGACAATTTAAACTGACCCTCAGACATATAATAATACAAGGTACATTATATGATCAGAACATCAAATAGCAGCACACAAAACATAAAAAATATTAAAATTTACGGTACAAATACGATTATAACAACAGAATACAAACAAAATGTAAAATAGGAACAAAATACCAGTTGTGAACTGCAGGTTTTCACACCCCCCAAACTAAATAGAACATTGTCCCCAATGTATCGATTTTACCTATATAGATCTTTGAAATGAGTTTGAAAAGTAGAGACATGTACTTCAGCTGATACCGACAAACCAAAATGGAACCATCAATCCTCTTTGCGTAGATCTGAAGCAAAAGTTGGCTTGTAAGCCCACTGTGTGAGTGCGAATAGCAGTAGGTGATTGTTATTAAAACCTCACCTCTGTTAACCCCTAAATACTATCCCTCAAACTATGCAATGTCTGTGCGAAGGGAAGGATTTCGTCCACTTGTGATAGTGTCAAAAGGAAGGGCAAGGAGGAAGAGAAATGGGTTGATGTAAATGTGAAGTGTATGTGCACAAAAATGCTCCCCAAGCACAAGGAGACTTTTGCGGGTTTTGGTTTACTTGGAAAAGTATTCCAAGGTCGTATCCACGAGGAAGGAAGTAAATCAAGATAGAAGTGATTTGGTGAAAATGAAAGTGAAACATCTTTGCTCTTTTGAGAGTTGTTTGGTGAAGTGTGTGCTAATGAAAATATAATGAGAAAAACAAATGTTGGCAATTCCAAGAGGTCACTCCACTCGGTATACAATCTCAAATCAAACCATTCCTCCGATCGAGCATAAATGAACCATTGATTCGTGGGAAGCCGAGGATGAGACTAGTGAGTATCTAAGAATAAACCGTGACTAGGCCTACGGTTTATCAAAGACTCACTGAATCATCCACCTTCAACCCAGTCAAACCGAACCATTGGTCTTTGAAGAGAGGAATAAAAATGAGTTGAAATCATATACCCAAATGGAGGTTTCCCTTGTTCTTGCCAACTAAAGGATTTAGCTACTCATACTTGAAATGAAAATAAAAATGAAATGGAAGTGCTTTCTAATGAAATGAAAATTCCAAGTAACTAATTTCAATAACTCTTAATCTAGAAATTAAGGAGATGACAACCCATTTTAGATCTATGGAAAAGTGAAGAACTTCAAAGCATTAATGGTTGAAACTTGAAAAGAGCATTAAACTAAGAAACAACATAAAGGAACTAGCATTAATGACATTGAAATGAAGTTCTAAAGATCCTTACAAGAGATTACAAGCCAATGCAACGGAAAATACATAAAAAACGTAACTTTCTCTCTCTAAAAAATACTATTCACCTTCTTCTCCTCCTAGAGCTTCTCTCTCTATAATCAATACAATCTAATAATCGACCCTACACACCCAAAACGTGCCTCTATAGCTCTGGCTAGCTTGGGGTGTCCCTTCCATCTAGGGGTTGCAGGGGCATGGGTTAGACAGGGGTGTGTAGAGCTTGTCTGCACACCCAACTTCTTCCTCTCTCTCTCTTTCTTCATTGATAAGCCAAACTCTAAACATCCCATCATAGTGTGACAAGGTGAAAAGTGTTATGGACGTGTCAGGGGAGTAGGGAAGAGCTAATAGTGGGGTCCACTAAGCAACTGGAGAAGATCTGCAACATTTTTGGGTCTGTCAGGCAGAGCATACCGGTATGCGTACCGGTACGACGAACTCCAGTAGGTTTAGCGTAGCGGTACAGTTAACACCAGTAGCATAAGCGTACCAGTTTGTGTACTAGTACAGTTAACGCCAGTCGCATAAGCGTACCGGTATGCGTACCGGTACAGTTAACAGTAGTAGCATAAGCGTACCGGTGCAGTTTAACTGGTTTTCTGATTTCTGTTCTTCTCCTCTCCTGAGCTATCTCCATGCTAGCTTTTTCATCCTTATTCCACTCAACCGAGTTGGGGGAGCTTAAGAAGGCTATTTTGCACACCCATTACCTGTACACATCAACTTCCATAGTTAAGAACATATTTAGCCTAATTCTTATCCTTTAATCATAAATTTTACTCAATTAATCAATGATTAGCACATTGAATCATGCAATATTTTGAGCTAATCACACCCCTAACTTATGTTTTGCTTTTCCCTTAGCAAAAATCAATCTCAATGCAAAATAATGGGCATACATATAGCAATCCGTAGTAATTCATCTACAATTCAGAACACAAAATCGTAATGCAATTCTCAAAATAAAAAATGGGCAAGATGGAAACAAAGTGTAGTATTCCGTTACTGTGGTTCAAGTTGGAGTACATAGAGTCAACTATCAAAAAGAAACAAAAGTTGGCCTATTTCCTACAGGTTCTTCTACTAGGCCAAAACAACTTCATCCTAGTGTCCTATACTCTAACTCAAAAAGAGAAAAATGAACAGAACCACAAATCCTACTATTCCTTCCCATCTCCTCCATCACTGTCATCATCATCATCAGACTCTTCACCTTCTTCATAATCTCCCTCCTCCCCAGATTCTTCAGACTCTTCAGAATTAATATACTCCTCCTCCTCCAGCCCACCAACAACTGTAGAGGAGGGAGGGGCAGGAAGGTCAATGACAGGCGAGGGCTCTCCTGGTATAGGCCTTCCTGGAAAGGTGTGCATGAACAATTCTCTCATCATTGTCTCTATTGTATCCAGGCGCTGGGGAATTGAACGCTCTGGTGCAATAGTCGATGGTCCAGCCGATGACGATGCTCCCGGGGTATTAGTGTTGGTACACATTGTCTTAGCCTGCGTCCCGTTGCTCATTGCCTTTCTCTTTTTCTTGCTGGCCCTACTAATGGCACCAAACTCTAGAGGGGTTATCCTGGCTGAAGGTTTGGCTTTGAATTTCAGGTAAATTCGGGTCACCAAATTCCCAAATGGTAGCTTGATCATAGGTTTTTGAGTCTCTGCAAAGATTTTCTTCTCTTGCCAAACTAGAAGCGCAAAGTCAATTGCCTTCCTTGTCACCACTGCCTCTAAAAGGCTCAATTTTTCTAGGTTTGGTTTCTTCTCAGCACCCCTAGGCAAGAGATTGTAATACAGGAGCTTGTTCAACAGTCCAAACGTAGCCTTCAACTTCCCACTTTGAACAATTCCTTTGAAAGTGCTAGGATCATCATACATCATTCCCACAAAGTCAGGCATTTTCTGATTCTTAGTTTTGTTATCGAGGTAGATAGCCGTGGTATCAGGTGGTCTTTAGTAATCACCCAAAAGCTTGGCGATGACATCAGGGGTCACCACAATATTCCCCCCCCCCCAAATTAGCTCTCAACACCTCCTCCTCATTCACTTCAGACACCCGCAAAGTCTGGTAAAATTCTCTACACAACAATAGATCATAGACATCCATTGGTTCAAACCAAAAACTCATACCGTGATTAGCAATGACTCGAACAGCCTCATTCCTAGGGGTAAGAGAGATAGAATCCAAATACATTTCACAAGTGACTCTTTTTTCCCCAATCAGCCTTTCCCTAGTCTCATTTATAGCCTTCTTCCTCTGCTCAGATCTATCAATGCTAGACCCCTCACCAGTTCTTTTACTACCTCTGATGCCCCTGGGTGGAGATGGGTTAGGTCCAACGGTCTTTGTCCGAGCCATGGATAATGAATGTGCCCTTAAAATGAAGAATCCGAAAGCTGGTGAACAGTTGAAGCTATTTGGGGAAAAAAGGTGAGGAATGGATGTTGTGGAAGATTTGGGAAAAACAGTACCTAGGTTTAGGGCTTTTAAGGTGGAGGTGCTTGTAGATTTATAAGGGTAGAAGAGGCGATTTGGGTGGTTAAGAGGGTTTCGGGTGAGAGAGATGAAGAGTTAGGGCCAAAATAATGGTGAAAAATGAAGGGTTTAAGCTAGGGTTTTAAATTAAAACCCCGACTTTTGGTGTGTCAGATAACGCGTACAGGTATGCGTACCAGTACGGCGAACTCCAGTAGCCTCATTGTACCGGTACGTGTACAATACAGTTTAGTTGAGTTTTCAGAAATCTCCTGCTGAGCAATCTTTCACCACTCCATTTCACTGTAAGAACTCCCTAAATATTCTAACATCCTTGACATGACTACAACCACACTCTAGACAAACATCGCACTTCTAAACCCCAATTTGAACCATCATGCCCAGATTATTATTAGAATTGCAATGCGATTTAAAGTTTTGATGCATTTAATGTGACACCCCAAAATCCAGGGGTCCGTTGATTATCCATCAACCCGCGGAATGCCCGTGTATACCGAAGAACTCGATAACACACCGTTATGCTCCATTTACCAGAGTCCTTAATTTAACAAAAATTCGGGCAAAGTCTCCTTTGTATAGAGAACTCTACCCAGAACACAACCTGTGCAATTTTAAAATCATATGACCCATCTGAGGTCCAATATAAACCACTGACCACACTGGGTCTATTAATCCATACTTTTGACGCCCCCAAAACTGGAATTTCTATGTCAACGTATTAAGGGTGACATGACGTATAAAAGTGTAACATGACCATATTAAAGAGAAACACTGCCATATAAAAGTGTAACACTGCCATATAAAAGTGTTACATGGCGTATAAAAGTGTAACACTGCCATGTAAAAGTGTAACATGGCGTATAAAAGTGTAACACTACCACATAAAAGTGTAACATGGCGTATGAAAGTATAACACTACCATGTAAAAGTGTTACATGGCGTATAAAAGTGTAACACTACCGCATAAAAGTGTAACATGGCGTATAAAAGTGTAACACTGCCATGCACCACTGTGACTTATCAACACATCACACCTATGCATCAACATGGTTTATATAAGTTCAAACTTCAATCCTTTTACATAGATTACATGCAAAAGTTTAATTACAAGTCTAGTTTTACAAAAATTGGATTAAAAGCCACAAGTCGGCTTTTCTTCATCCTTGGGGCCCCGAATGCGAATCGTCCACCGGTGTATAACCCATACCTGAAATGTTTTCCCGTATAGGGTGAGCCACGCCCAGTAGAGTAATTCCTACAGAGGCTACTTCTCCACCTATATGCATATGAAATGTTCACATTCACACACCACAAATCCATAACCATTCCATCAATAACATGCGATTAAATGATGTAATGCTATTATGTCATACCATGAATGAGGTGAGACCCACCCATGTGCACCCATCTGAGCCCATCACGGCTCCCTTTACATGCAATTCCATGTATGTTAAACCCGGGCTACCCAAGCCCCATAAAATGAGATGAGACTCATGTACTCAACTCGAGCCCGTCCCAGCTCAACATGAAATGAGATATGACTCATTTACGCACTCACCCCGATCCCTTCCCGGCTTGACAACACAATGTAAATGTCCATGTGTACAACATGCCATGACTGAGATGAGACTCAATCATGTAACACAACCCGAGTCCTTCCCGACTCCCGCAACACAATGCAATATGTAATGAACCCGTCTTCGACGAAAAATATGATACTGGATGAGTATATTTTATATCAAAATCTTGTGTCTTGTTGGGCAACGGATTTTTCGGAGTCACACCGCAGGCTCCGTGGGCCTAACACTTTTCCGGAATTGCACCATAGGGAAAGTGTGTGAACTAGGTGGTTTAGGGTTTTTCATCCAAGGAAGTCATCATGCCCCTTCATACTTTACCCAACACAAGTTTTCCTTATGCAATGCAACGTGCAACTCCAAAAAAGGTCGTTGATTCCCTTTTTCCCGAGTCTACACACAATCAAACACCAAGCTAGGTGTTGATTTACCCAAATTTCACACATCCACACTCATGCTCCATGCCAATGAATGTGATGCTATGTTCATGCTCCAAATGCAATGATGCCAATGAGCAAGTCCCATAACCACATGTATTTAATACCACATAGATTGTGGTATAAACACTCATGCACAACATCCTTATGACACTATGTCCTTGTATATGATGTTCCCATAAATATGCAATGTAATGACCCATTGCTTTTGTCATGCAAGGTTCATATGTAACGAATGCCATATGAACTATCTCTACCACATTCCAACATATGGTATTAACAACAACCATGCACACACACACCCCACTCATGATGTGATTTCCCCATGCATATGCAATGCGATGTGTCATTGCAATAACATTATGTCACATATGTAATGCATGCCATATGGACTAAATTAACATAATCAATTCCATTCCATGGCAATTTATATTATAAACATATAAATTCCATGCTTCATCACAATAATTGATATATCAAAATATATATCTGAAGTTCACAATTTCAACATAAATCATACCGTACACATATGATTTTCATTTACCACATAAGGCATAACATGTTATTTATCAAATAACAATTTCAACCCATTTAGGCATTTTGTCAAACACCTTCAAGGCAAACAACATGGTAACACATATCATGCCCTATTTCCACATAATTCAAGAAATTCCAATAGGCAATTTCTACATACCAATTTAGGATAAAATTATTTTACCTAAATCCCATCAGTAGGCAAGTGTAATTTTCTAACAACCTACCCACCATCTTCATTCTTCCATAACCATATACATATAAATATATATATACCTAGGTCAATATATGTATATATATACATATATATATCCAGCCCATTTATCATAGGCATTTCTAGGTAAGAAATCAACCCAAGTAGGAGAACCTCTACCTCTTGTAGCGTGAGAATCCCGTAGGAAGCTCCCAAGACCCGAAAATCCAACTCGAAGTTTGATTTTCCCAATTCCCGGAATTTCACATTCGGTAAAATTCGTTGTTTTTGGTACCCACGCGTAGCCCTCGTCGACGTGATCACTTCTCCCTTCTAGCTCGACGAAATCCGAGCTACGGTCGCCGGAGAAATCGTCGGAGAAAGCCTTGAAAGACCATTTTTTCTCTCTTTCTCTTCCTCTTCCTCTCTCACGTTGAGCGGCTGAAATCATGTGGAGGAGTCTGATTTTTCAGACTTTTAACCCCTTTTTTTATTTTTAAAACACTTGGCCCACAATTGGCCACACGTCCCTTTTAATTCCAGGTCCGTTTTAATCCCGAAACGATTAAATTTCGCTCCGGTTCAAGTTCAAAATATTTCTTATGAACTCTAATTAAATTATTTTCAAATTCCCCATCTTTTGACCAAATTTTCGTTCTTTGGGTCACCGAGACCCGACCGTCTAGTAAAACGTGAAAATCCGATTATCTCGGAGTTCGATGAAATTTTACATGTCCACTAGATTTTGCGAGACGAATTCAACGGCGAAGTCTGTTTCGTCATCCGAGCTCTAGAAAATTTCAGGTTCGCAACATGTTCTATGGTGGCAATTTACTATTTTTTTTCCTTTGTTATAAATAGTTCACATTTTTCGGTGTTTCACATTTAATAAGCAAGGGAAGAATTACTACCTCAACCTATGAAAATGATTATTCAAAAATCACATCAAAAAGATCATAAACTAAACATTTCCAAATGATGTCCAATATCATCAACTTGAGCAATATTCCCCCATTCTGAAAACATAGAGCTAAATGACAAATTTCTCAAATAACTGAACCAAGTGAACATGGACAACCCAATGGTCTTAGATACTAGCCTAAAGTATGCATCTATAAATTAATTTTCAACTTGTGTGCAAATGAATTAAACGAGTAATTTGAGCATTTACAAACAGAATTCAAGTTCGAAAGGCTAGACAATCTCAGTTTCAATGCAAAAACTCACCAAGGGACACTCTTAAGCCAAAAAAAAGGCACTCAAGTTATCCTGGTATACACTCCATGTGTACATGTGATATAGAATCTTGTATTCAAAAATAAAATGCTCACATGTAATCCAAAAAATGAAGTTCATATGTGAAAATGAAACGACCTTGGCATAGTCTCATGAATAGAATGCTAGTGCATCAGATAGTAGGATATGACTCTTCATTTCTTTGAAGTTATGCACCTCCCATGCTTCTCTAGATCCCTTAGGACTTTTAAAGGTTATAATGGGGTCTTGGAGTGATATATTGGTAAAAGAAATGAAAGATATGGGGTAACAAAAAGAGTTGTTCTGAGTGAGAGACTTTTAATCTTGAAAAAACACTTCCTTTTTCATGGGATTTTGATTCTCATATCATCACCACTCCATAAGCTTCCTTTCTTTCTTTTTTCTTGACATTTCCATTTTCTCTTTCTTCTCTTTTCTTATTTCACCCATTTTTTTCCTTTTCTTGTATTTTTGATTCTTTTCTGTTCAACTCATTGAGTTTCAATCCTCATTCATCCCTTTTGTTTGCATTTCCACAACGCGGTTCCTTCTTTTGTAATCTCTCATATCCGCTTCAGTTACAACCTGGGTAAGGTAAGTATTTCTTATTTTCTTTGGCTTGGTTGAATGTGTGGCACAAAAATGAATTTTAAAGAAAAATAGGCTCAATCAAGGCACTAGGGATAAAATTTACACAAGAAAAGGGCTAAGGCTCAAAATATTCAACGATGGCCTAAGATCACTTCCGGGTCCGCATGGGACAGCATTATATGCTCGAGACAAATCAGTCTACTAACGTAATGCAACTAACCAAAACAAACATAATGAGACTATTGAACAAGTTTGATATTGAAAAATTGTTCTCTGAGTAATTGTAATTTCCCTCGAAAATGGTTTGGCACTAAAGCTCTCATAGGTCCTTACTTATCTCCACTACTTATGTCAAGCTTAAAACATGCATCCAATCCGTAAATTGCCGAAATTACACATTCAAGAGTCACATACAGATGACTTAGAAAATCAATACATAAATGATACTCAAGCATAGGATCAATTTCCATAGAATACTCATGTGCACAAAGTTCAAAACAACGATTAACTTGTCATCCAGCCCACAACTTCTTCATGAGGGAATACGGATCAACTTTTAGATAATTTTCAACAGAAAATTTCAAAAATTTCAAAAATTTCACCTATTTTTCACTATTGCAAGTAATAATAAATTTTTTTCCAATAATCTTGGTGTATCATACAAATGGTGCACCTCACCCCCCAACTAGAAGCATGCATTATCCTCAATGCAACAGAAATATATGATATGCAAAAAAAGACAGTAAAATATGAGAAGGGTAAGAAAACACCTCGCATTTGAGCATCTGACAAAAGCACCAATATCTGGATCCAAAAAGGAACAATGTTATACAACCATATAAAGTAAGTAGCATGAAATAAAACTGACATAAATAAATAACACAAACTATACATTGGAAAAAGTAAAAACTAGCTAATCCTCCACAACCTCCAGATACACGGGGTCAATTAAATCTTCCTCCACCCCCCTGTTCTTCAAAACCCGTAAAGAATGGCTTGAGTCTTTGGCCATTGACCTTAAATGTTTGGCCAACTTTGGGGTTTGTGATTTCTACCCCTCTATTGGGGTAGGCCACCTTGACAAGATAGGGGCCATCCCATCGGGATCTTAACTTCCCTTGGAAGATGGAGAGACGAGAGTTATATAAGAGCACTTTTTACCCAGGCTCAAACGACTTCCTCGTGATGGAATTGTCATGAAAAACTTTAGCCCGTTCTTTGGAAATTTTAGAGCTCTCATACGCATCTCTTTAGATCTCATCCAATTCATTCATTTCCAATTTTTTCCGCTCCTCAGCCATTCTCATGTTAAAATTCAAAGTCTTTATAGCCTAGTAGGCCTTATGCTCCATTTCAACAGGTAGATGACAAGCTTTTCCAAAAACTAGCCGGTAGGGAGACATGCCTAACACAGTCTTATAGGGAGTACGGTATGCCCATAAGGCATCGGTCAACCTTTCTGACCAATACTTCCTGTTTGGGTTAACCGTTTTTTCAAAATATTTTTAATCTCCCTGTTGGCTAATTCAGCTTGACCATTAGTTTGTGGGTGGTAAACAGTGGACACTTTGTGTGTAACACCATATTTAAACATTAATGATGCAAATGGTTTGTTACAAAAGTGGGAACCACCATCACTATTCATTGCACGAGGCATTCCAAATCTCGAGAAAATATTCTCCTTAAGGAACTTGACTATGACCCGGTGGTCATTAGTCTTAGTTGGGATAGCCTTTACCCACTTGGACACATAGTCCACTACCAGAAGAATATACAGGTAGCCAATTGACATGGGGAATGGACCCATGAATTCGATGCCCCAATAATCAAATATCTCGATGACAAGCACGGGGGAAAGGGGCATCATATTTCGACGGGTCACACTACCCAATCGTTGGCATTTGTCGCATGCCTTGCAATATGAAATACAGTCCTTAATAAGAGAGGGCCAGTAGAAACCTGACTGAAAAATTTTGGCCGAGGTTTTCTTTGCCAAGAAGTGTCCACCACAGGCTTGGGAATGACAGAATGCAAGGACGTTCCGCTGTTCATTTTTATGCACACATCTCCTCATGATCTGGTATGGGCAATACTTGAATAGGTACGAATTGTCGAAGTAAAAATGCTTCACATCTGCCATAAATCTCATTTTATCTTTAGGGCTCCACTATGGCGGTATTTGTCCTATCGCAAGATAATTGCAAATGTCAGCATACCAAGGACAAATAGAATGAATTGACAATAAATGCTGATCGGGAAAAGAATCGGGGATGGGAATGTGCTCATCGGCCTCTTGCACCACCAATCGAGATAAATGGTCCGCCACAACGTTCTCCACTCCTTTCTTATCCTTGATTATCAGATTGAATTCTTGAAGTAGGAGGATCCACCGAATAAGTCTTGGTTTGGTATCCTGCTTAGACAATAGATATTTCAAAGCAGAATGATCAGTAAAAATAACTATCGGTGAACCAATGATATAAGACCAAAATTTATCTAATGCAAATACTACAGCTAGCAGCTCTTTTTCAGTGGTGATATAATTCATTTGAGCTTCATTAAGAGTTTTGCTAGCATAGTAAATTACATATGGTCTATTCTCCTCCCTTTGACCGAGCACTACGCCGACCGCGTGATCACTCGCGTCGCATATCAGCTCAAAAGGTAAATCCCACTTAGGTTGTCGCATAATTGGAGGTGTGACAAGCATACTTTTGAGTTTTGAAAAGGATGCCTCGCAACTATCCGACCATTCAAATAGGACATCTTTAGACAACAAATTAGTCAAAGGTCGGGCCAATGCACTAAATTTTTTTATGAAACGACAGTAAAAACCCGCATGGCCCAAAAACGACCTGATATCTTTGACGACTTTAGGCGTAAGAAGGTTGGAGATGGCCTCCACCTTTGATTTGTCAACTTCTATTCCTTTCGCCGAAATGATGTGCCCAAGAACAATTCCTTGTGTCACCATGAAGTGGCATTTCTCCCAATTCAAAATCAGACTCTTCTCTTCATATCTCTCCAAAACCTTCTCTAAATTCTCCAAACACCCATTGAAAGAATCCCCAAAGACTGAGAAGTCATCCATGAATACCTCAACAATCTTCTCCACTATGTCACTAAAGATCCCCATCATGCAACGTTGAAAAGTTGTGGGGGCATTACTTAGCCCGAAAGGCGTACGACGATACACAAAGGTACTGTAGGGACAAGTGAAGGGGGTTTTCCCTTGGTCTTCCAAGGCAATCTCTATATGATTGTAGCCGGACTATCCATTCAAAAAATAATAGAAAAGATGCCCCGCTACTTGTTCTAGCACTTGATCAAGGAATGGGATTGGAAAGTGGTCTTTCCTTGTACACAGGTTGAGCTTCCGATAATCACTACAAACTCTCCACCCAGTGATCACCCTTGTTGGGATAAGCTCGTTCTCCTCGTCCTCCACAACAGTAACTCCCGACTTCTTGGGTACTACTTGCATGGGACTAACCCACTTTCTATTGGCAATTGGAAAAATAATGCCCACATCAAGTAGTTTCAAAACTTCATCCCTCACTATGTCTTTCATGATCGGATTCAACCTCCTTTGTGGCTGACGGGACGGTTTTGCCTCCTCCTCAAGATAGATCCGGTGTGTGCAAATGGTGGAATTATCCCCTTTATGTCTACAATTGTCCAACCAATGGTCCCTTTATGTCTCCTCAACACATCCAAGAGCTCTTCTTTTTTCCTTGCATCCAACGTTGAACTAATCACCACCGAAAATGACTCATCTTCCCCAAGATATGCATACTTCAAATGGAAAGGTAATGGCTTCAATTCCAAGTTAGGTTTCTGCACATTGGATGAGAATATCTTTTTGTTTTGGTGTGGGAGTTTTTCAAATGTAGGGATGCACTTTTCTATCCCTTTCAAACTTTCCAATTCTTTTTCCTCATCCTCTTCCTCCATATCAACAACTTCCTCCTCTCTCAAATTGAAAGTGCTCATTAACTCCATGTGCTCCTCTACCAAAGTGTCAATCCGATAAATCTCATGTGCTTCCTTATCATCCCCCAGTTGCTTGCACAAGTTGAACACATTGAGCTCCATTGTCATATTTCCAAATGCTTGCTTCGTAAGACCGTTCCTGCAATTAATCACAACATTAGATGTGGCAAGAAAAGGTCTTCCAAGTATTACAGGAATTTGGGAGCTAAGATTAGCAACAGGGTGAGTGTCAAGCACAATAAAATCAACAGAAAAGTAAAATTTATCCACTTGGACTAGAACATCCTCAACTACTCCCCTTGGTGTTCGAACACTACGGTCCGCCAATTGAAGCGTGATTGGAGTAAATTTCAATTCCTCAAGCTTGAGTTGTTGATACACGGAGTAGGGGAGGAGGTTGACACTTGGTCCCAAATCAAGCAATGCTTGTTCAACCCGACAATCTCCAATGGTTATGGCAATGGTGGGGCAGCCAAGGTCCTTAAACTTTGGAGGAGTGTTTATCCTCAAAATTGAGCCTACTTGCTCGGTGAGGAAAGCTTTCATGTGAACATTGAGCCTCCTTTTTATCGTGCACAAATCTTTTAAGATATTTGCACATGATGGAATTTGCTTTATAGCATCGAGGAGGGGGATGTTTATCTTCACCTGCTTAAACATCTCAAGAATATCAACCTAATTAGCCACCTTGACCGGTGGCTTCAAACGATTAAGAAAAAGGGCAGGGATAGGAGAAACAATCACACTTTCATCAATCACCTTTTCTCTCTCAACCGCCTCACTCTCTTTCTTCTCACTTACCCCACCCCCATTGGCGTTACCCTTAGTCTTTTTTTTTATGGTAATGTAGCCTTGGGTGAGACCTTTGGCATAATGGTTTTATCAATTTTCTTGCCACTCCGAATGGTAGTAACTGCCTTAAGTTGCTCACAACTCTCCTGGGTGGGTTCGGCCAACTCAACCGCATGTTGACCCTTAGGATTTTCTTGGGGTTGAGCGGGGAATTTTCCCTTCTCTTGTTGAGATAACCCGATGTGATTTGAGCTGAGATGTTATTGTTGAAAGTGGTTTGGTTTTGGATGAAATTGTAAAGCGCATCCTCGAAGTTCCTCTTATGAGGAGGTTGGTAGGTGGGAGGATTAGATGGTGCTTGTTGGGGAGGACCTTGGGGGGATGGATTGGACTGGTACCCTTGTGGATTGGACCGGTGGTATTGGGAGATGCTTGCCCTTGACCTTGGGATTGAAATTGAGTTTGCCTAGGAGGTGCGGGCGACGTGTATGTGTTTGATCCATTAGGGATGGGGTTCTCATTCCTCCAACTAAAATTAGGGTGATCATGCCACCCCACATTATAAGTGTTGGAGTTCGGAGGAAATGATTGCCTAGGTTGGTTGAAGGCATTGACTTGTTCATGATATGCTTCTTTAATTGTTGGGATGCTTGGGCACTCCGATGGGGAATGGTCGACACCACCACAAATAGAACAAGGCTCCTTGGCTCTTGACACATGAGACACCTCTCGTCTCCTATCCATCTCAAGGTTATCTACTTTCTTGGACAATTTGAAAATTTGTGAAAGTAGATCCTTCCGGTCGTTCAAGTCATATATCCCTCCCTTTGTGATTGACTACTACCTGGCAATGTCCTAGGTACATCATTTGGGTCCCTAACATCCCAAGATTATGTATTTTTGGCCAAGGTAGCAAAGTAGTCAAGAGCCTCATCAGGATCTTTATTCAAAAATTCACCATTGCACATCATGTCAATGAATTGCCTATGGTTTGGTGTAATTCATTCGTAAAATAAACTCACCAATTGCCATGATGTGGAATGGATTGGATTAAATCCTTGTAACGATCCCAACACTAGTAGAATTGCTTATTGGGGTTTTCAGAAAAAATTTGGATTTCTTTGTTTAACGAAGTGGTTCTATGAACCGGAATTTTTTTTTTCCAAAAAAAATGAAACTATTTGGTCCCAAGATAACATGGTCCGGGACGCCAAGGCATCAAGCCAAATCCTTGCCTTACCATCCAAGGAGAAAGGGAACAATTTCATCTTCAGTATTTCCTCCATGCTATAATTTTGGATAAAGGTTGCAACCATCTCCTCAAAGGACCTTATGTGATTATACGGGTTTTCATTCTCGATCCCGCAAAATTTGGGGAGTGGTCGCAACATCCAAGGTTTGGCTACAAAGAGATGAGCTTGGACGGTAAGAAGGATGCAAGATGGTGTGGTGCTACAGGTTGGTTGAAGGAACTCCCGCATTGTCCTAGCTGTAGGGTCAAGTTGGATGTTCCCCTCATTCATAGGTGGGGGAAAATGAACACGTGGGTTGGGCATCCTTGGTGGGGGCAATCCCCCACCCCCTTGCATGTTTGGGTTGGCATTCACATTATCAAATTGATTGGGAGGGGGATAGTGCATTCTTGGGTTAGGCATCCTAGGTTCGGGTAATCCCCCACTCCTTTGGTCTTTTGGATTGACACCAGCATTATCAAAATTTCCACCCCCGTGCATGTTTGGGTAGACACCCGCATTTTCAAAATTGTCACCTACATCCTCGGGTGGATCTTGGTCAACGTTCATGCTAGGGCCTAAGGGTTGTCTAACTAATTCGTGATGGTCGTCCCTTCCCCACACGCAACAAAATAAATACAAATAAAATTATCCACAAACAAGAATATATACATAAGACAACGTACCTCAGCCCGTGATGAGGATCATGGGGCTTACCTCCGTTGTTCAAAAATCGCCTTCTTGATTTGACACTTGCCTTCCCCGACAACGGGGCCAAATATGATTGTTATTAAAACCTCACCTCCGTTAACCCCTAAATACTATCCCTCAAACAATGCAATGTCTGTGCGAAGGGAAGGATTTCTTCCCCACGGGATAGTGTCAAAAGAAAGGGCAAGGAGGAAGGGAAATGGGATGATGTAAATGTGGAGTGTATATGCACAAAAATGCTCCCCAATCGCAAGGAGACTTTTGCGGGTCGTGTTTTACTTGGAAAAGTATTCCAAGATCGTATCCACGAGGAAGGAAGTAAATCAAGATGGAAGTGATTTGGTGAAAATGAAAGTGAAAGATCTTTGTTCTTTTGAGAGTTGTTTGGTGAAGTGTGTGCTAATGAAAATGTAATGAGAAAAACAAATGTTGGCAATTCCAAGAGGTCACTCCACTCGGCATACAATCTCAAATCAAACCATTCCTCCGATCGAGCATAAATGAACGATTGATTCGTGGGAAACTGAGGATGAGGCCAGTTAGTATCTAAGTATAAATCGTGACTAGGCCTACGAATTATCAAAGAATCACCGAATCATCCACCTTCAACCCAGTCAAACTGAACCATTGGTCTTTGAAGAAAGGAATAAAAATGATTTGAAATCATATACTCAAGTGGAGGTTCCCCTTGGTCTTGCCAACTAAAGGATTTAGCTACTCACACTTGAAATGAAAATAACAATGAAATGGAAGTGCATTCTAATGAAATGAAGATTCAAAGTAACTAATTTCAATAACTCTGAATCTAGAAATTAAGGAGATGACAACCCATTTTAGATCTATGGAAAAGTGAAGAACTTCAAAGCATTAATGGTAGAAACTTGAAAAGAGCATTAAACTAAGAAACAACATAAAGGAACTAGCATTAATGACATTGAAATGAAGTTCTAAAGATCCTTACAAGAGATTACAAGCCAATGAAACAAAAAATACAAGAAAAACATAACTTTCTCTCTTTAGAAAATACTATTCACCTTCTTCTCCACCTAGAGCTTCTCTCTCTTTATTCAATACAATCTAATAATCTCCCCTACACACCCAAAACGTGCCTCTATAGCACTGGGTAGCCTAGGGTGTCCCTTCTATCTAGGGGTTGTAGTGGCATGGGTTGGACAGGGGTGTGTAGATCTTGTCTACACACCCAGCTTCTTCCTCTCTCTCTTTCTTCATTGATGAGCCTAACTCCAAACATCCCATCCATGGTGTGACAAGGTGAAAAGTGTTGTGGGCGTGTCAGGGGAGTAGGGAAGAGCTAATGGTGGGGTCCACAAAGTAGCTAGAGAAGATCTGTAACATTTTAGGTCTGTCAGGCGGATCGTACCCGTACGAAAAACTCCAGTACTTTTAGCGTACCGGTACAGTTAACACCAGTAGCATAAGCGTACCAGTATATGTACTGGTGCGGCTTAACTAGTTTTCTGATTTTCTGTTCTTCTCCTCTCCTGAGCTATCTCCATGTTAGCTTTTTCATCATTATTCCACTCAACTTAGGCTATTTTCATCCTTATTCCATTCATACTTAAAAAGGCTATTTTGCACACCCAGTACCCTGCAAACATCAACTTCCATAGTTAAGAACATATTTAGGCTAATTCTTATCCTTTAATCATAAATTTTACTCAATTAATCAATTATTAGCACATTGAATCATGAAATATTTTGTGCTAATCAGTAGGATACCCATTAAAAGATAGAATACAACAATATAAATCATGAGAACAAGGATTTGTTCTTCAGGGTACATGATTTCGCTCAGGTTTGCAGAAGAATAAAAAATAGAAACGAAGAAGAAAAGAGAAGAAGAAGAATAGAAAATAGAAAAGGAAGAATAAGGACGGTGAAGTGGACACTAAGTGGGGATTGGAAAATGAAGTTGTCCGGTGTGAGAGTGAAATAGAGACAGGTGGGAAAAAGATAGGTAATGCGAGTGGGGGTGCAATAGAGATAGGTGGGAAACAGATAGGAAATGGGAGTGGGGGTGTCATGATGAGGTCTCCTTGGGTCGGGAAATTGCCTGATCCATTCCTTTTGAGTGTCGGCAGGCGTGATTCTCGAAAGGATATTTGGGTTCCATTAAAATAATTGGTTCCACTTTTTTTTACAAATTCTTCCAAAAATGGTTTCAACCTCTGGCCATTAATAGTAAAGATATTACCGTTAGATGGGTTATCTACTTCTATTGCTCCATGATAAATTTTCTTTTTGGCAGTGTATGGACCAGTCCCCCTTGATTTAAATTTTTCATGAAAAAGATGGAATATTGATTTAAACAACATGACTTTCTGAAAAAGTTCAAAAGACTTCCAAACAATATTTTTGTCATGAAATTTTTTTTCCTGGCTTTGACAATTTTAACATTCTCATATGCTCCACTTTTCTGTTCCACTTCATAGGTAGGTGACAAGTCTTTCCATAAGATATGTGCTGTAATTCAGACTTTGGTGGCTTGTCACTTGATGAGAGTGGTTTTGTGCCTTTTAATGAATGTTTCTTGAATTTGGGTGCCCATGTCTCAAGAGCATGAGTGGGGCATCTTTGTGGATCATTTTCTGACTCAGAGGTGCCTAGTTTAGGTAGACATGCTTTAGCAAAGGGTTCACCAAGGGTCTTTTCCACATGTTCATGAATTAATGACTTAATGAAATACATTTCATTCACTTCTTTGTCCTCACCTGATTGCTTAGCAATATTAAAAATGTTCAGCTTAAGAATCCTATTCCCACAGGTCAATTTCATCACTCCATCCCTGCAATTGATTAGTGCATTAGAAGTTGCTAGGAAGGGTCGACCAAGAATAATGGAAACTTGGCTTTTTGGATTTACTACTGGCTGAGTGTCTAGAACGATGAAGTCAACAGAGAAGATAAACTTATCCACTTGGACAAGTAATCCTCAACAATGCCCCTCGGGATTCTGACAGATCTGTCTGCCAACTAGAGTGTGATACAAGTTAGTTCTCCCAATCCCAACTGCTGGTAGACAGAGTAAGGTAACAAATTAACATTAGCCCCAAGATCTAACAGTGCTTGTTCTATCTTGAAGTCCCTAATGACACATGATACAGTTGGACATCCAGGGTCCTTGTATTTTGGAAGGTCTTTACATTGAAGCAAGGCACTGGCTTGTTCTGTCAGGAATGCTCTCTTTTGGACATTATGGCTTCTCTTGACTGTACACAAGTTTTTAAAAAATTTGGCATAAGATGGGATCTATTGGATTACATCCAGAAGTGGAATGTTGATTTTCACTTGCTTGAACAGCTCGTGAATTTATGGGTTGTTGTTCACTTTTTGGGCCTTTTTTGAGCCTATGAGGGGAAGGAGCAGGAATCGGACCTGAAGGTTCTTTTGGTTTTGGCGATTCTGGCTCATACTCAATTGATTCAATGGGTTGGGCTGTCTCAGGTCTTGATCTTGGAATTAACATATTTCTGCTTGTTTTATCAATGACCTTGGCACTCCTCAGTGTGGTGATAGATTAAGCTTGGCCTTGTGAGGTATTCATGATTGATGGGTTTCCCACTTGGAATTGGCCTTGTGGTGGTTTTGGTTGGGCAGGAAATTTGCCCTTCTCATGTATAGCCATGAATTGGGTTAGCTTTTGGGTGTGGCTTTTCAGATCTTCAAAGGATTGAGTGGTTTGTTCTTTGAAATCAGTGAAAGACTGGGTGGACTGGGCATTGATGTTCATTTGGGTTTGCATGAACTGGTTCAGTGTATCCTCGAGGTTCCTCATGTGTGGTGGTTGGTATGGTTGATATGTAGGAGGTCCTTGAGGAGATGGTTGTGCGTTTTGTGGTTGGTTCATGGTAATTGGTTGTGTGTTCCTCCAACTGAAGTTTGGGTGGTTTCGCCACCCTGGATTGTATGTTTCAAAGTACGGGTTGGAGTAAGGATTGTTGAAATTGGAGATTGCATTTGTTTGTTCCAACAAGACTTCTTTAAATGTAGGTATGGTAGGACATTCCCTAGTAGGATATCCTATCAATGCACAAATCCCACACACTTGTTCTGTGGGCGGGCCTAATTCAACTTGATGAATTTTTTTCATCTTTAAAGCTTCAAGCTTTCGAGATAAAGTGGATATTTTTGCTCTCAGGTTATCATCTTCTCTTAAGAAATATTTTCCCCCTTGGGAAGTGGTTTGTCTAGACTCGACAGTGGTAGGAGCGGTTGAGTCCTACATCTGAGAACTATCAGATATGGTGTCAAAGAAATTAAATGCCTCCTCCAGACTTTTACCCATAAACTCTCCTTGCGCCATCATTTCAACAAACTGACGTAGTCTAGTTGGCAAGGACTCATAGAAAAATCCTACCAAAGTCCAATTTTCTAAAGAGTGGTGGGGGCAGTCTTGGAGTAGATCTTTGAATCTCTCCCAACATTGATAAAAAATTTCCCCTTCTTTTACAAAAAAATTTATGATTTGTCTTTTGAGTGTATAGTCCGGTGTAAGAGAAATAACTTTCTAAAAAATTCATTCTAGAAAGTTTGCCAATTGGGAATGGAAAAAGCTTTTAAAGAATTTGGCCATTGTTTAGATTTATCCCTTACAGAGAAAGCGAAAAGTTTCATTTTGGCCAATTCAGAATTATCTTGAAATGTTCCACACACTTCTTCGAAATCCTTCATATGTAGATATGGATTTTCTGTTTCCAACCTATGAAAAACAGGTAATAGTTGTGCCGTCCCCGACTTTACAGTAAAGGGGTTTCTTGTGGGATTCAAGTAATCCCGCAAAGTTCGAACCTTAGGCACTTCTTCATCCCTCTGAGGAACGTCTCCGTTTCTTTTATTGTTTGCCATTATACTCTCACAAGAGTCTGCTATTGATCAAGGTGAATTTGGTTCAAATTCGTTCACAGATCTAGAAGATTCTGCCGGCAAATTTTTATAATGAGGAGCATTCTCAGTCATAAAATAAATGGAAACAAGAACAAATTATTTATAGTAAATAGAAGAATATATACAAAAAGAAAAGGTCTTTCTACCTTTTACCAGTAAAACACATTTACAAGGTTCCCCGGCAACAACGCCAAAAACTTGACTTGATCTGAAATGTGAACACCCAAGTGCAGGCGGTCAAGTTGTAATAATAATTTAGTTTGAGTCCGGAGTCGAATCCACAGGGAACTAGTAGTTTTGGTGTTTCAAAGTAATGGGTGAAGGAGACCAATTGATTGTAACCTTTGAGATTTTAGGATTTTGAGATGTGGGAGAGTTCCTTGAACAAAATATTAAATTCTTTCCAAGAAATTTTCTAGACAAAATATACGATTGATTCAAATGGTGGAGAAGTCACTCTTTAGTTTGAGGATCGAGACATGTGGTCAACTATCCGGAATATTATATTTTTGCTTGATAACTCAATGAACTCCCATGTCAACAACAAGTTAATCGAAAGGTAAAGATGGATTATGAGAATTAAAATTATGGTTCCAATGTCATATAGAAATTTACAAGAATTGTTTGTATCGAGAGTTATCGCGTCCAAAAACAAGCAAGTGTTCCCATGTGACATCAACCATGATTTTGATGTTCCATCCTTTTAAATGAAGGTTGATAATGGGGATGATTAAACGGTAGTCATGAAGATCTAGCTGGGGTACTTACCTTGAACCGAGGAGTCTTTCCATGCAAGAGTCATCCGTGTCATAGAAAGACCTTCGATTATACAAAGTACCTTAGTTTTGCTAGATGCAATCAATAATCCAATAAGCGAGAGGATATAAACATTAAGCATTAGAACAAAGCATCATATAATATTCGGATAATCACTACATGTCCTTCACCTCTTACTAAAGAGTGAATGAGAAACTACTCACTCTTCATAGCTTTGGTAAAGCTAGAAAAGTGAGTGATGCTCATCCCTCTAAGTAGAGGACTTTGCAAAGAAAAAGTATAATTAACAAGGAGCTAATCTTCAACGAAGAATGAGTGAATCACATTCCACCCTGCACAGCTTTGGTAAAGGTTTAGAAAAGTGGAAGAGTTTCACTCTTCTATGCCAGAAGGGAGCTCAAATAATAAAAGTGCAAGACATAATTAAAAGCGTGTATGTAAAAGCATAAATGTAAAGACTAGAAGTAAATAAAGACATAGATGTAAAGACTAAATGTAAATCAAGAACATAAACGTAAAGACTAAATGTAAATAAAGGAATTACAACTCTTAAGCAAATGTAAATGTAAGCATTAACGGAAAGAAAAGGAATGGGGATTTAACTTCCCCACTCTCTAGAAAAGAAATAATACTAAGACAAAATAGAAGAACTACAAATGAGAAATGTTGGCTACCAAGTGTTTTGTGCCCAGTCCCCATTCTCCCTCCCCAAACTAAGGGTATAAATAGCCAAGGAGAAGGCAGGGGAGGGGTAAAAGAATAGAGTTAGGCGTCAAAGTCAAAGTGAAAAGCCAACCACTCTGTAGGCAGTCTGTCCACACTGTTCGAATGGTTTTTCTGTCTTTGCTCTACATCGTTCAACGGCAGATGTTGTCACTGTCTGCCATTCAGGTCAGAAGTCATATGGTTTTCTTGTGCAAATCTTTCTCCAGGTCTTTTGTGCAAATCTTCCTCCAGGTCCCTTGTACAAAGCTCCCTCAAAGTCCAAGCAAAGTCTGACTGCTCTATCTCTCCAATAATTCCATGGAGTGTTCGAACGGTTTGGGCGTTTGAACGTGGCACTCAAGTGCCTGGGCCTACTGACTGCAAGTCTGCAACATGCCATGTCTTCAGTCAGTCTGATCTTGTCCTTGCTCCAGCTGTCGTTCGAACGGTTGTTACAAATGTTCGAATGGTTTCTCTGTTACTCAGGACTTTGGTTCTTCGCTGCTTCGTGGTCTGTAACAGCTAGCTTGGTTTCTTACCATCGTTTGAACGGTTATGACGTTTGAACGTTGATTCTTTCTTCAAGGCTTTTGCAATTTGTTCCCTAATGAGCTATTTTTGCCTTCAATGGCTCTTTTTGATGACCTTGAATCATTGTTCATTTTATGACCTGAAACCTCATCAATTAAACTCCATCAAAGTACAACTAGCCCGAAAAGGGGTATAGGATTATGCTATATTTGAGTATTAATCAAGGAGGTCCTAAAATGAAAAGGAGTGGTGAAAAGTTACTCAGCAGGAGTGCGGGGTACCGGTATGCTTCGCCTGGAATGTCAAAAGTTAGGGTTTTTAATCATTTTATTTCGGGACTCCTTTCAGTTCCCTCCTACAATAAAAACCCCCTTCCACTTCACTCTCACCCGAATCACCATTTTGGCTTCCAAAACAATCTAATCTACCTTCAACTTCTCAAATCCTCTCCCTTGTGCTGTGATTTTGAAGAAAATGTAGAGGCTAAGAGCGAGTTTGACGAGGATGAGAATAGTGATGATGATGGAGACTGGGATGTGGAATATGTTGTTGTAGTTTTTTTTTTTGTTCTTCCTTTTGTGTTGGAGTGTATGTAATTAGGATGGAGTCATTGGCCTAGTAGAAGAATCCATAGATTGTAGGTCATTTTGTTCATTTTTTATGATTGAACTCATGTACTCCAACTTTGAAGCACATTAATGGAAAACCATAGTTTCTATTTAATCTTGACCAATCATACTTTGATAATTGCATTATGAATTTTGGTATTTTGATTTGTGGGTGAATTGTTTACATGAATGAATTTTTGTATGATATTCTCGGTATTTTGTTTTGAAAATAAATGTTGCTAAGGGACTAGCAAAACCCAAATTGGCGGGTGTGATTAGCACAAAACTTTATATATTTTTATATGCAAATCATCTTATTTTAATTGCTTTTGGAGATTAGGTGATAGGAGTTGTGTTAACTGAGTTCTTAACGATGATATTTGGTGTTTGCAGTTAAAACGGGCTAAATGAGGCTTCTTAAAACCTTTCTAAGTGGCTTAAAAATGATAAAGTTGAAAGGTTGGCTTGACGATAGCTCATTAGTGGAGCAAATCAAAAAATCAAAAAACCAGCCAAACCGTACCGATATGCTGAGGCTACTGGAGTGCTGGGTACCGGTACGCTGAGGCTACTGGAGTGCGGGGTACCGGTACTCCAAAATTTTGCAGAGTTATCCTGCTGCCTTGAGGGTCCAACCAACATTTCTTCCCCCACTCCTCTAACACGCTCACAACATTCTTCATCCCTTTCACACCTCCCTTCGGATTTTGGAGCCATGGTGATTAATGAGGAGAGAGGAGAGAGAAGAGAAGACAAGATGGGTGTGCAGACAAGGTCTGCATTCCCGCTGTCCAGGCCATCTCTCCTGCACCCCTATGGAAGGAGGTCACTTCTAAATGCAAGGCCACCTCTCCAAGCACGTTTTGGCAAGAAAAAACTCCACGATTCAAGACATTCCACACATTGAGAAAAGAGGAGATAGATATACGGAGAGAAGGTATGGGTAAAAGATGATAAATAGTGTTCTAGTGAGAGAAAATTGAGATTTTTTGCATTTCTTTCAATACATTGTCTTGTAATCCCTTATATGAATATGGAGAACTTCATTTAATGTCATGAATGCTAATTACTACTAGTTCATTGCAGGTTAATTCTCTTTTAAAGATTTTGCCATTACTGCATCAAAGTTCTCAATTTTTCTTAGTTTGAAATGGGTATTTATTGCTTTCACATATTGCTTATTTTTTCTTGCATATAGTTACTCAAGAACTTCATTCTCTTGTAATGCATTCTCATTCCATTGTTAGTTTCATTTCAAGCATGAGTAGCTAAATATTTTAGTTGGTAAATCCAAGGGAAACCTTTGCTTGGGTATACGATTTCAACTCCTTCTCTTCCCCTTTTACAGAGTTCAATGGTTCGAATTGACTTGGTTGAGGGTGGATAAGTTTGCGAGTCTGTCATATTCCATAGGCATAGTCACAGTTTATGCTGAGATACTCACCCACGTTATCCCTAGCTTCCCATGAATCAATCGTACATTCATGCTCTATTGGAGGAGGGATTCGAGTTGAGATTGATCTCCATTGGAGTGATTTCTTGGATTTGCTAGCATTTGTTCTCACTTCTTTTTCATTAACACACACTTCACCAAACAACTTTCAAGAACAAGGATTTTGCACTTTCTTTTACTCAAAATCACCTTGCAGTTTGTTTACTTCCTTCCCTGTGAAAACGACCTTGAAATACCACCAAGTAAAACACTACCCGCAAAAGTCTCCTTGCACTTGGGGAGCATTTTTGTGCATTCTCACATTACATTCAGAACATTTCATGCCCCCCATATCCTTGCCTTTGTTTTGACACTATCTCAATGGAGAGTGACACTCCCTCTCAGCCATACACTGCACATTTTAAGCGATGGTCTTTAGAGGTTAGGAAACAACAAGGTTTATGATCAAGCTACGATACTTTACCGTTATGTTGTTGATGGCCCAACAATCAACGCACATTCTCCATGTCCCATCCTTCTTTGGTACAAGTAAAACCGGAATGGCAAATAGGCTCGTGCTCTCCCTCATGTGCCATTTTTCCAACAACTCCCTTACCTGCCGTTGAAGCTTATTTGTCTCCTCGGGATTTCTCCTAGAGGCTGGTCGGTTTGGAATTGTCGCACTAGGAACAAAATCAATTTGATGTTCAATTCCTCGGACTGGAGGCAACCCATGTGGAGTTTCCTCGAGAAATACATCCTCATACTCCTGCAAGGTCAAGTTTGTTAGTGTTTAAAAGTGCCTCTTTGTGTAAAAGTACAATCATCAGCTGATTTGAAAACATGGCTTGCTTAATTTCACTCACTTTTGCATAAAAAAATTTTTGTTTTCTCTCTGATTTTCTCTCAATGGCCGCATTTTGGTTCTCTATTTCTCTCTCATTTTTTTGTACCTCTCTGATTTTCACTCTTTTTCTTTTTCTTTTGTTTATTCTCTTTCTTTTGTTCACTGTCTTTCTTCTGATCACTTTCTTTCTGCAATCTCACTTCATTGTCATATACTTGCTACGGTGTCAATGGTACAAGAGTGATTGATCATTGCTTAAGCACAAAGGAATATTTGTTTGTAAAGCCATCATGCTTCACATGCCGATAAAACTTCCATGGATGCCCTTGCAATAAATGTCCCGCTTGCATCAATACTACATAACACAACACTTCATCTTCATGCTTACCAATTCGAAATGGAACTAACACCTGCTTATTTATCCTTATCTCATCACTATTATTTAACCATTGCAACTTGTAAGGTTAAGGGTGCTTCAACACTGGTAGTCCCAACTTCTCCACCATAATTGTGGTTGTAACATTAGTACAACTACCACAATCAATAATCACACTACACACCTAGTCTTTGATATAGCACCTAGTGTGAAAGATATTCTCCCGCTGCTCTTCATCAACCTCATTTGCTTGCACGCTCAATGTTCTCCTTGCCACAAATGTCAGTGCGTCAGGGGCAAAATATTTCTCCTTTGGAACGTCCTCTAATGGTAGCATGTCATCGATGTCAAAATCTTCATTGTTAGTCACAATTTCACCATTATCTTGCAACACCATGACCTACTTGTTTGAACATTGACTTGTTATGTGTCCCCTACCTTGACATTTAAAACATTTAATGTCACGATTCCTAGAGGTAGAAGTGTCAGTTTTACTTTGAGGAATGTGGCCGGTGTTCGAGGACTTGGGCTTGGCTTTGGGCATTGGTGACTTGTCCAGTTGCTTGGTATAACTCAGTTTCCAAGAAGTAGTACTAGAGTTAAGGGTTGCAGGAGACCCACCCCCTCTTGAGTTGTTGCTCCACTTTGTTGGCCATGTGCACCATATCTTCCAACTCCATATAATGCTACATCTCTACCTTATCCTGGATTTCCTGGTTTAGTCTGAGTAAAAACCTAGCCATTGTAGCCTCTCGATCTTCCTCTTCATTAGCTCAGATCATAGCAATCTCTGTCTCCTTGTAGTAAACCTCAATGCTCCAGCCTCCCTATCTGAGACATTGTAGCTTTTTGCACAACTCTCGGTAGTAGTAGCTTGGAACAAACCGCTTTGTCATCACCATTTTCATCTCCTCCCATGTCTCTATTGATCGTTCCCTATTCTGCGTACTGTTTATAACAAGCTGGTCCCACCAAGTAATAGCATAGTCATAAAACTCAATCACCGCTAATTTTACTTTATTTGCTTCAGAATAGTTGTGGCAATCAAATACGAACTCCATCTTCTTCTCTCACTCAAGGTATGCTTCAGGATCGAATCTATCACTGTAACCCCAGACTTTTTGGGCACAACTTGGGTTGGACTCTCCCATTTGCTATCAGAGATTGGAAAGAATATCTCTGCATCAAAGAGTTTGAGTATCTTTGTTCTCACAACTTCCTTTATGTGAGGATTCAGTCATCGCTGCATTTAACGAGAGGGTTTTGAATCATCTTCAAGGTATATAGCATGATTGCTGATTAACGAGCTTATACCTTTCAAGTCAGTGATAGTCCACCCAATGGTACTTTTGTGGCTTTTAAGAACCTCAATCAGTTTAGACTCTTGTAAATCTATGAGCTTAGAGGAAATTACCACTGGGTATGACTTGCCCTCTCCTAAAAATACATATTTGAGGTCAGATGGAAGAGGTTTCAATTCAGACTTTGGTGGCTTAACATTTGATGAGAGTGGCTTTGTACCACTCAGTGAAAGTTCCTCAAATTTGGATGCCCATGCCTCAACAACATGAGTAAGGCAACTTTCTGAGTTTTGGTTATCATTTGTTGAATCAGATGAGATTGATTCAAATTGATATGATTTAGCAGATGGTTTAAAGAATGTATTATTCACATGTGTGTGAACCAATGATTCAATGAAATTTAGTTCTCTCCTAGGTGTTTGGAAATATTGAAAATATTCAGCTCAAGGGGTCATATTCCCGAATGTCAATTTCTTAATTCCATTCCTACAATTCATTAATGCATTGGATGTTGCGAGGAAGGGTCGACCAAGAATAATGAGAATTTGGTTCTCTGAATGCATTGATGGTTGAGTATCTAGAACAATGAAGTCTACATGGAAGACAAAGCTGTCTAGTAGGACAAGTACATCTTCAACAACGCCCCTCGAAATTTTTACAGACCTGTCTGTCAACTGGAGTGTGACACAAGTGGGTTTGAGTTCACTCACATCCAACTAGAGAGAGATCGAGAATGAAAGCAGATTAATACTGCCTCCAGTATCTATTAGTGCTTGTTCTATTTTGAAATTTTCAATCACATATGACACTGTTGGACATCCAGGGTCCTTGTATTTTGGAGGGGTGTTGTGTTGAAGTAAGGTACTTGCTTGTTCCGTCAAGAAAGCTCTCTTTTGGATATTTTGGCTTCTCTTGCTTGTGCACAAGTCTTTTAGAAATTAAGCATACGACGATACCTATTTGATTGCATCTAATACTGGGATGTTGATCTTTACTTGCTTAAAAAGCTCGTAAATCTTAGGCTCTTTTTTTATCACTGGCTCAGGCTCAATTGGTTCAGGGCATGACTTAAGCCTCCCAAAGTGGGAGCATTTATAGGTATGGAGAGGGAGTAAGAGGGGGTGAAGGAATAGTGTTTGCTGCCCAAGTCCAAGTGAAAGCCAACAACTTTGCTGCCAGTCTGTGGACAATGTTTGAACATTGAATGACGTTCAAACGTTTCTTTTGTCTTTGCTTTAATGGCGTTCGAATGCTAGATGAGGCCTGACCTTCTACTCGAGTGGCCTGTGGCCTTATGCATAATCCTATTTCCTCACTCCATGCATCAGTCTAATCTTGAAATGATTCCATGGGACATTCGAACTTTTATTGGCGTTCAAACGTGGTACTCAAGTACTTCAGGGTTTTCCTTCTTGACTGCAACATGCCATGTCTCAACATTCGGAACTTCACATGATTTCAGTCAACATTCGAACATTGATTGTTGTTCGAACATTCTTAACTTGGAACTAGATTTTCCAATTTTGTTCCCTAATGTGTTGGTGTTACATTCAAGTGTGATATTTGTTGTTCTTGCCCTTGTTCACTTTATGACCTGAAACATCATCACTTAAACACAATCAAAGTACAATTAGTCAAAAAAAGGCATATTAAAATGCTAATTTTAAATACTTATCACTCCACTTCGATTCCAAACATGTGAAAACATGAAAGTTGTAGATTTGGATGTCTTTTGTATTGTGACAAAATTTCAGCTCAATCATACGGTTGGATCAAAATTATAACAATTCTACGAAAACTAGTCCTGAGCTGTCACCTTCCAGAATACCATCAGGAAGGTTTAGCCTACTGGAATAAACCTTCTGGAAGGTTTACTTTGACAGTCCGGAAGGTTTTGCCCAGATGCACATAAATCCTATAACTCATGCCCCATTTGCTTGGGGATCCCACCTATGATTCTCCCACTTGTCCCCTGACATATTCTACATAAATACATGCCTCCTACACCCCAAAGTCAACAAACGAAGACGGAGCATGGGAAAGGAGGATTGAGGAAGATGAAGACATGGTGGGTGCAGGCTAGACTTGTCCTATCCAGTCCAATGCCAATCAACTCACCCTCCATTGATGGGAGGCCTGCACACACATGCTAGCAAGCCCTAAGTACGAAAATACAGAGGTCTTACACCATAAATTCAGCATTCACATTGAACAGGGATGCTACCTAAGCTTAGAGAGCTCCAACGATGAAGATGAATAGTTACATAGAGAAGTTAGTATTTTTGCATTTTCTTACCGATTTCCCTTTTAGTTTCCTATAAGACTTGTGCAAGTTTCCTTTAATGTCTTTAATGTCATTCAGTACAAGGACATTTCAAATTTAGTTCTACATTTTGAATTTCACCATTGTTATGTTATGTTTTCTTCATTTCAAGCTTTTAAAATGGTTTTTGAATATTTTTCTTCATAGTTTAAGATCTCTTGCATTAATCCAAGTTTTAATCTTCATTTGATTACCATGTCCCTTTACATAATGCATGTCTTTCCTTTTATTATGAGTAGCTAGATTTTAAGTTGGCTAATCCAAGGGAGAACTCCTTTTGGGTGTACTATTTCAACTCATTTTCATTCTCCATCATAGTGTACGATGACTCGGTTTGAATAGGTTGAGTGTGGACATGGTTGTGAGTTCTTGATACATCGTAGGCATTGCCACGGGATATGCTTGATTCCACACCTCCATTTTGGTCACGCGCTTCGTACGAATCAATCGAACATCTAGGCACCATTGGAGGAAGGTCTTGAGTTGATTTGACATTCCCATTGGAATGACCTTTTCGGATTACCCAACACTTGTTTCCATTTCATTTTAATCAAGAACACAAACCAAACTCAATCTCAAAAGATTTTACACTTTTCTATTTTCATAAAATCACCTTCACCACACTTGAACTTTCCTTCACTGAGAGGATGACCTTGGAATACTTTTCCATGTAAAACACGACATTCAAAAGTCTCCCTACGCTTGGGGAGCACTTTTGTTCACACACACACACACATTTTCATTCCACACTATTCTGTTGCTCCATTTTTCACATCATTCTGAGGGAGAGTGAAATTCCCCACACATAATTCATATGAACATTTGAGGGTGATCTGCGAAGATCAGGGAATACAACAGAAATGATTAAGCATAGAGCTTGAGTTGCAGACTGTCTAGGCAATTTGAATAAAACCTTCCGGATTGTCGACACAAACCTTCCAGAAGATTTGTGCACGAATAGTTAAATGTGCAAACTAGTAGGCAAAACCTACTAGGAGGTGTTGGCAATGAATAGGTAGACCAAGGCAAAGCGTTCCGGATGGTTTTCATCCAAACTGTATTTTTCTTGGTTCATCACCCTCCAAACCTTCCTTTAAGCTACCCCCTAATCTTCATTGACTTCAAACACTTCAATGGGGGCTTAACACAAACCATTTACATCATTTTACCTGCATTTACACAAAATTCCATCAAAGAGACGATTTAAGGCTTTTCTCCTCAAATTCACGACAAAAGCAAGTATAACAAGGGCATATTAGCATACAATATATCTCATATTTTTGTGCTAATCACCTATGCATATGCAATATATTGTAAAATTGCATTTCATATCATTATCCAACAAATATTTCAATTGCAATTTGCAACATCATGTTCAACTTGTCATGACCACAATATGAACAATTACAAATCCTCAATGTAACTTATATCATCAAGCATATAATTACATTCTAACATCATCACATTCCCAAATTGTCAATTATACCAAAAGCATATAGTTACAATTCATATTCTCACCAAGAATGTAACACATTTTCAAAGAAACAAATGTGCTACATCAATATAGGCAATTTATTAAACATGCAAAAGGTACAAAATCGTATAACACAATCATGCCCAATTGATCACATTTCTCATGAATTTACTAAACAAGCAAATTCCACAAAATCGAATTCAAGCAAGATTGGTTGAGCACATTTATATACCCATTTCTCATAATCTAGTTACACCAGGAGTATATCAAGCAAGAGAATTCATCTATAATCAAACTACCCATTTCATACACAACCCTAGGTTAAAAATATACCTAGCTAGGAGAAGAACCGTACCTCTTAAGGCATGATACAAGTTGTAGAAACTCCAAGAAAACCCAAATCAAGCTCTAGCCTTGATTTCTAAAAATCCAATCATTAAGACTTCGTCAAAATCCGTACTTTTTGGTACTTACACATAGCTCTCGTCGAGTAGTTCTTGGCCCAAATAGATTAGGTGAACAGTTGGCCCTAGATCATAGAGAGAAGGTTGAAGAGCCCTCATCCCTCTCTCGAAATAAGCTAGGTACTGGGGAGAAAAACTGATTTTCTCCCCAATTTTTTTATACCCCTTAGATACTTGGCCCACAATACGCCATACATCCTATCCTTTCTTATTCCAATTTTGTTCTCAATCAATGAAATCTTGTTCCGTGTTATGTTCAATATATTTCATTTTAACTAACTTTAAATTATTTTGTGTATTTCACAATTAAAACCCGATCGTGTTTATTTTGGTCACATGACGCCCATTCGCATCGTAAAACATAAAAAAAATCTGACTATCTCAGAATTCAACAAAAATTCACTAGATAACTAAATTTTGCAAGAAAAATTCAACGGTGAGGTCCATTTTACCATCCGAGTTCTAGAAAAAATTAGGTTTTTAACCCCTACCGTAGTGGGTAGTTATTGTTTTGCTATTTTTCATAAAAATTAAAATTTTCCTGCATTTTACATTCTTCCCCCTTAAAAAGAAATTTTGCCCCCAAATTTTACACACACATAACTACATGCATATGTAACAAGTCATATAACACTTATGACCACAATAATGTACCTCCATCCTCGAACAAGAACAAAAAACTGGTACGTATAGTATCCTTATTATTCCATGTCGCTTCCTCCACACCACGATCTTGCCATAACACTTTCACTAACCTCACAATCTTGCCCCGTAAAAACTACTCTCTGTTATCCTTGATACGCACTAGTCTCTCCTCAAAGGTCCCATCCGTATCAACAACCAACTCACCCTAATCCACCACATGCGTAGGATCTGGTGTGTACTTCTGGAGCATGAAAACATGGAACACTATGTGAACACCGGATAAACTTGTCAGTAACGCCAACTAGTAAGCAACTGCACCAATCCTCTCGAGTACCTCAAAGGGCCCAATATATCTCGACGATTACTTTCCCCGCTTCTCGAACCTAAGCACTCCCTTCTTAGGCATCACCTTCAGGAAGATGTGTTTTCCAACTTAAAAATCTAGAGGTTGTCGTCGTCTATCATCGTAGCTCTTCTACGAGCTCTGAGCCACGAGAATACGCTTTTGTATCAAGTCCACCTTCTCCAAGGTGTCTCTAACAAAATCCAGACTCATAGGGGGCCTCTCTCTAACCTCCGTTCAACAAACCAAAGAACAACACGACCTCGCATAAAAGTGCCTCAAAAGGTCCCATCTTAATGCTCACTTGGTAACTGTTGTTGTAGGCGAACTCCACTTAGGGTAAGTGCTTGGTTATTTTCTATTGTATTCCTATTCTACATATATGAACCCTCAATGATTATATGGCTTATGTGTGTGGGTGAGTGCCACTCTCACTCAGGTTCACTAAAAAAAATGGGAAAATGGATGTGTGGAATGAAATGTGTGTGTGTGAACAAAAGTGCTCCCCAAGCATAGAGAGACTTTTGAATGTTGTGTTTTACTTGGAATGGGTATTCCAAGGTCGTCTCCTCAAGGAAGGAGCTCGAATTGTGGTGAAGGTGATTTTTTGAAAATGGAAAAGTGTAAAATCTTTTGAGTTTTTTGTTTTGGTGAGTGAGATTTTGATAAAAATGAAATGGAAACAAATGTTTTCTAATCTGACGAGGTCATTCCAATGGGAATGCCAAATCAACTCAAGACTTCCTCCAATGGTGCCTAGATGTTTGATTGACTCGTTGGAAGCGTGGGACCAAAATGGAGGTGAGGATTCAAGCGTACCCCGTGACGATGTCTACGGTATATCAAGAACTCGCAATCATGTCCACACTTAACCTAGTCAAACTGAGTCATTGTATAGTACGAGGAGGAATGAAAATGAGTTGAAGTAGGACACCCAAGAGGAATTCTCCATTGGATTAGCCAACAGCCAACTTAAAATCTAGCTACTCATAATAAAAGAAAAGACATGCTTAATATAAAGAGACATAATGAAGAAATGAAGCATGAAACTTAACTTAATGCAAGAAATGTTAAACTATGAAGAAAAATATTCAATACCCATTTTAAAAGGTTGAAGTGAAGAAAACATAATACAACAATGGTGAAATCCAAAATGTAAAACTAAATTTGGAGTACACTTGACATAAATGACATTAAGGTGTAAGAATTTAGGATTACAAGAGATTTAAAGCTTACTACAACCGAAATGAAGAAGAAAAGAAAATACATAAACTTCTCTATGCAAAACTTTATCTTCTTCCTTGAGATTTCTAAGCTTAGCTAGCCTTGTCTTCAATGTGAGTGTGAATTATGAATATATGGTGAAAGACCACTACAATTTCGTCCATGGAGGCCCCCTAGGTGTGTGACAAGCCTCCCATGAGGTGAGTTGATGGCTTGGACAGGCTAGGACAAGTCTAGCCTCCAACCCACCATGCCTCCATCTTTCTCTCTCCTCCTCTCCCATCCTTCATCTTCCTTTGCTGAATTTGGGGTGTAAGAGGTGTGTATATAGGTAGAATATGTCATGGGGCAAGTGGAAGAATTATAGGTGGGACAATCAAGCAAGTGAAGCATGAGTTGTAGGCATTCTGACACTTTTGGGCAAAACCTACTGGTAGTTTTTGTTCCATCTACCAGTGGGTCAAAAATGGGATGCCATCTTGGACCAGTTCTCATAAATTTGCCATAACTTTTAATCCAACTGTGGGATTTAACTGAAATTTTAAGACAACAGAGGACATCCAGATCTACATATATCATGTTTTTATTTTGTTCAGATTCTAAGTGGATCATGGTCAAAAGGGAGGAAAACTGAGGTACTGCAATCAAATGGTGCGGGTGTTGGTGCCTATGTCACCAAGCACTACTACCTCCTTGATTTCTTTCACTTTTAAGCCTCCAAATCCTCATGTAATGTGTCCATGTCTTTACCACTCATCCACACTTAGTTGCAAGGTTCCAAAATCCATCAATTACACTATAATTTCTTGCAACATCCACATTATTCATAAATTCGGCTCACTCTAAGTACTTAAACGCAAAGTTGAGTTAAAATGCTTGTAATGAAGTCGTTAAATATGCAATATTATGTGCTCATCAGTAAGTGCTCTTCCCAGCTGCCCTTGTGACCAAGGACGCATGCCCGTAGCATGTCCTCTAAATTTTGGATTGTCCTTTCTAACTGACTGTTCATTTGAGGATGAAAAAGTTGTGCTCATCATCAACTATGTCCCCTTAGCCTACTGGAAATTCTCCCAAAAATGGGTCGTGAACCTGGGATCTCGATTCGATACTATAGATACAGGTACTCCACGTAACCGAACAATCTTCCATATGCACAACCTGTAGTATCCCTCCAATGTGAAGTTCATCCACACTGCCAAGAAGTGTGTCGACTTCATAAGCCGGTCCATTATCACCCACACCGTTTCAAGCCCTCGGGTTGTCCTTGGCAAGTTGGTCACAAAATCCATCGTGATGTGCTACCACAAAATCCATGGAGCAATTCTGTTGGTCTCTGATGCTCAACCTTGACTTGCTGACACAAAAGACATCGACTAACAAACTCTCCAACTTGCCTCTTTATTCCACTCCAATAGTACTGGTTGCAAAGATCATTGTACATCTTCATTCTAACTAGATGCACAATAAAATAGAAGCAATGAATCTCGCTAACGTTCTCCTCTCTTATATCCGTAGAATGGAGAACCACAACCCATCTCCTAAATCGAAGACTACTATTCATGTGACTGACCTAGCCCTTGTCACCTGTACTCGATAGTACCCTATCCCTGATAGATAATATCTCTGCTCAGTAGGGAAAGCGTAGCTACCAAACTCCCCAAAGTGCCCTGAGTTCAACCCCAATAATGTAGCCTGAACTGCCCAATAGTCTTGAGCATCTACTAATCATAGGATGTCTGACTAGCCAAGACTCCCCGAGACTTATGGCTTAGTGTAATAGCTACCACGTTTACCTTATTGGCATGGTAATGCAAAGTGAAGTCATAATCCTCCAAGTACTTCATCCTCCTGCACTATCTCATGTTGAGGTCCCACTGCATAAAGATGTAATTCAAGTTTTTATGGTCCAAAAACACCTCGAGCTACTCTCCGTATAGATTGTGGTGCCATGCCTTCAAGGCAAAGCCAATGTCCACCAACTCTATGTCATGCGTGGGGTAGTTCTACTCGTGACTCTTCAACAACCAGGAACCATAATCACCACCCTCCCAGACTGCATCAATACACATCTATCTCTATCCTTCAAGGCATTACAATACACTGTATAACTTTGTCCCCTCTTCAGTACTATCAAAATAGGAGCTGAAGTAAGCCTCATCATCAACTTTTGGAATGCCTTCTCACACAAGTCATTTTACTAAAATTTGACCTCCTTCCTGGTCATTCAAGTTATAGGTGTTGCTAGTCGAAAAAAGTCCTCAATGAACTTCTTATAATATCCTGTCAATCCCAAGAAAATGGGTATCTTGAAGGCTAACTTTGACTACTCCCAACTCATGACTACCTCAAATTTTTTTAGGTCGACGGATACACCCAAAGTCGACACCACATGCCCAAAAATATTACTTCTATTAGCCAAAATTCACACTTGTTGAACTTGGCATACAACTGATGGTCCCTCATAGTCTAAAGAACAACCCTCAAGTGACCCTCATGCTCCTCATCATACTTAGAGTGGATCTAGATGTTGTGAACAAAGACCACGACAAACTGATCTGGGTAGGATTGGAACACCTTATACATGAGATCCATGAATGTCGTCGGGGTATTTGTCAATCCAAATAGCATAACTATGAACTCGAAATGCCCATACCATATCCCAAATGCCATCTTAGGGATATATGTCTCCCTAATCCTTAACTGATAGTAACCCATGCGCAGATCTATCTTGGAGTAGACCCGTGCCCCTCTTATTTTATCAAACAAATCATCAATCCTCAGCAAAGGGTACTTATTCTTGATAGTAACCCGATCAACTATTAGAAGTCCATACATAGCCAAAGGGTCATGTCCTTCTTCTTGGCAAATAACACTAGAGCATCCCAATTTGAGGTACTCAGTCTAATGAAACTCTTGTCTAACAATTCTTGTAACTCTGCAGATACTATTCTATGCAGAGTCATACAAATAAGGGATGCACCGGGTTGTAACTCAATGGTGAAGTCTACATCCTGATGTGGAGGTAATCGCGATAACTCATCCAAAAAAACATTCCATACTTACAGACCACCTGATGTAGACCTTACTCTTGTCTTGCATCATACTCCGAAGTAAGGCTTGCAAGCCAACCCATCAACTATTAGTGCCAACGGGAATCATACACTACTTGGGGATAAACATAATATTTTTCCCCTGAAACTTGAAACAAACACCCTACAGTGTGTAGGCAGTAACTCTTTTTTTATCAGAATCGATGATGCCTCGGTGTGCTGTTAAGCAATCCATCCTAAGGATAATGTCAAACTTCAACATGTCCACGACCCTAAGGTCTATGGTGAGTAGAATCCCTGAGATCTCTAGCTCACACCCCCAATATACCTGATCAATGCCTACCTTAGCTCCTAGGGTTGAATTTACCCATAAGGAATCTTCTAGGGTTGTAATTTCTAAATATATATCATGCACAAGAATGTGAAAATAATGGTATGAGACACGCCCGAATCAAGTAACACGTGTGCCCATAAACAAGGAAATAAGAAATGTATCGTGAGTCGCCGACTCATCCTCAGGCTCATTTTATTGTGCAACATCAAATATCGTCGCTTAAGTCCCTGATGTTGCCACCTGGCAGTCCTGTCCCTAGCCTTGGCGCATATCTTACCTCATTTTGCATGATTATGGAGTACCCACTCGTGAAGTACTAGGGGCTTGAGCAGCACCCTATAGTTGGAATAGATTTTCCTAGTCCATAGGGGGATATGGAGGAAGAACGTGTGCTGGTGGGAGTCCTACAGACGACTAGGATGGAGGCATCTCGGAACTCTGTGAGTTTGGCCTCAGTGGATAATTTTTTCTCAAGTGGTCATGGTGTCAACAATAGTAACATATCTTTCGGCCTCCTTGAAATGACCCCTTGAATTTCTTCCCTCATTGGGACAATCGATTCTAGGCTTGGTCTTGGTAGCCTCAGCCCTGCCTTTGTGATCCCTGTTGGCTAGATATTTTTTGCTTTTTCCATGTACGTTGGTGGCTTATGGGACTCAAACTACCCATTCACTCATATTGGCACTTGCTAGTGCTAGGCTTGTAGCCATCATACCCATAGCCTATATGATGGCTTGTTGGTCAAAGGCTGGTGGTGGTTGGTTAGTGTTCTGCCCACCTCCTTGACCACTTCGATGTCCTCTTCCTCTATTTTCCATTTACACACATGTCAAATTGCAATAGAGTACTAACTAAGTATCCCAAAGTAGGAATCAAGTTAAAATATTGAGATTTCTCTCATTGTCTCATTAGTAGAGCATGTGCCACCCACTAGTAGACATTTATACAATGAATGTCCCGTTCCTTGTCCTTCCAACCCCAGTGTTACGTTCTCTAACCCTAGTGTCTATTTTTCATTACATTTAATCTAGCATATTGTGCACATAACACATAATAACATAACATGTAGCATTGAAAGCACATAACATGTAATGCACAATGGATGCAATGGTCTAGACCCATACCCCACTAGCCCTAGGTAAATTGAAAACCTAAGCTTTGATGCCTAGCTATGACGGTCATCAGAGATTGAGCTACACCATGGACTATAAAACTCTTTCACTCTTGCAATGGGAGATGATAGACTCATTTTTCACAAGGCACATATAAGACATATGGCCTATGCTCTGATACTAAGTTGTGACACCCTAAAAACAAGGATTCTTTGTCAACCCGTTGATCACCCATCAACCCGTGGAAGTACCTGTGAATGTCGCATAACCCGAGACCATGACATAAAATCCCCTTCACTAGGATCATAAACAACACAGAGTATGGGCAGAGTCTTCCTTGTACCAGGCACTCCCAAACGCATAACTTGGGTACAGTTTAATACTCGACCATTCCAAGGTCCAATATACATCAATTTGTCCTTAATATTACTCAATTTAGATCCTTTGAACAAAGGACTCAAGGCCCAAAGGCTTGACAAAATTATTTTTTGTTTATGAAAAGTTAAGAGGACCTTCCAATAGATAATCAAAATTCTACCGGTAGAAGAGCTTGATTAGTACTTAAAAGTAACATTTCACTATGCCTTTTTGGGACTAATTGTGTTTTGATAGAGTTTAAGTGATTTAATTTCAGGTCCTAAAGTGAACAAGGGTTCAAGAACAATAAATATCACATTTGACTGTAACGCTAGTACATCATAGAACAAAATTGGAACGCAAGGGCCATGGCAGTAACGTTCGAACGTTACCTTACATCATGAGAAAATCAGACTGCTGGGACATGATATGTTGCATCCACGAAAGCAGACCCTGAGCAAAGAAGGAAGAGCCTTTAAGATCTTGAGTACCACGTTCGAACAACAATACACTTTCAAACATCCTTGGGAATCATTTGAAGATTGGACTAATGCAAGGAGTATGGAAATGAGTCTTCACTAAGGATCATAGGGCACTTGAGTGAGAAGGTCCGAACGCCAATCAACGTTCGAATGCCATACAACGTTCGAAAGCCCCTACAAAAAAGACAAAAGACACGTTCGAACGCCATACAACGATCTAACGCCCATAAAGAAAAAACAATGATAATGTTTAAACGCCACATAATGTTTAAACATCCTTCACATACTGACTGCAGTGTAGTAGGCAATTCACTTTGACTGGGGCGACAAACACTATTTATTCTCTCTTATATTTCCCCCTTCTCCTTTCTTGCCTATAAATACTCCCTTCTTGGAGAGGTTTGTATGTTGTTTTGGGGAGATAAGTTTGGAACTACACCAACATCTCTTCATCTGTACTATGTTTATATGAAGATTTTCTTACATTTACATTTGCACTTGTTAGACCAACCATGATGGAGGCTTGTAAACCCCTTGTAGTTGGATATCTAGTCTTTTATTTACTTAGTTTTTACAATCATGTTGTAGCAACCACGATGGAGTCTTAGACCCCCCTTATAGTTGTACTTGCTCTTATTTACATATATTAAGAGAGATAGCTCATCTTTTAGTTGTGGTGGAAACCCTCCAAAAGTAACTAGCTTTCTTCTACTTTCATTTGTTAGTTTTTTTCACTTCCATTGCTTGAGCATCCTTCTATCTTAATGGAGTGAAACTCTTCCACTTTTCGAGAGCTTTGCCATAGCTGTCAAGGTGGAAAGTGATTCACTCATTCTTCATTGAAGATTGGCTCCTTGGTTGTTGTTCTTTTATTTAGTAAGTTCTCTACTTAGAGGGATGAGCATCAATCACTTTTCTAGCTTTACCGAAGTCATGAAGACTGAGTAGTTTCTCATTCACTCTGTAGTGAGAGGTGAAGGGCATGTATAAATTATCCGAAAGTTATATTTATGTTTTGTTCTAATGCTTAATGTTTATATCCCCTTGGTTATTGGCAGATTGATTGCATCTAGCAAAGCTAAGGTATTTTGTATAATTGTAGTTCTTTCTATGACACAAATGGTTCTTGCATAGAAAGAATCGCCATTTCAAGGCAAGTACCCCAACTAGATCTTCATGACAACCCTTCAATCCTCTCAATTATTGTGCTTCATTTAAAGAATGGAATATTACTGTCACGGTTGCATGTCTTGTAGAAACACTTGCTTCTTTGTAGACGAGTTAAGTATCAGCACAGACAATTCTTGTAAACTTATAGAAAGACATCGTAACCATGTTCTTAATTCTCACAGTCCATCTTTATCTTCCAATTAACTTGCCATTTACACGTGAGTTAATTGAGTTATCAAGCGTACATATAATAAACTGGATAATGAATTGCATGCCTAGATCCTTGAACTAAAGAGTGACTTTTTTTTCATTTGAACCTTCCATATATTTCACCTAGAAAACTTTCTTGGAATGAATTTCATATTTCAATCCAGGAAAATCTCTAAAACTCAAAACCCTAAATCACAAAGATTACAACCAATTGGTCTCCTCTACTGCTTACATTAAAACACCCACACAAAGTTCCATGTGGATTCAACTTCGGACTAAAATCTGATTATTACTACAGTTTGACCGAATGCACTTTGGTGTACACACTTTGGATCAAGTCAAGTTATTGGCGCCGTTGGAGGGGAACTATCTAAGGTGTTTTTTGGAAGAAGGTAAAAAGACCTTTTCTCTTTGTGTATACTCATTGATTTACTGTGAATAATTTTGTCTTGTTTTTATTTTATTTTATGTTATGTTTGAGGATGCTCCTCACTATCAATATTTTGCCGACAAAATCTTTTGGGTCTGTGAATCAGCCAGAACCAAATTTACCTAGATCAGTAGCGGACTCTAGTGATAGTATTATGGCAAATAATGACAGAAATGGAGAAGTTCCTATCGGGGAGGGAGAAGTGCCCAACATTAGAACCTTGAGGGATTACATAAATCCCACAAGAAATAATGTCTCCTCTTGTTTTGTATTTCCTTAAAATGTTCACCCTTTTACTGTAAATTCGGGGATTGTGCAATTGTTACCTGTTTTTCATGGATTGGATATAAAAAATTCATACTTGCATATGTAAGATTTTGAGGATGTGTGTGGAGCATTGCAAGAAAACTCTGAACTAGCCAAGATTAAAATTTTCCCTTTCTCTCAAAGTGTTAAAGCTAAACAATGACTAAATTCATTAAAAGTACTTTATATGCCTAACTAGCAGGCCTTCCAAAATAAATTTTTTATTCCCTTATGTCGGACCAATACATTCAAATGACAAATCATGAATTTTTCGGTAAAAAGAAGGGAAAAAAATTTACCAAAGTTGGGAGAGATTCAAAGATCTGCTCCAAGCCTGCCCACACCATGTTTTTGAGAATTGGATTCTGGTAGGATTTTTTTATGACTCCTTGCCCACTAGATTGCGTCAGTTTCTCGAAATGATGGCCCAATGAGAGTTTATGGGTAAAAGTCCGGAGTAAGCATTCAATTTCTTTGACCCCATATCTTATAGTTCTCAGATGTGGAACTCAGCCTCTCCTACCATTGTTGAAGTCAGACTATCTACTTCCCAAGGGGGTAAGTAATTGGTTGAAAATAATGTCGTTCCCTAACCTCTCAACACCACCCTCAAATGTGTATGGCTTATGTGTGAAGGGAGTAGTGTCACTCTCCCTCGGGATGATGCAAGAGATTAGGCGACAACGGAATGTGAATGGTGGGAAATGGATGAACAAAATATGTGTGAAATGAAAAGTGGAATGTGCACAAAAGCGCTCCCCAATCGCAAGGAGTCTTTCGTGGTCGGTGTTTTACTTGGAAAAGTATTCCAAGGTCGTCTCCTCAGGGAAGGAAAGGGAGTTTTGTGAAAGTAATTTTACAAAAGTGAAAAGAAAGTGTAAAATCTTGTATTTGAGTTTTGTGTTTGGTTTGTAAATTAAAATGCAAGAAAACAAGTGTTGGCTAATCCAAAGGATTCATTCCAATGAGAATACCAAATCAACTCAAGGCCTTCCTCCGATTGAGCATGAATGAACGATTGATTTGGGGGAAGCTAGGGACGAGATTGGTGAGTAGCTAAGCATAAACCGTGACTAGGCCTACAGAATATCAAAGGTTCACCAACTCATCCACTCTCAACCCCGTCAAACCGAACCATTTGACCCTAAAGGAAGGAATGAAAAAGAGTTGAAATGAAATCCCCAAGAGAAATCTCCCTTGGAGTAACCAACTTAAAACTAGCTATTCATATTAAAAGCATAGACAAGCATAAAGTAAATGGACATGGAAAGGAAATGGAGCAAGAAACTTAAACTAAAGCAAGAAACTTAAACTAGAAAGACAAATCAACAATACCCAATTTAAAGCATGAAAATGAAGAACTTGAAAGCATAAATGGTGAAATCTAAGTTACACAACTAAACTTGAAATAGACTTGAAGTAAATGACATTAAGGTAATAAAATGAAGATTACAAAAGTATGAAAGCTTACTACAACAACAACAAGTGAAAATGGGAGAAGAAAATGCAAAAAGGATTCATCCTCTTCAACCTTGGAACTCTCTCTATATCTACTCCTAAGCTTAGGTAGCCACTCCTCAAAAATGCTGAATATTGTTGAGATATATGGAGTGTATGCCTTGCAAAAAACGTCCATGAGGGTCCTCCCTAGCTGTCTGCTCTAGCTCCTATCAAGAGGGGGCTGAAATGATGCATTGCACAAGCTAGGGCAAGCCTAGCCTATGAGCCCACATGCCTGCCCATTCCTCTCCCATGCTTCATTAATGCCAAGCCTTCCAAGTCTTCCAAATGTGTAAGGGAGGTGTGCTCTTGTGTCAGGAAATGTTGGGGGGCAAGTGGGAGAAGTGTAGGTGGGACCCCTAAGCCTCAAAGTTGAGTTACAGGCTGTTTTTCAGCCAGAATGTTCGTTGTACCGGTACTAGGTACCGGTACCAAGTACCGGTACTGTTTTTTTCTGCACTGGACCACCTTCGGTAGAAATGACATAACTCTTGATCTAACTGTTGGATTGAGCTGAAATTTTGACACGACACAGAAGACATCCAGATCTACAACTTTCTTGTTTTTAACTTTTCCAGATTCTGAGTAGATCATGGTCAAAATGGAGGACAACTGAGGCAGTGCTTCCTAGTGATGTGGCAGCTGGTGCCTTTGTTCCAAAACACCAATACCTCCTTGATTTCTTCAATTTTAAGCCTCCAATTCTTCATGTATTGTGTCCATGCCATTACCACATATCCAACATAGTTGCAAGGTCCTAAAATCCAACATTTAAGCTATCAAAACATGCAACATCGAGAATTCAACATTATTCATAAAATTGGCTAACACTAAGTAATTAAATGCAAAAGTTGAGTTATAATGAATGTAATGAGGCCATGAAATGTGAAATATTATGTGATCATCAGTAAGTATGTGTTAAGAGATGATGATGACCTGAGAGCAAAAATGTTCACTTTATCTCAAAAGCTTGAAGCTTTAGAAATGAAAAAAGTTCATCAAGTTGATGTTGGCCCTTCCACAGAACAAGTGTGTGGAATATGTGCCCTAAATGGACACCCTACTTGAGAATGCCCTACCATCCCAGCATTCAAGGTAATCTTGCTGGAACAAACAAATGCAATTTCCAACTTCAACAAGCCCAACTCCAACTTATACTCTAAAACATACAATCTAGGTTGGCGGAACTACCCAAACTTCAGTTGGAGGAACACACATCCAACTCCCATGAGCCAACCAAAAAGTTCACATCCACCACCTCAAGGACCTCCCGCATACCAAACTCAAATAAACTACAACACTCATTTCACAAAGGTTTTCACCGATTTCAAAGCACAGACCACCCAGTCTTTCAAAGATCTTAAAAGCCACACCCAAAAGTTGACCCAGTCCATGAACACACACAAGAATGGCAAGTTTCCTAACCAACCAAAACCTCCACAAGGCCAATTTCATGTGGGAAAACCTTCGATCATGGAACACCTACTAAACCAAGCCCAAGCTGTCACTACACTGAGAAGTGGCAAAGTAATTAACAAAACCATCAGAAACATGTTGATTCCAAGGCTGAAGCGTGAGTCAATCCCAGTCAACTCACCATTTGAGCCTAAACCAATTGATCTTGAACTTAGAATTGAAAAAGAACCTGAGCCTGTGATTGAACAAGATTCGGAACCTTCAAAAGAAAAAGACCCTTCATGCCCTATTCCAACTCCTTTCCCTCATAGACTCAAAACAGTCTAAAAAGTGAGCAACCGGCCAAAAATTTACGAGCTTTTCAAAAAAGTAAAGATTAACATCCCACTTTTGGTTGCAATCAAACTGGTTTTATCCTTTGCCAAGTTTCTGAAAGACTTCTGTACAGTCAAGAGAAATCAAAATGTTCAAAAGAGAACCTTCCTGACAGAACAAGCTAGTGCCTTGCTTCAACACAGCACCCCTCCAAAATACAAGAATCATGGATGTCCAACAGTGTCATGTGTCATTAAAAATTTCAAAATAGAACAAGCACTGTTAGATCTTAAAGCTAGTGTTAATCTGCTTCCATTCTTTGTCTACCAGCCATTGGGTCTAGGTGAACTCAAACCCACTTGTGTCACACTCCAGTTGGAAGACAGATCTGTAAAAATTATGAGGGACATTGTTGAATACGTACTTGTCCAAGTGTACAATTTTTTCTTCCCTTTAGACTTCATTATTCTAGTTACTCAGTCAACAATGCCTTCAGAGAGCCAAATTCCCATAATTCTTGGTCGACCCTTCCTACCAACCTCTAATGCACTAATCAATTGCAGGAATGAAGTAATGAAATTACCTTTTAGGAATATGACCCTTGAGCTGAATATTTTCAATATTGCAAAAAATCCAAGAGAGGTCCAAGAAATGAGAGAAATAAATTATATTGAGTCATTGGTTCACGAACATGTGAATAATACCTTTTATAAACCATTTGCAGGGTCATATCTATTGGAATCAATCTCATATGAATCAACCAATGATGACTTAAATTCACAAAGTAGCCCTAGTCATACTGTTGAGGAATGGACACCCAAATTCGAGGAACTTTCACCATGTGGTACAAATCCATTCTCCTTAAGTGAAAAATCACCAAAGTCTGAATTAAAACCTCTCCCATCTGACCTAAAATATGCATTCTTAGGAGAGGAAGAGTCATATCCAGTGGTAATTTTATCTAAGCTTACAAACTTGCAATAGTCTAAACTGATTTAAGTTCTTAAAAGCCATAAAAGCACCATTGGATGGACCATTGCTGACTTGAAAGGTATAAGCCCGTTAATCTACAATCAAGCTATATACCTTGAAGAGGATTCAAAAATATCTCAAAAAATGCAGCAAAAACTGAATCCTGGCATGAAAAAAGTTGTGAGAACTGAGGTGCTCAAGCTGTTAAATGCAGGGATAATCTTTCCCATCTCCGATAGCAAATGGGTTAGTCCAACCCAAGTTGTGCCCAAGAAGTTTGGGGTCACGGTGGTCAAAAATGATACAAATGAACTAGTACCAACTCGAGTCGTCACAGGATGGCGAATGTGCATAGACTACCGAAAACTTAAATTAGTTAACTAGAAAAGACCATTTCCCCTTCTTTTTTTTGATCTGGTTCTTGAAATAATTGCAGGCCATGAATTTTACTATTTCCTTGATGGGTATTTGATTGGTTTGAAATACCTTACCTCAACTAACCCCTAATTACTCTCCCTCAAATGATGCAATGTAAAGCCGGGGGAAAAAGATTTCTTCCCTTAGGGATAGTGTCAAAAGAAAGGGCAATGAGGCAAGAGAAATGGAATGATGTAGAATGGGATGTGTGTGCAAAAAAATGCTCCCCAATCGAAAGGAGACTTTCGTGGTCGTGTTTTACTTAGAAAGTATTCCAAGGTCGATTCCGCAGGGAAGGAAGTAAACCAATTGTGAAAGTGATTTAGTGACAAATGAAAGTGTAAAATCTTTTTTCTTTGAAGTTGGTTGGTGAAATGTGTGCTAATGAAGATGTAATGGAAAACAAGTGTTGGCAAGTCCAAAAGGTTACTCCAATGGGGATGCCACCTCAACACAACCCACTCCTTTGATTGAGCATGAATGAATGTTTGATTAATGAAAAGTCGGGGATGATATCGGCGAGTATCTAAGCATAAACCGTGGCTAGGCCTACAGTTTATTAAAGTCTCATTGAATCATCCACCTTCAATCCGGTCAAAACAAACCATTTGACTTTAAAGGGAGGGTGGAGAAAGAGTTGAAATGGTGTGCCCAAAGGGAGATCCCCCTTGGTCTTGCCAACTAGAAGATTTAGCTATTCATACTTGAAATGGTAATGACTATGTAATGAAAGTGCATTGTAATGAAATGAAGGTCTAGAGTAACTAAATGCAATAACTCACAAGCTAAGTTTGAAAGAGATGAAAACCCATTTTTGAGTCTATGAAAGATGAAGAACTTGAGAACATTAATGGTAAAGCATTGAAAAGAGCATTAAAACAAGAACCAACATAAATGAACTAGCATTAATGATATTAAATGAAGTTCTCAAGATCCTTACAAGAGAATACAAACCAATGCAATGAAAAATAAGTGAAAATCATAACTTTCTCTCTCTAGAATCTACTATTTATCATCTTCTACCCTCGGAGACTCTCTCTCTATAACTCTTGTCCTCCTTTTTTTTCTCCTCCACCCCCTTGAGAACCTCTCCTTTAAAAAACGTGTAGAGGAGACAAAAGGGGTAGCCTGGAGATGTGATCTCCATCCTAGACTGCAGCAGTCTGCACACCCAGCAAATCCTATCTTCTCCCAGCAAATCCCATCTTCTCTCACTTCATTGAATGTCATAGCTCTAAAGTCCATGGGAAGGTGTACAGTGTCGTGGGTGTGTCAGAAGTGTAGGGGAAAAGTGCTGATGGGACCCTCAAAGTAGGGAGTCTGAGCAGCAGCAGGAGGAGCAGAACGACAGACTCTACCGGTAGGGTCTACCGGTAGGGTTTCTATTGTATTATTTTTCTGTTTTTGATTTTCTGATTTCTTCACTCCAAAGCTCACCACAACCATCGTCTCACCTCCATTTATCACAAGCAACTTAGGAAAAACCATAAGAAGCCTCTTCTAACACATTTAATCTGCAAACACGAAATATCAAAGTTAAGACTTCCAATGGCATAACTCCAGTGATTTAATCTTCAAAAGCAACCAAGATGAGATGATTAACACCTAAAATGTATATAGTTTTGTGCTAATCAGTATTCTAGGTACAATCGAATTGAGATAGCCTTAAATGACTAGGAGAAAATCACATTCACATGCCCCTTCGTCACCTTTTCATTTAAAAGGATGCCATTTGGACTTTGTGATAGTCCGACAACATTTCAAATATTCATGCTAAGCTTGTTCAGTGACATGATTTAAAAAAATTTGAAAGTGTTCATGGATGATTTCTCTGTCTATGGTGACTCATTTGACTTATGTCTAGCCAACCTAGAAAAGGTGTTGATAAGGTGTAAAGAAGTCAATCTGGTTCTCAATTGAGAAAAATGTCATTTCATGGTAACACAAGACATTGTCTTAGGTCACATTGTGTCGTCAAAGTGCATGAACGTTGACAAAGCAATAATAGATCTGATTGGAAATTTGCCCGCCCCCTAGATTGTAAAGGATGTCCGATCATTCCTAGGACATGCAGGTTTTTATAGGACATTCATAAAAGATTTCAGTACCGTAGCCAAACCCATGTGTCATCTCCTGAGCCATGATGTAATTTTTGTTTGGAGTGCAACATGCCAAAAAGCCTCTGACAAGCTAACAAACATGTTAATTTCTGCCCCAATAATGCAACCCCCTGACTGGACTCTCTACCTTTTGAACTAATGTGTGAAGCAAGTGATTATGTTGTAGGTGATGTGTTGGGATAAAGAAATGATAAGAAACCACGTGTAATTTTCTACGCAAGTAAGACTTTGAATGATGTGCAAATGAATTATTCAACAATTGAAAAAGAATTGCTTGCTATAGTTTTTGCTTTGAAAAAATTTTGTTCCTATCTTGTTGGTTCTTCTGTTATTGTATTCACTAACCATGCAACCCTAAAATTTTTGCTCACAAAGAAAGATGCCTAACCAAGGCTCTTTAGATGGATACTCTTGCTTTAAGAGTTTGATCTAGTCATCAATGATAAAAATGGTGTTGAGAATGTGGTGGCAGATCATCTGTCCTGATTAACTTATGAATTTCAAGAGGATGGACTGTCAATCAATGACAAATTCCCCAATGTACAACTGTTCATGACTAATGAGTCCCCATGGGAAGCTGATATTACTAATTTCCTAGCAACTAGAACACTCCCTCTGTCATTCTCTCTAATGGTCGAAAAGAAATTTATGAGGGCGGTTTATAACTTCTTTTGTGAAGATCCGTACGTATTTAAGTACTGTAAGGATCATATCATAAGATGTTGCATCCCCACTCATGAAAGTGGACATGTAAGAATATTTGGTCATTCTGAAGCATCTAGTGGCCCTCTTTCATTAAGAAAAACTGCTGCAAAAATTTTACAGTGTGGATTTTACTGGCCTACACTTTTCAAAGATGTTCATGCCTTTTGTTTAAGTTGTAATAAATGCCAAAGGTTGAGAAACATTTCCAAAAGAAACATGATGCCCTTAAATCCCATTATAGTGAATGAAATTTTTGAATGTTAGGGCATTGATTTTAGGGGACCATTTCTCCCCTCCTTTGGTTATTTATACATTTTAGTGGCAGTAGACTATAGTCCAAATGGGTTAAGCCAATTCCATGTCGAAATGATGATCAAGTTTTTAAAAGAAAATATTTTGTCCCGGTATGGAATTGCAAAATCAATCATAAGTGATGGGGATGCTCATTTTTGCAATCATCCTTTCTGATATTTAATAAAAAAGTACTTGATTTTTCACAAAATTGTAACCCCTTATCATCCACAAACTAGTGGATATGTTGAATTAGCTAATCGAGAGACCAAATTAATTTTAGAAAAAATCGTAAACCCGGACCACAAAGATTGGTCATCAAGACTAACTGATGCACTATGGGCATATTGTACTGCTTTTAAAATAATTTTGGACATGTCTCCTTATCGATTAGTCTATGGCAAGCCATGTCACCTACCTGTGGAATTGGAACATAGGGCATACTAGGTCATTAAAGCGTTGAACTTTGACATAGACAAGGTTGGACTGTCGTGAAAACTTCAGATAAACGAATTGGAGGAATTGAAAAATACAGTATATGAGAATGCTAAGATTGCTAAAACAAGGATGAAAATTTTTCATGACAAGAACATTGTGTGGAAGTGTTTTGAACCTTCTCAAAAAGTTTTTTTGTTTCATTCAAGACTCCACCTCTTCCCTGGTAAGTTGAAGTCAAGATGGATTGGGTCTTACATTTTCAAAAAGGTGTTTGAACATGGAGCGATAGAAGTGGAAAACCCATCAAACGGTAATATTTTTACTGTTAATGGTCAGCAGTTGAAACCATTTTTGAAAAACTTTGTGAAAAAGTAGAGACCATTCTTTTAATGGAACCGGAACACTCCTCTGAGATTCACATCTACCGACACTTGAACGAATCAGGTCAGAAAATATCTGCACCTACCTGACCCAAGGGGACGCCTTTATAAGGCCCCATGTTTTTTTCCTTCCTCCACGTTCACCACTGTTGGCCCCCCTTTTCTTATTTTTTCCTTTCCCTTTTTATTTTAATCTTCTTCTTCTTCTTCTTCTTTTGTTTTCGGTAAAAGCGGCCCAATCCCAACAGCCCCATGACCACACGCTCCACTAACACCATCTTCTGTTCGCACTCACACACAAGGATTTCCAGCTTACCCGAACCCAAAATTGTGCGAAGATAATTAATCCATGTATTTAGGTTTGTAGGTTTCGGAGGATGAACGGATCTCTACCTTTCAACCTCATCTCCAAGATCCTTACACCGGCAAATTCAAAACATTGGAGACAATGTTCAGTGTAGGTTGGGGTGAGAACTATAGTTCATATTCTATGTAATCTGTGCTCGTTAATTTTTAAAAAAATTTATTGTTGTTTCTGCTATTGTTGTTGTTGTTCTGATCATAATGTGTACCTTGTCTTGAATTTTGTATAAATTGATGATGTTTACGAGTCAGCTTTGATCATCTTTGTGACTGGTAGACGTTAAAGAACCAGATGTGAGTCTTAAAGCATAAGAAGTATGGATGTCAATTTTTTTTTGGTTTAGTCTAGCAGTTCAACGAACTTTTCCATCTGATGTGCACATTGTGATCATGAAAAAAATAAGACTGGTAAGGAAAGTCGAGATCTGACTAGAACAAGCGAAACCCCTCTGTGGCAAAAGCACTTTTGCTAAACACCGTCACCCCAAAAGACTTGGTGTCTGTAAACAGTACGACAGAATCTGTCACGAGAAAAGATATAATCAGTGTTCTGAATCAATTTTTGGTCGCACACTCGATCGATTAAACTAGATAGTGAATAGGCTAAGTAAGGATTACCCTAATACGCCATGTTATTATGGTACTATGTGATGAGCACAAAATATAGCATATTTAATGGCATCTTTACATGCATTTTAACTCAACTTTTGCATATAAGTACTTAGAGTTAGCCGAAATTATGAATAATCTTGAATTTTTTATGTTGCAGGTAATTATTGTTTAAATGATGGATTTTAGGACCTTTAAACTAAGTATGAAAGAGTGGTGAAGATATGAACACATTCAATGAGGTTTGGGAGGCTTGGAAGGTGAAGAAACCAAGAAAAGTGCAATTTGGATGTTTAGCCCACTGGTTTCCTCAAGTTTAGACACAGTGACTCTGTTTTCCTCCATTTCGACCATGATCCACCTCGAATCTGAAAATGTTTAAAACATAAGAGTTATAGATCTGGATGTCTTATATATTGTGTCAAAATTTCAGCTCCATCTAATGGTTGGATCAAATTATTCCGATTCTACAAAAACTGGTCAAGGGTAGAAAATAGTATCGTACCCCGAACTCCAGAAGCCTTAAATTACCGGTATGCCTCCTAGAAGTGATCATGCCTCCTACACCATATTTGATGACTTTGGGGGCTTGGAATTCAATGAGGAGAGAGAAGAACCCTTCCAACTCGAAAGCATCCTCCATGGCTTGCCATGTGGGTTGTAGGCTAGCCTTGTCCTAGCCTGTATAACCCTTCCAAATCACCTCCCATTGATGAGTGGCCTGCACACACCTTGGGGGGACCACACTCCGTATATTCAGCATTCTTGATCATTGCAAAGGGTGGCTACCAAAGCTTAGAAAATCCAAGGAAGAGAATGATGAATAGTGTAATGAAAATTTATGTTTTCGCATTTTCTTCTCCATTTCAGTTGTGGTAAGCTTTTAATCTCTTGTAATCTTTAACTCTTGCACCCTAATGTTATATACTTCAAGTTCATTTCAAGTTTAATTACATGTTCTTCATTTCTCCATTGTTGTTCATGTTTTTCTTTATTTCCTAGCTTAAAAATGGTATGGTATATTTTTCTTCATAGCTTAAGATTTCTTGTTTTAAGTTAAGTTCCATGTTTCTTTTCTTCATTATAACCATTTACATTATGTATTTATTTCTTGCTTTCATGAGTAGCTAGATTTTAGTTGGCTAATCCAAGGGAGATTTCCACTTGGGTGTGCTACTTCAACTCATTTTTTCCCTCCCCTCGATGTACGATGGTTCGGTTTGACTGAGCTGAGAGTGGATGTGGTTGTGAGTCTTTGATATCTAGTAGGCCTAGTCACGGGTTATGCTTGGATCCTTACCTCCATTTGGTTGTGAATTCTTGATACACCGTAGGCATTGCCACGGCGTATGCTAGAATCCTTACCTTCATCTCGTCCCTAGCTTCCGACGAATTAATCGTTCATCTATGCACCAATGGAGGATGCTTTCAAGTTGAGTTGGGATTTCCATTGGAATGACCTCTTAGGATTATCCAACACTTGTTTTCTTGTATTTTTATTAAGAACACAACTCTCCAAAACACAAACAAAAGATTTTACATTTTCTCTATTTCACAAAATCACCTTCACACACTTGAACTTTCCTTCCCTGAGGAGACGACCTTGGAATACTTTCCTAGTAAAACACGACACTCAAAATACTCCTTGTGATTGGGGAGCACTTTTGCTCATACGCACATCTTCATTTCATTATACATTCCATTTTCCCCATCTCATTGCCCTTTCTTTTGACTTCATTTCCAAGGGAGCGTGACACTCCCCTTCATTCATCCATACACTATATATTTTAAGGGATGATGTTTAGAAGTTAGGAAACAACAAAGTTTTTGAACAATCACTATGCTTAACCAGTTTGTGAGAGAGAAAATTGGGAGAGTCACTTCTTGTTCAAACCACACAGAGACAGAAGATGACTCAGATTAGATTGCTTTCTAATAAACTGTGAAAAATTGTGTTTTGGGGATAGAAGCCAAGGGTCCAAATTTTTATAAAAGAGTGTAAAAATCCTTTTTGTTTTATACAAACTCTTTTGACTAAAATGAAAACATGGGCCGAGTAAGGATTGTCCCAAGATACCAACCTCAAGTGTGGGTAGGGACTTATCTTGAGACGCCATAAAATTTTGGTTCAATTTTATGTGATTTCCATTATCTTAATGTGTACATGAATTTGCATAGAAAATTTTGATTTTTACTTTGACATTCGAACGCCAAGTGACGTTCGAACGTCCAATGCTTACAGTACTTTGGTTTCTGACAGAACTCAAAAAGTACTAGGAGTTCACCATGTTCGAACGATCTTTAAAAAACCTTTTGAACACGTTCGAACGATGGTGACATTCTAATGACGCGACTCAGGCTATAAATACCTAGTTTATCTTCTTCATTCCAAAACCCCCAAAATCTTTAAAAATCACTCAAACCCTAGACCCCATTCTCAATACCCTGCCCCCAAAACACCTCGTATTCTTCAATTTCACCTAAAATCAACTCTCCCAAAGCCATTCCCACCTTGTTTATCCTCATTTTCACTCAAAACTCAAGACTTTCAAGCCCTAGAAACCTCAAACCCGAAACACCATGCCTCCAAGGGTTAAGATGTCTGCTAGGCGCACTCCACCAGTCAACCAAGAACCAAACTTTGTCGAGGAGGTAATTGAGGTACGAGAGGGGAGGCCATCACTTACGCTAAGATACGACAAGACCCGATTCTCCACAGCTCTCAACGCTAGCAGGTATGATGATTTCAACCAAAAAGATGTTGTGTTTTGTGAGAGGGATGTTGTCTTGTCTGATTTTGTTGAATTGGGTATCTTTGGGGAGCTAGAGGAAGTGATGGAATTGGAACTGAGAGAGACGGAGGAGAGTGAGAGGATTATTTATGTTCTTGAGTGAGGGATGTGGATGTTTGTTTCTTCTTTTGTGAAATTGTTTCTTATTTGGTTGGTATGTTTCTTCTTTTATGGTTTATTGTGGATAATTTAAGTTTCTGTGTGTTTGATCATTTCTTTGTGGATGAATTGAATCGTGGATGATGATTTTAAATGATGATATTTTGTGAAAATGAATGATTCAATTTATCATTTTTATCTGTTTAAAATGCATGTACATAATTAGCACTTTAATAATTCCTGTTATTAAATAAAGGAACAAATATGGATGTTAAGACTGCTTGTTAAAGTAACTAATCACATGATCGATTCGATACACAACTTAGCAATTTAGACTAAAAGACACAACTCTTTAAACGATGATATTTTCTCTATGCTTAAATTATTAAATGTACATCGGTATTTGTTATTTTCAAGGTAAAAGCTGATTTGACTCAAAAATGGAATTGGTATAAAATCGACATTCTCTTGACAACCCAACACAATAAGTGGAGATGACAGAAAACACCATGGTAAGTCTTGAGCTTTACAATGCTTCTGAGAGAATAACAACATTTACTCAAGAGAGTTTGTTCACTTCATTTCTTTCAACAATCTCACTAACCTTGCTTTGATTGACGCAACTAAAGTGATCTGTTGACATATCCCACAGGAAGCACATGCATACGACAAATACATGTGCAAATACTTGAGAAGTAATTTTAGACCATCTTTTAGTTTGACTTTGAGTCTGGGCCATTTCTTTTGTAAAATTATATCCCTAGTTACCCATGTTTGAGCCTTCAAAGAATAAATTCTTTTTCGAAATACTCATATTATGACCAAGCCACAAAAAAAAATTACACTGGACAAACCTTGCTATCAAATTTTCTTACACCCTCTTATCTACTAGTATGATACGTAAAAGGAAAAAAGAGGGGAAAGACGATGATGGCCACTGGTGCATGAAGGAAAAAGTCAAAGAAAATAACAGAAAGTGAAAAAGAAAAAAAAAGACAGGGACTTGTGAAAAAAGTGAAAATGAGAAAAAGGAAAGAAAGAAATACCATTCCCAGACAAAAAAAAATGTCGAAAAGCCAAAAAGAAGTGTGCTAAAATGCATAAAAGAAATAGCTTTTGAACTCCAAAAATGCCATTTCGTTAGCCACTGACCTTTGGCCATATTACAACCTATACATACGCCTAATTGATCTCAAGTTTGATGCATGTGTGTGTATTGTTAATCAAAAGATGGGGTATGTTAAATAGTTCTTCTTTTAGTTGTAGCAATATTCTTTCATGAGATTATGCTAAAATTTAAGTTTTTTTTTTCTCAAAACTTCAGCCCTTTACTAATTGGGCATGTGATTTTTTGATTGGCCATCTTCTAATTACATGCCCCCTTGAGAGATAAGTCACTATGTTTGGAGCAAAGTTTTGCTGAGGGCATTCCTAAGAGAGATTTGTGAAATCAATGCTATTCATAGAGGGTCGTAATAGGGAATGTTTGTTACATAACAATTCTTGTTTCTAGAATGACCATCCTACTACTCAGAGAATTTCAAATGTCAATGTAACAGATGCTAATTTTTGCATAAAATAAATAGCAAAGAATAAGGAGCATGCTGGATATAAGTCAAAATTGAGGGTTGGATGTCCCAATGACCATGATCCTAATTTACTTTAATCAGTAATCCTACATACACATCTGTTCGACTGAAGTTTGTGGGTAGCTTCACATGATACCCTCACGAGACAAAACTCATCCACTAGGGTAAACCAAGTGGTTTAACGGCTTGTGGCATATGCGAAATGCAACCGGATTACCTACGAAAAAGGCATTAGAAATAGATTTACATTCAATTGTATTACTATAGAATAGCAATATTTAGGTTTGGCTGTATGATTAGTACTTAAAAGTAACTTTTCACAATGGTTTTTTGGGACTAATTGTGTTTTGATAGAGTTTAAGTGATGTCATTTCTGGTTCTAAAGTGAACAAGGGTTCATGAACAACAAATATCACATTTGACTGTAACGCCAGTGCATCATGGAACAAAATTAGAAAAGCAAGGACCAAGGTAGTAACGTTCGAAAGTTACCTTACATCATGAGAAAATCAGACTGTTGAGACATGACATATTCCAGCCAGGAAAGCAGACCCTGAGCAAAGAAGGAAGAGCCTTAAGAACTTGAGTGCCACGTTCGAACACCAATACACGTTCGAACACCCCGTGGAATCATTTGAAGATTAGACTGATGCATGGAGTATGGAAATTAGTCTTCACTAAAGATCACATGGCACTTGAGTGAGAAGGTCAGAACGCCAGTCAACGTTCGAATGTCATACAACAATGGAACGCCCCTACAACAAAGACAGAAGACACATTCAAACACCATACAATGATCGAACACCCATAAAGCAAAAACAGAGACAACGTTCGAACACCACATAACGTTCAAATGTCCTTCACAGTCTGACTGCAGAGTAGTTGGCTTTTCACAATGACTGGGGCGACAAACACTATTTATCCTCTCTAATCTTTCCCCCATTCTCATTCCTTACCTATAAATACTCCCATTGTGGGAGAGGTTTGTGTGTTGTTTTTGGGGAGACAAGTTTGGCAATAGACCAACATCTCTTCATTTGTACTATGTTTATATGAAGATTTTCTTACATGCATTTACATTTGCACTTGTTACACCAATCATGATGGAGGCTTGTACTCCCCTTGTAGTTGGATATCTAGTCTTTTATTGACTTAGTTTTTACATTCATGCCATAGCAATCATTATGGAGGCTTAGACTCCCATTGTAGTTGTACTTGCTCTTATTAACATATATCAAGAGAGATAGCTCATCTTCTGGTTGTGGTTGAAACCATCTAAAAGTAACTAGCAATCTTCTACTTTCAATTGTTAGCCTCTTTCACTTCCATTGTTTGAGCATCCTTCTTACTTAGAGGAGTGAAACTCTTCCACTTTTCGAGAGTTTGTCAAACCCGTGAAGGGTGGAACGTGATTCAGTCATTCTTCATTAAAGATTGGCTCCTTGGTTGTTGTTCTTTTATTTTGTAAGTTCTCTACTTGGATGGATGAGCATCAGTCACTTTTCTAGCTTTACCCAAGTCTTGAAGAGTGAATTGTTTCTCTTTCACTCTTTAGTGAGAGGTGAAGGGCATGTATAATTTATCCAAAAGTTATATTTGTGCTTTGTTCTAATGCTTAATGTTTATATCCCCTTCCTTATTAGATTATTGATTGCATCTAGCAAAGCTAAGGTACATTATATAATTGTAGTTCTTTTTATGACACTTATGACTCTTGCATAAAAAGAATCATCGTTTCAAGGCAAGTACCTCAGCTAGATCTTCATGACTACCTTTCAATCCTCCCCATTATTGTGCTTCATTTATAGAATGGAATATTAATATCATGGTTGGATGTCTTGTAGAAACACTTGCTTGTTTGTAGACGGGTTAAGTCTCGACACAGACAATTACTTTAAACTTCTAGAAAGACATCGGAACCATGTTCTATATTCTCATAGTCCATCTTTATCTTCTGATTAACTTGTCGTTGACACGGGAGTTAATTGAGTTACCAACCATAAACATAATAAACCGGATAATGAACTGCATGCCCAGATTCTTGAACTAAAGAGTGACTTTCTTTTCATTTGAACTTATCTTATATTTTGTCTAGAAAACTTTCTTGGAAAGAATTTCATATTTAATCTAGGAAAATCTCTAAAACTCACAACTCTAAATCACAAAGGTTACAACCAATTGGTCTCCTCTACTACTTAAATTGAAACACCAACACAAAGTTCCATGTGGATTCCACTCCGGACTCAAATCGGATTATTACTACAGCTTGACAGCCTGCAATTGGGTGTACAAACTTCGGATCAAGTCAAAGCTCTTTGAAATTTTTATACAGGTAGATAATCAGCGTTTTACTAGTAGAAAAGCCTAGTTTGCCCCCATTTCAATACTTTTTCAATTCCAACTCATCTAACATTCACCCAAACTCATATAACATCCAATTTTACACAAAAATATAGTTCATATGAGTACATTTTACAATTCTTTATACAATATTACTTGTCCAAAAAACTAATTATACAATTATTTTGCTAAAATATAATTTAAATCCAGAACATGACTTTCTTCATCAACGAGGGCCCAAGTGAGAGCCATCCACCGGTGCTTGTCCAGCACCTGAAATGTTGTCCCCATAAAGGGTAAATCATGCTCAACAGGGTATCTCCTAAAAAGGCTACTCCTTATCCTGGATGCATATGAAATTCTCTAATGAGCAAATAATATTGCATATTTAACGACCTCATTATATGCATTTTTACTCAACTTTGTATTTAATTACCTAGAGTTAGTCAAATTTATGAATAATGTGAAAATTTTGATGTTGCATGTAATCATGGGGTAAATTATGACTTTTGAAATCCTACAACTAAGTGTGGATGAGTAGTGAAAAGATGGACACATTACATCAGGATTATGAGGCTTTAAAGTGAAACAAATCAAGGGGGTAGCAGTACTTGGTATCATAGGTACTAGTATCTAAGCCTACTAGAATTTTGGTACCAGCACCTGTAGCAACTGGTAGTAGTACCCAGATCTTTTTCATTTTTTTTACCATAATCCACTTTAAATAAGAAAATTTTTCAAACATTAAAGTTGTAGATGTAGATGTCCTCTATCTTCTGTCAAAATTTCAGCTTAATCACACAATGGGATCAAAAGTTATGGCAAATTTATGAAAGTTGGTCCTGAGCTAGCATCCCCCTTACGACCTACCGGTAGAACATTAAAACCTACCGAAAAACCTATTGAAAGTTTTATACTAGTAGGTTTTTGACGTTCTACCAGTTGGTTTTGCCTTGAATTGCCAGATTCTCGCTCACATGACTCCAACTACTTCGTGGGCTCAACTCTTGTAATTCCAACCATACCCTAACATCTTTGACACACCATGATGGTCTCTTACACACTGAAGTTAGATTTTGGAAGAGAAAAGCTTGGGAGAGGCAAGAGAGAGAAGAAGGGTAGTTGGTGAAGCATGAGAGGTGCATGCTTTGCTTGTCCTTGTTGGTTGAAGTGTCCAATCTCTTCCCACTCATTGCAACTCAGTGTTCATAGACCAAGGAGGGGGTATGGACAAATTTTGACCAAGTCTTACACCATTATTTAGTTTTTTTACAAGCTTTTAGAAAGAGAAGCTGCAAGGAAGAAGATGAAGTTAAAGAGATAGAAAGTTGGGTTTTTACATTTCCTTCATCATTTTCATTGTAGTAAGCTTTACTTTAATTATAATTTGTCCCTTTTCCACTCTAAAATCTTTTATTTAAGTTTCAATCAAGCTTAGTTAAGTATTCTAGCATTTCCATTTCTATATTTGGGTATGTTGTCTTCAATCTTTGTATTTTGGGTATCAATGAATTTGCTCTTGTAGTTTTAACCTTTCGCGTGGATTTCATTGCTTTATGTACTCAGCTAGTCCTACATGCTTAGACATACCTTCCTCTCATTCTAGGTTGACCATTCCTTTCTAAACCAAATGCATTGACTAATTATAGGATTGGAATCGTGAAACTTTCATTTGGAAACATGACCTTGGAATTGAATGTGGTTAACATTGCAAAGCAGCCCAGAGAAGAGGAAGTGATAAGTGAAGTAAACTGTATTGAGTTGTTAACTGAAAGTTAGTTCGAAAAAGAAAATACAAAGAAAGAGTCACATGCATTAGAGTCTGTACAAAATGATGGGTCTATAGATATGTCAGTCATTGAAGCATAGAGTCCAAAATTTGAAAAATTAATGTCTGTTGAAACTAAGATGTCAAAGCCCCGTGTTGAAGTTATTAAGCCAACGAACTTGAAATATGTCCTTCTGGGAGAGGATGGAACTCACCAAGTGATAATATCTTCACAGTTGTCAGAAGTCTAAGAAAAGAAATTGGCAGAGATAATAAAAATTCATAATAGTATTATCGGTCGGTCAATACCAGATATAAAGGGAATAAGCCCTCTTTCACGTACCACTGCATATACTAAGAAGAAGATTCTAAACCATCCAGACAGTCACAAAGAAGATTAAACCCACATTTGACAGAAAGATTCAGGGCTAAAGTACTTAAACTATTAGATGTTGATATTATAGATCCTATATCTAATAGCAAATGGGTCAGCCCCGCATAGGTAGTGCCAAAAAAATTGGTGTTACTGTCATACAAAATCAAGAAAATGAATTAGTCCCTATGTGTACAGTCACTGGTTGGCGTATGTGCATTGACTATTGAAAGTTGAATTCACTCACCAAAAAAGATCATTTTCCCCTACCTTTCTGAGATCAAGTCTTAGAAAGAATAGCTGATCATACATATTGTTGTTTCTTAGATGGATATTCCGACTATAATCAGATTGAAATTGTAATTTATGATCAAGAGAAAATTATTTTAACATGTCCTTTTGGCACTTTTGCCTAAAAAAAATGCTTTTTGGATTGTGTAACGCTCCAACTACTTTTCAGCGTTCTATGTTAAGTATTTTCAGTGATATGGTGGAGAGGTTTTTAGAAGTTTTCATGGATAATTTTTAATTATATGGTGATTCATTTGAATTAAGTTTAGAAAATCTTGAAAAAATTCTTACCTGATGTAAAGAAACAAATCTTGTGTTGACTTGGAAAAAATGTCATTTTATGGTCACAAGGTGTACTGTTTTAGGTCATGTAGTATCCATAGTGGGAATTGAAGTCAATAAGTCTAAAATTGATTTGATATCTAATCTCCCCCCACCCAAGACTATAAAAGATATCAGATCCTTTCTAGGTCATGTAGGATTCTACAGAAGATTCATTAAAGATTTTAGTTCAATATCTAGGCCTATCTATAATCTTCTATGTCAGGATATACCATTTGATTGGAATGATGCATGTCAATTAGCATTTGATAAACTAAAAAGCATGCTTATTTTTGCACCAATTATGCAACCTTCTAACTATTCTTTACCTTTAGAACTAATGTGTGATGCTTATGACTATGCAGTAGGAGCTGTTTTAGGCCAAAGAAAATATAAGAAACCATATGTGATTTACTATACAAGCAAAACTTTGAATGATACACAAATGAAGTATTCTACCACAAAAAAAATTATTTGTTGTTGTGTTTCCTTTTGATAAATTTTGTTCTTATTTTGTTGGATCCTCAATCATCGTATTTACTGATCATGCAGCCTTGAAATATTTGGTCCCTAAGAAGGATGCTAAATCACGTCTCCTACATTGGATATTATTTCCTCAAGAATTTGATCTGATCATCAAAGACAAGAAATGAGTCAAAAATGTTTTAGTTGATCATTTATCAAGGCTAACTTATGAATCGAAGGAAGAATCCATTCCAATTAAAGAAACTTTTCTAGAAGAGCAGTTATTTCCAATAATAGAAATACCATGGTATATTGATATAGCAAATTATTTAGCCACATGTACTATTCCTTTTCATTATACCTGGACCGACTTAAAGAAATTTTTGAGAGAGGTACGCAATTTCTTTTGGGAAGACCTCTATGTGTTAAAAACATTGTAAATATCAAATAGTAAGGCGTTGTGTAACCCAATCATAAAATGAATCATCTCATCTCATTTTGTCATTAGGAAGCTTACGAAGGGCATTTTTCTTCAAGGAAAATGACTACTAAAATTTTGCAGTATAGATTTTATTGGCTCACTCTTTTTTAAAGATGTGCAGGTTTTTTTGTCTAAATTGTGACAGATGTCAAAGAATGGGGAATACTTCAAAAAAAAATGATGCCTTTAAACCCCATTTTGATCATTGAAATGCTTGATTGGTAGGGCATCGATTTTATGGGACCATTTTCGCCAGCCTTTGATTATATGTACATTTTTTGTTGTCGTTGATTATGTTTTCAAATGGGTAGAAGTAATCCCATGTTAAAAAAGTGATCACTGCACAGTGATCATATTTTTAAAAGAAAATATTTTGTCTAGAGCCATTATCAGTGATGGCAGAACATATTTTTGCAATAAATTTTTTAAAAACCTCATGAAAAATATTTGATTTCTCACAAAATATCCACCCCTTATCATCCCCTATCATCCCCAGACAAGTGGACAAGTAGACTTTGCCAATAAAGAGATAAATATATCTTAGAAAAAATAGTAAATTCGGATCACTAGGATTGGTCTTTGAGACTGACTGAGGAGCTTTGGGCTTACCGTACTGAATACAAAACTATATTGAGAATGTCTCCTCATCGGCTAGTTTACGGTAAGCCATGTCACTTGCATGTGGAATTGGAACATCAAGCATACTAGGCAATCAAAATTATGAACTTTGAAATTGACAAAGCAAGTGCATCCTGCAAACTTCATATTAATGAGTTAGAAGAACTGAGAAATGAAGCGTATGAGAATTCTAAGATTGCCAAGTCCAGAATTTAAATTTTTCATGATAAGAATATAGTGCAAAAGTCTTTTGAGCCATCTCAAAAAGTCCAGTTATATTATTCAAGACTCTGTCTATTTCCTGGTAAGTTAAGACCAAGATGGACACGCCTCTGCATTGTTTGGCAAGTTTTTGAACATGGGGCAATTAAAATTGAGAATTCACTATTTGGAAATATTTTTAAGGTAAATGGTCAAAGGCTTAAGTTGTATCATGATGGATTTGTTCAAGATGTGAGTTCCATTCAATTAATAGAACCAATATATGTGCTTTAAAAAAAATTTATAAGTGTTTGATTGTAAATAGTAGTACTAATCATTTGTTGTTTGCCTTACAAATTTGGTTTTTTGCACTACGGATTCGTCTCGCCTCCAAATCTAGTTGACAATTGTCTATAACTCTATTTCATTATGTTATACATTGGGGACAATGTGAAATATAGGTACGGGGAGAGAACAATCGATGTTCGTCTTTGTGACTGGCAGACGTTAAAGAACCCGATAGCGAGTGAATTTTTGAGTCAAATTTCAACCCAATTTTCAAAAACATGGATGTGCAATTATTTTGGTTTAGTCTAAGCATGCTAGAATTTTTTCCAAAATATATATATTCTTTGATCTTAACTAAAGCAAGGGTCGTTAGAAAGTTAGAAATTGTTGATAGTCAATCAAAACCTTTGTGCGAAAAAAGTTTATTTGTCAAACGCCGACAAGCAAATCGCCTGGTAAAGTGTGGTCATTTAATGTATTTGAGAGGATACAATTAGTGTGCGGAACCAATTTCAGGTCGAGCGCTAGATCTTCTTGACTGGATTCAATATGAGTAGAGTAAGGAATATCTTGAGACACCATCTTATTCTAGTCCCATGTTTTCAAAATACATGAGACGTAAGATTAATCAGGTCACTGATGTTGTTGATTTAGAAGATTCTGATTAAAATCATTTGCAATCAAGGAATGCATGAATTTAGATTTGTGTAAATAGATCATTAGTAAATTGTAGAAAGTTAGTAGTTTAACGAGGAATAGTAGTAGTTTAATGTGCAAATGTGGAATTAAATTGATATTTGAAACTGTAGGAAAATAACTAAAGTAGAAAATCATAGTAGTCCAGTAGGAAGCAAGCAAAAAACAAAAGGATCCCACCATCCAGATGGTTGTGGTGGCATCTGAACAATATTGCCTTCATAAAAGCTGACAAGCGTAAACATATCAGTTTTTGAGTTTCCCTCGCAATAGAATATGAAAAAATAGTAGCCTCTTTGCTCCTTCTTGCCTCATATTCGCTTCACCTAGCAATTTTTCTTCAATTTCCTTTCGATTAAACTCTTACCCATACTGTGTTACAAATTCTTACCGATCAGAATTTGTTAAAAGCTAAAATCAAGACAGAAATCAGAAAAAAAAGATGGATCCTAGAATGAGAACAAGAGGTGCTTCGATTCGGGCAATAAGAGGCCAATCTTCGCAACACGAAGCATCCCTGCTACAACCCTAAGGTCAGAATATTTACAATGCTGCCATGTTTGAGAACATCGGTCAACAGGTCTTGTATGACAATTACTTTTTCTCCAAAATCATAATTTGAAAAAGGCCTGTTGTTTACAAAGATTTTGAGAATATCAAGGTAAGACAGAATCTTGCTGCCCGTGGTTCGTTAAATTACGTCAATTTTTTTACTCCTACATATGAATGTCTAGTTCGTGAATTTAACTGTAATGCGAATGAAATTGGGCCTAGGGAATTATGTGTTTATGTTAAGGGAGTGGCCTTTCAAGTTACACCAGCTACTGTTGAATATTTTTTTATCCCATCCTGAGACATCCAAACCTGCAATATCCTTATACTAAAATGCCTAATATGACTAACATTTGGATAGAATTGACAGGGAATTCAGACTATATATGGGGTAGGTCAAATAAATACATTAAGCAAGGGGACTAGACAGGCAAGTATTGAAGTTTGAACTTGATAATGGTGAAAATTATGTTACCCTCAATCCCAGAAAAACCTAATTTACACTGAGGAGCCTACTTCTTGTATGCTTTTGGGATGGGATATGTTGTTGATCTTCCTAACTTAATCATGGACCATATGATGTTAACTATGAAAGTAAAGAAAACCTCACTCCCATTTTCTATGTTAGTATCTCAGTTTTGTAGGAGTAAAGGTGTGAGCAAAAATCCCTCATGGCCAATAGTGGAGCATTTTGCACTGTTAGATAAGACATCTTTGAGAAAGAGCCATGGTGGGGAACCTGAGGAGTAGCCTGAGGTACCACCCATGCCGCATGCAGATCCATTTCAAGGAGGAGTAGATTTCCACCCACCAGAGAAGCCTCAACCATAGGAGGAGTGATTAATCTTGATTAATGCATGATTTAATTAAGTTAATAGGTCAATTGTGTTAGTTAAACAAACTTAAACTAATCAAAATTGACCTATTACGGTTAGTGTGTGAATTAGGGATAATGCATTAATTGTTGTTATTTTCAGGGTTTTATGCGTCAAAGCTACAAACTACCGGGGAGCAAATTGTGAATTCTAAGATGAAAATTCTTAAAGCCCTAAACAAAAAAAGATTAAAGTAATCCAAATGTAATCTTTTGGAAGCTTGTGAATGACAACTTTTGGAAGCTTGTAGAATGACAACTTTTGGAAGCTTATGAATGACAACATTTGGAAAATTGTGAATGTCATCCCTTGGGCTTGTGAATGGTATTTTTGGGGTTTGTAAATGTTATCCCTTGGGGTTTGTAAAGGCTTGGCCTATAAATACCACCCCTTTGTGGCTTGTAAGATATAAGTTTTTTGCTTGTTATAAGGATTTTTGGAGAGAAATCAAGAGCTCTCCTCTTGAAGAATACCTAGTTCTGTATTCATTTTAATTCAAGT
>CM042193.1:23835129-23908556 GCA_023539305.1 Ilex asprella | reverse complement strand
AGTTGGGAAGTTTAATTCCCTACTTGTGTTCATCTTTATTATAGTTGAGAAGTTTAATTCCCTACTTGTCTTCATCTTTATTATAGTTGGGAAGTTTAATTCCCTACTTGTCTTCATCTTTATTATAGTTGGGAAGTTTAATTCCCTACTTGTCTTCATCTTTATTATAGTTGGGAAGATAAATTCCCTACTTGTCTTCTTGTCTTTACATTAATGCTTTTACATTCTTGCTTTCTTTTGACTTTCTTTCACTTCCATTGTCGAATATTGTTTATATTGATGCATTTCATTTATGCTTAGTTCTAACCTTTATTTATTTATAATGTCTTCCTATTTAATTGTTGTCTTTACTTTAACCATGAGTAGCTAGGATTTTAGTTGGCTAATCCAAGGGAGACCTCCTCTTGGGTATGTCATTTTAACTCATTGTCTTTCCTCCCTTTAGAGTCAAATGGTTCGGTTTGACGGGGTTGAGAGTGGATGAGTTGGTGAGCCTTTGATATTCCGTAGGCCTAGTCACGGTTTATGTTTAGATACTCACCAATCTCATCCCTAGTTTCCCCCGAATCAATCGTTCATTCATGCTCAATCGGAGGAAGGCTTTGAGTTGATTTGGTATTCCCATTGGAATGAACCCTTTGGATTAGCCAACACTTGCTTTCATTTTATTATCACAACTTAAACCACCACCAAATTCCAAAACAAAAAAATGATTTTGTCATTTTCTTTAATAAAAATCACTTTCATGATGGTTCACTTCCTTCCTTGAGGAGACGACCTTGGAATACTTTTTCAAGTAAAACACGACCCACGAAAGTCTCCTTGCAATTGGGGAGAACTTTTGTTCACACACACACATTTCATTCATTCCATTTCCCTTGCCTCATTGCCCTTTCTTTTGACACTATCCCTAGGGGAAGAAATCTTTTCTCCCCCAGCCATACATTGCTTCATTTGAGGGAGAGTAATTAGGGGTTATTTGAGGTAAGGTTAATTGGACAATCAAGGAGCAGCCATATATACCAGTTGATGATATGTTCGACCGATAAATATTGCTAGGGTTGGAGACAAGTATTACCCAGCTCGGGACTAGCATGATCTAGGTCGATCAATGCATGGCTGACTACGAGCAGAATCTGATTGAGATTTTGAGGCTACTAAAAGGAAATTATGGGTGAGGCCCATCTACTTCATAATCAAAGACTTTAGAGATCCCACATTACCGCAACTTTCCTGAATATTCTTTTTGATTATGCATTTCATTTCAGTTTTATTTTTTTAACATTGTTTTGAATTTGGTTTTTAATTAATCTAGTTGATGTTTTTGTTAAATTTTGATAAGTTAGGATGCGTATTTCATGTGATTCATGTTAACAATTAGGTTATTATTCTTATGCTTTGCAGGGATACCCTTAACTCGATTGCGCGGGATTTTCATTTAATAGTTGTTCACTATCTTCATATTTTCATAGAAACTCATTCCCTAGAGCACGTAGAATTCCTTATTTTTAGAAACCTTTTGAAATAGTTCACTCCTTTATTAAAGCTTGCATATATAGTGGAGATGTAAAACTCGTTGAAGATTTTGAACCAATCCTCCTTGGAGAGTTATTTCACATTTACTCAAGTAATAATTTTTGATTCAGCGATAAATTTCTTGAATATTCTCATTAGTTTTGTTTTGATTAGCACTCATTAAATTACATGGTTAACATTTCCTTTAAATTTTTAATTAAAAATTATAAAGATGTATGATTTCTGGAAATTGATCTTAGACCATCTTTAAATTAATTTGAGTCTTAGACCATTTTCTTTTACAAAATTATATCACTACTTAACCAAGATTGAGCCTAAAAGAATAATTTCTTTTTTGGGAAACCTATATGATAACCGAGCCACTGAAAAATATATTTGACCAATCCTTGCTATCTAATTTGGTTCCACCCTCTTTTAAAGTCAGTGTGATACAAAAAAGAAAGAAAAAAGAAGAAGATGGTGGCTACAATTCAACGAAAAGAAAAATTTTGTGGAAGAACATAAAAAAGAAAAATAAAAGTAAGAAAGAAGGAAAATAGCCAAGAAAGTGAAAATGAGAAAGAAAATGAAAATGGAAGAATGGAAAATGCCATATATGTGTGAAATTATGAAAAGTTCGGAAGATGTGAACTACAATACTCAAGAAAGGATAGCCTTTGAATACTTTGGACGTCGTTTCTTAAACCTAAACCCATGGCAACATTTTAAACCTAATAAACTCCTTTTTTTATTCCAAAAGTTATGCATGTGTATTATTTCCATCTATTTATGAGAAAGGGATAATGTTGATAATGCGTTCGATGTTGTGTTAAAATTCTTTCATGAGATTATGCCAAACTCAAGTTTTATTCTCATAACCGTTCTTTTGATACTACAAGTGAAATTACTTTGCTTTGTTAACAATATTCTCATCACTTGTAATTTTTGAGTGACGATGAGCACAAAATATTGCATTTTTAAAGGCCTCATTTCATGCATTTCAGCTCAACTTTTGCATATATGTACTTAGCTAGCCAAAATTAAGAATAACGTTGAATTTTTAATGTAGCAGGTAATTATAGTTTAAATGATGGATTTTAGGACCTTGCAAATAAGTACGGATGTGTGGTGAAGGCTTGAACACATTACATGAGGATTTGGAGGCTTAAAAGTGAAGAAATCAATGAGGTCTTGGTGCTTGGAAACAAAGGCACCAGCACCCACACCATTTGGTTGCAGTACCTTGATTTTCCTCCATTTTTTCCATAATGCAATTCAAATCTAAAAAAGTTCAAAGCATTAAAGTTGTAGATCTGGATGTCTTCTTTATTTTGACAAAACTTCAGCTCAATCGAATGGTCGAATCAAAAGTTATGACAATTCTAGGAAAACTAGTTCGGAATAGAAACGATACATGTACTCTATGGCTACTGGAGTTCAAAGTACCGGTATTCAGTACATGTACACACTTCTAAAGAAGCCCAGAATGCCTGTAATTCTTCTCCCACTTGCTTGGGGGGTCCAACCATTGATCCTCCCACTTACCCCCTAACTTTCCTTACACATCTACGTGCCTCATACACCCTTGTTGAAGACTTTGAAGACAAAGGCATTAATGTGGATGGGGAGAAGGGGATGATTAGTACTCAAATATAGCATATTATTATGCCATTTTTGAACTAATTATGCTTTGATGAAGTTTAAATGGTGACATTTTAGGTTCTAAAGTGAAAAAAAAAAGGTTCAAGGGGAACAAAAGTACATTTGAATGTAATACCAACACATCAGGGAACAAATTGGAAAAGCTTGGAGCAAAGAAGTAACGTTCGAACACCAACTAAAGCTCGAACGTCCAGAAGAACCAAGTCAGCTGAGATAGAATGTGTTGCAGTCGAGAACCAAAGTCCTGAGGATCAAAGAAGTAACGTTCAAATGCTAACTCACGTCTGAACGTACACTGCAACAAATATATGACAAGAACTATAGGGAGTGTGGAAAGAGATTTCCACAAAAGACCACAGGCCAATTGATGTTTGAGTGATAGGTACAGATCTCATCTGGCGTTTGAACGCCCTTAGAGCAAAGACAGAAGAAACGTTCGAACACCACCCACCATTCAAACGCCCTTAGAGTAAAAACAACAAACACGTTCGAATGCCACCCACCATTCGAACGTCCATGACAGACTGCCTGCAGAGTGGTTGACTTTTCACTTTGACTTAGGCGACAAGTGCTATTTCTTCACCCCTTGCCTTTTCCTTGCCTATAAATACTCCCATTTTTGGGAGAGAAAGGGGCAACACTTCTACTTACTAATTTTCTTAGTTTCCTCTTTGGTAGAGAGTTGGGAGGCTTAGACTCCTACTCATACCTTTACATTCATGTTTATATTTGCTTGTATTAAGAGTTTGAATCCCTTTATTTACTTTTAGTCTTTACATTCATATTTATATTTGCTTCTATTAAGAGTTTGAATCTCTCTATTTACTTTTAGTCTTTACATTCATGCCATTATATACATCTCTTTGTTTATGTCGTTCATTTCCTCTTTCACTTTTCTAGACCTTCGCTAAAGCCGTGAAGGGTGGGACGTGATTCACTCATTCTTTATTGAAGATTGGCTCTTTGTTATTGTGCTTTTATTTTGTAAAGTCCTCTACTTAGAGGAATGAGCATCACACATTTTTTTAGGTTTACTAAAGTCATGAAGAGTGAGTAGTTACTCATTCCCTCTTTAGTAAGAGGTGAATGACATGTATAAATTATCCGACAATTATATTTGTGCACTGTTCTAAGGCTTAATGTTTATCCCCTTGTTTATTGGATGATTGATTGCATCTTACAAAGCTAAGGTACTTTGTATAATCAAGAGTCTTTCCATGACACGGATAACTCTTGCATGTAAAGATTTCTCGTTTCAAGGCAAGTACCCCGGCTAAGTCTTCATGAATACCCTTTAATCATCCCCATTATTATGCTTCATTTAAAGAATCGAATATTACAGTCATGGCTGGATGTCTGGTAGAAAAACTTGCTTGTCTATAGACGGGTTAAGTCTCGGTACAGGCAATTCTTGCAAACTTCTAGGAAGACATCGGAACTATGATCATAATTCTCATAATCCATCTTTATCTTCCGATTCATTTGCTATTGACATGGGAGTTAACTGAGTTATTAAGCATAAATATAATAAACTGGATAATTGACTACATGTTCTTATCCTCGAACTAATGAGTAACTTTACTTTCATTTAAATTTATCTTATATTATGTCTAGAAAACATTCTTGGAAAGAATTTCATATTTAATCCAGGAAAAACCTCTCAATCTCACAATTACAAAACTCAAAGGTTACAATCAATTGATCTTCACCACTGCTTACTTTGAAACACCAACACAACAAATTCCCTATAGATTCAACTCCGCACTCATACTGGATTATTACTACAGCTTGACCACCTGCACTTGGGTGTACATATTTGGGATCAAGTCAAGGGACTGTCAGGGGAGTTGCTTGGTAGGCTGCTCCTAGCCTATCCAAGCCATCCTCTCACCTCCCATTGATGGGAGGCTTGCACACACATGCTAGGGGACCACCAAAGATGAAATTGCAAGGCTAACACTCCATATATTCAGCATTCACACAAGATTTGAAATGTGGCAACCTAAGCTTAGGAAGAAGATGAAGAATAGTAGTTAGAAAGCTTATGTTTTTGCATTCTCCTTTCCATTTCAATTGTTGCAAGCTTTAAATTTTATGTAATCCTTAATTCTTGCACCTTAATGTCATTTATTTCAAGAACATTTCAAGTTTAATCTTACACTTCAGGATATTGCATATTTTTTCCATTTCAATTATGTCTCTCCACATTATGCATGTCTTGTATTTTAAACATGAATAGCTAGATTGTTAGTTGGCAAATTCAAGGGAGACCTCCTCTTGGGTTTTCCATTTCAACTCGATTTCTTTCCTTTCTCGATGTACGATGGTTCGATTTGACTGGGTTGAGAATGGATGTGGTTTTGAGTCTTTGATATTCTGTAGGCCTGGTCACGGTCTATGCTTGGATCCTCACCATCTCGTCCCTAGCTTCCCACATATCAATCGTTCATCTATAAACCCTCGGATGAAGGTTTTGAGTTAATTGGGCATTCTCATTGGAGTGAACCTTTTGGATTATCCAACACTTGTTTTTATTGTATATTCATTTAGAAACTTCAAACACCAAAACTCAAACAAAAGATTTTACACTTTTCTATTTTAAAAAAATCACCTTCACACAACTCCCTTTTTTCCCTGAGGAGACAACATTGGAATACTCTTCCAAGTAAAACACAACATTCAAAAGTCTTCTTGCGTTTGGCGAGCACTTTTGTTCACTCACACGCATTTCATTTCCATTTTCATTTCTTTCATTTCATCCATCACACCATTTTTTCATTGCCTCATTTCTCACATCATTCCGAGGGACAGTGACACTCCCTTAGTCCTATAAGCCATATACATATATTGAGAGTGATGTCTAGAGATTAGGAAATATACTACAACGGTTTTCATCAAACAATTTTGGCATCGTTGTCGAGAAGGTCAGGCGTCAAGTTGAAAAGGTGATTTTGGGTGGCATAGGTAAATCTCGTGATTTTCATCGCGGGCCAAGTTATGTCGTCTCTTTCGTAAATAGTTTGTGTTTTATGTGTTGTCTTATAGTTTTTATGATAATGTATTAAATGCCCCATATTTTGAAAATGTGTGTGAGATTTGTGATGAGTATGAGCACATCACTTGTATGTGCCCAATAAATTATCCGGTTCAATACTTTGCATACGAAGATTCAAATTCAATTTTGACATCCGAATTTTTTTACCCCAACCACTATGTTACACCTAGTTATCCAAGTAATGGTTGGGGAAATGAACCTTATAATTTTGCATACAATCGCACACCACCAAATGAATTTTGCAACTATCCAACATATGAGAACTCAACCAAAGAAGAATTGGAAAATATTTTGTGTGAATTTTTGCAATACCAAATGGAATTCAATGCCCAAATAACCCAACAACTTCATACATTGACTAATGCTATAATTTTTATGCATGCAGAATAATATCTTGAGCATAGTCAATGTATTGATGATGATCATTGACTTGATCCGAAATGTGTACACCCAAGTGCAGGCGGTCAAGTTGTAGTAATAATCCAGTTTGAGTCCAGAGTCGAATCCACAGGGAACTAGTAGTTTTGGTGTTTTAAAGTAATTGGTGAAGGAGACCAATTGATTGTAACCTTTGAGATTTTAGGGTTATGAGATGTGGGTGAATTCTTTGAACAGAATATTAAATTCTTTCTAAGGAATTTTCTAGACAAAATATAAGATTGATTCAAATAGCGGAGAAATCACTCTTTAGTTCGAGGATCGAGACATGTGGTCAATTATTCGAAATATTATATTTTTACTTGATGACTCAATTAACTGTTGTGTCAATGGCGAGTCAATCGGAAGATAAAGATGGCTTATTAAGGTCATGGTTTCGATGTCTTACTAGAAGTTTATAAGAATTATTTATACCAAGAGTTATCGCGTGTACAAACAAGCAAGTATTTCTTCATGACATCCAGCCATGGCTTTAATATTTCATCCTTTTCAATGAAGCTTGATAAAGGGGGATGATTAAAGGGTAGTCATGAAGATCTAGCCGGGGTACTTGCCTTGAAACGAAGAGTCTTTCTATGCAGGAGTCATCCGTGTCATAGAAATACTATCGATTATACAAAGTACTTTAGCTTTGCTAGATGCAATCAATCATCCAATAAGCAAGGAAATATAAACATTAAGCATTAGAACAAAGCATCATATAACGTCCGGATAATCAATACATGCCCTTCACCTCTTACTAAAGAGTGAATGAGAAACTACTTACTCTTCATAGCTTTGGTAAAGCAAGAAAAGTGAGTGATGCTCATCCCTCTAAGTAGAAGACTTGACAAAGTAAAAGTATAATTAACAAAGAGCTAATCTTCAACGAAGAATGAGTGAATCACGTCCCACCCTTCACGGCTTGGGTAAAGCTCTAGAAAAGTGGAAAAGTTTCACTCCTCTAAGCAAGAAGGGATCTCAAATAATGAAAGTGCAAGACATAAGTAAAAACATGTATGTAAGAGCATAAATGTAAAGACTAGAAGGAAATAAAGGCATAAATGTAAAGACTGAATGTAAATCTAGAACATAAATGTAAAGACTTAAAGTAAATAAAGGAATTACAACTCTTAAATAAATGTAAATGTGAACATTAATGTAAAGGAAATGAGTGGGAATCCAAACTCCCCACTTCTTCTAGTAAAGAGAAAGACTAAGACAAAAATTAAAATGGATGTGATGAATGCTAAATGATGAATCCCTCAAATGGTTCCACCCATGAGTCCCTTTTTTTCTCCACAAAACTAAGTGTATTTATAGCCCAGGAGAAGGTAGGGAGGAAATAAAAGAATAGAGCTGGGCGTCAAAGTCAAAGTGAAACACCAACCACTCTGCAGGCAGTCTGTCCACACCATTCGAACGGTTTCTCTGTCTTTGCTCTCTGCGGTTCAAATGTCAAAATGACATAGTACATGCCAGTTATGTCAGTCCACACGTGGTTTCTGTCGAAAATCTTCCTCCAAGTCTTTATGCAAATCTCCCTCTAGGTCCATGCAGAATCTTGACTGATCTGTCCAATAATGCTTGGGGCGTTCGAACGGTGGCTACCGTTCGAACGTGGCACTCAAGTGCCTAGGCCTTCTGACTGCAACTCTGCAAGTCTGCAATACGCCATGTCTTCAGTCAGTCTGATCTTGTCCTTGCTGCAGTGGACGTTCGAACATTAATGATCGTTCGAACGAAGGAATTGAATCTCCAGGGTCTTGGATCTTGCTTGCAACAAAGATTGTAGTATCTGGCTTGGTTCACAATGACCGTTCGAACGGTGTTTAACGTTCGAACGTTTCTTCCTTATTCCAAGCTTCTGCAACTAGTTTCTTAAAATGTTGTGATTTCCACTAAGGGATACTTTTTGGTGCCTTTGAACCCTTGTTCACTTTAAGACCTAAAAACATCATTATTTAAGCTCCACCAAAGCGTAATTAATCCAAAACATGGCATAAGAGCATGCTGTTTTGAGTGTTTATCAATCATCCCAATGGAATGCAAATTGATGTTGAATCTCCCACCACTCTTGATTGTGAAAATTTTAATGAAGTTATTATCTCACATGAGGCTAATGAGCCCATGATCTTTTTTTCATCTAAGAGTGATGTTGAGATTCACATTTCTCAACTTGGGGAGGGCATTGAAATAGAGTTAAGTGTAGAAATTCTTAAAGAAAAATTGTATACTCCATTGTTGGTATTGCATAAACTTGCATACACTTTGGTTTGGTTGAGAATTTTGAATCATTATTCTTGCTCTGATTGGATAGATTGGTTAGAAAGGGCATTTATACAAGAAAAAAAATTAAAATAAAAAAAATCAATGGGCACAAGCTCATATCCGAATTGAAGTCGGATTGACATGAGCCCTTTTTTATTTTGTTTTCATGTACATTGTAGTTTGACTTATTTTATTGTTTTATTTTCCTTTTCTTGATGTTGTAGAGTAGAAGTTGTTTACCTGTTCCTAATTTGGACTCATTTCATTTTGATCATCATAATAGACAAACTCATTAAATATCATGTGCGAGTTTAAGTTGGGGGTATAAACAAACTTTTTTTTGTTTTCCCTTTAATGTGTATACTAAAAAGAAAAACGAAAAAGTGGAAAAAAAAAGGTGGTGTATCTCATTTTTCATGTTACTTTTATTTTTCTCATTGCATGATTCCTTATGGATTGAGGAAAATACATAGTTCAAGTTGGGGGGGTGAGGTGTACCATTTACATGTTCTACCACTTTTTGTACATAATAGTTTGAAATGTAAAATTTTTGAAAATTCTGGATAATTTTTTTGAGAAAAATATCCAATATTGAACTATATTCTCCTATCCTAATGGTTATAGAATTTGTGAATGCTTGATCTTCAATTTGAAATTTGAATACAAGAGCACATTATAAAAGTTTATCTTATTGGTAAGAGTATCATATTCTTGTTTGCTTTTGAACTCAACCATAAGTGCACCATGAACTTGTAATTTTCACAATTTACGGATTGAGTTCACATTTAGTGCTTGAAATGAATAGTGAAGATGAGTAAGAACCCGTGTGAGCTTTAATGTCAATCCTAGTTTGCAGGGAACTTACATTTTCTCAAGGAACAGTTTTTTAAATTCTAAAATTTTTCAATAATCTCATTATGCTTGTCTTGGTTAAGTGCATTGGGGTAGTTTTGATATGTACAATCCTCCCCTAGGCTTACCTAGAGGATATCTTAGGCCATTTTTTATTTTATTTGAGCCTTAGCTTTTTTCTTGTAAAAATTTATCCCTAGTGCCGTGATTGAGCCTTAACTGAAACTCGTTTCTATGCCACACATTTGACCAACCTAATGCAAACTGATAAAAATTTATGTAACCTTGGTTGTTCCTAGAGCTAACTAAGTGGTCGTAAAAGAGAAGCAAGTACAGCGGAAACTCAAACAAAAGGGTTGAATGAAGTTAAAACTCAAAGAGTTGAATGAAAATCCAAGAAGAAGGACAAAAAAAGGGGAAGAAATATGAAAAGGAAATTGTTAAGGAAAATAAAGAAAATAAACAAAGAGTGTGGTGATGGTGTTAACCTAGAAATTCCATAAAAAGGGAGATATTTTTTAAATAAAGGTCATTCACTTGGAACAACCCTCTTTGTTATCATATAACCTTCGTTTCATTTGCCTCAATATCACCCCAAGGTCTCATTACAACTCGTGAAAGTCCTAAATGATCTAGAAAAGCAAGGGGAAAGCATACTTTTAAAAAGAACAAGAGAAGTTGGTTTTGCTAGCTAATGCCCTAGCATTCCTTTCATGAGATTATGCCAAGGTTGTTTTATTTTTTATGCATGTAATTCATTTTTGGATTATATGTGAGTATATTTTGTTTTCAGTACAAGATTCTATCTCATATATACACATGGAGAACATGTCAAGATAACCAATGTGTGATTATTTGTTGAGAGAAACCCTTGGTGAGTTTCGCATCAAAGCTTATTTTGGATAGCTAAGTAAATGTGAACTTCGTTGTATAAATGTTTAAATTGCATGTCCATTTCACACACACAAGAGTTTGAAAATGAATGTGTACGTGAATACTCTAAAATAGCATTTAAGGCTATGATGAGTCTCATGTGTGATTGGTTCTGGTGTTTGGAGCAAGTTATTATTTACATCCCAGTGCTAGTTAAGATAGGGGAATATGCTTTAAATATTGGATACTAGGAAAAGAAGTTGGTAGGTATCTTCACTGAAAACCTTCACGGGACAAAACTTGTCCACTAGGGATCACCTAGGGGTTTAAAGGCTTGTTGCATGTTCTAAATGCAATAACGAAAGTAGTATAGGTTTATTATTTGTTTTCTTAATTTTTACATTTTTTTTGCTAGGTACTAGCAAAGCATAAGTTGGGCGGTGTGATGAACAAAAAATATTGCATATTTAACGACCTTATTACATGCATTTTAACTCAACTTTTGCATATAAGTACTTAGAGTTAGCAGAAATTATCAATAATGTTGCATGTAATTATAGCTTCAATGATGGATTTTAGGACTTTGCAACTAAGTAAGGATGTGTGGTGAAGGCATGGACACATTACCTGAGGATTTGGAGGCTTAAAAATGAAGAAATCAAGGAGGTCTTGGTACTTGGGAACAAAGGCACCAGCAACCACACCATTCGGTTGTAGTATCTAGGTTTTCCTCTATTTTTACCATAATCCGATATGAATCTGAAAAAATTCAAAGCATGAAAGTTACAAATCTGGATGTCATATGTGTTGTGTCAAAACTTCAGCTTAATCGGATGGTTGGGTATAAGTTATGACAATTATACAAACACTGGTCCAGCGTAGAAACAGTATCGGTACTCTTTGGCTACTGGAGTTCGAAGTACCGGTATTTAGTACCGGTACACTCTTTTGAAGCAGCCCAAAATGCCTATAATGCCTGCAATTCTTCTCCCACTTACTTGGGGGTCCCACCATTGATCCTCCCACTTGCCCCTGACTTTCCTTACACATCTACATTTCTCTTACACCGTTGTTGAAGACTTTGAAAACAAAGGCACTCATGTGGATGGGAGGCCTGCACACACATGCTAGGGGGCCACCATGAACGAAATTGCAAGGCTAACACTCCATATAATCAACATTCACACAAGATTTGAAAGGTGGCGACCTAAGCTTAGGAAGAAGATGATGAATAGTAGTTAGAAAGCTTATGTTTTTCATTTTCCTTTCCATTTCAATTTTTGCAAGCTTTAATTTTCTTGTAATCCGTAATTCTTTGACCTTAATGTCAATTATTTCAAGTTCATTTCAAGTTTAGTCTTACATTTTAGTTTCTACCATTGTTGCTCTTAAGTTTTCTTCATTTCCTAGCTTTAAAATGGGTATTGCATATTTTTCTTCATAGTTTAAGTTTTCTTTCATTAAGTTAAGTTTCATGCTCCATTTCAAATATGTCTCTCCACATTATGCATGTCTTATCTTTTAAACATGAATATCTAGATTTTTAGTTGGCAAATTCAAGGGAGACCTCCTCTTGGGTTTTCCATTTCAACTTATTTTTTTTCTCTTGGTGTATGATGGTTCGGTTTGAGTGGGTTGAGAGTGGATGTGGTTATGAGTCTTTGATATTCCGTAGGCCTGGTCTCGGTTTATGCTTGGATTCTCACCATCTCGTCCGTAACTTTTCACGAATCAATCGTTCATCTATAAACCCTCGAAGGAAGGTTTCAAGTTGATTGGACATTCTCATTGGAGTGAACCTTTTGGATTAGCCAACACTTGTTTTTATTGTATTTTTCTTTACAAACTTCGAACTCCAAAACTCAAACAAAATATTTTACACTTTTCCATTTTGACAAAATCACCTCACACAAATCCCTCCCTTCCCTGAGGAGACGACATTGGAATACTCTTCCAAGTAAATCACGATATTCGAAAGACTCATTGCGCTTGGGGAGCACTTTTATTCACTCACACGTATTTCATTTCCATTTCTATTTCTTTCATTTCATCCATCACACCATTTTTTCGTTGGCCCATTCCCACATCATTCTGAGGGATAGTGACACCCCCTTAGTCCTATAAGACATATACACATATTGAGGGTGATGTCCGTAGATTAGGGAATATACTACAACGGTTTTCATCAAGCAAGTGATAGTCACTATAGCGTGAATGTGTTCTTTGCTGAGTGATTTCTATGAGGATTGACATCGAGGCTAATTCCTGTACAACAAAGTGAAGGGTGGTGGTATTTCTTAAGTGATTTTTGGAATAAAAGAATCATTACACACACACAAGTTTTTCTGAAAATATATGGATAGTGTCACAACTAATGTGTGTTACTCTTATAGTGATCAGGGAAAGGAGGAAGTGATGACAAGTCAAAGGAATGATGATTTAATTTTTATCTGTGAAAAATATGAATTATTGTATCCTAACCTTTGAAGTTTGTAGGTAGCTTCATTGAAAACCTTCACAGGATAAAACTCGTCCACTAGGGATCACCTAGGGGTTTAACGACCTGTTGCATATTCTAAATGCACTCGTGAAATCTACGAAAGTGATTTTGTTTTGATATTTATTTCTATTACTAGGGACTATGTAACACCCCAAAATACACCTTGGCAGTATTACTATTTAAAGACCATTTACAATCATGAGAGCAACTACATAACTTCATATCCAAAAAGAATTTACTTCATCATTCAGGCATATACAATAACATCTAAAAGAATATGCCCAACAATGACATTTACATCCCCAAAAGAATATCAAAGTAAACCTTGCAGGAGAAATACAAAATAAACTAGATTACACAATGTTCCAAGCGAATGTCCTAGTCTAGTACAAAAGAAGCTACCGCTCTACATATCCACCTCGGGATCTAGGTTCCCCTCGAGTGGAGCCTCCCAATGTCCTGGCTCGTCAATGCCGAGATCCTCCTCTAACACCAAATCTGAAAAATGTAATTTGTAGGGGGTGAGCACGAAGCTCTGTAGCCACATTTCTCCCAAACTCAAACAAAGTTTTAAAAACATAGAAAACGACCGGTCTCATTTCACAAACAACATATATAACATTTGAAATAAAACATGGGCATTTTAAAATAGATCTCAAGTTTAGACAATAGCGATAATTAAATAAACGAATAAAAATGAGTTTAGCAACCGTAGCCAATATTCCATTTAGGCTATTTAGAAAAAAAGGGCTTCTCCCCCATGCATTGTCCCATACCAATGCATCGGCAAGAACGACCCAACTCATAATTCCATGTATTCTCGGTTCATCTCCGTACCATGTATGATGATTGCTTCCCATGAATCCACCCCACGATTATACCTAGTCCACCAATTACAATCACAATCACAATCACAGTCACAAGCACTTTAGAAAGGGGCGTCTACCATCACAATGGCAGTGACGAGTCCCTTCCTAGGAAAAGTATACTATCCCTTGTTCGAACTCCAGTGAACGATAGTGGTTGCATTACCAAATGACAACCCACTACAAGTGTTAGGAAACCATCTCACCCCCATTGGGATAGACTAACCTCTAACACTCTACGGCATCTCTCGAAGATAATCCAAGTCCATCACAACACTCATACAATGAGAAAACCGAGAATATGCTCAATTCACAACCATTTCACAAATATATTAAAATCCCCAACTTTTCTCACATGTGTTATATAATCGAATAATCCAAGAAAATATGCAAGAGATCATAATCTATATTATTTTGTTGTACAATATTCAACACTAAAGTTTTGAAATCAAGAATTAAGAATAATTTAAAGAAAAGTTCATCTCTCTTGGAATCTAGGGTTTTTAAGCAAGAAAAATGATTCAAGGGTTAATCAAACAATAATATTGTTTAAATCATGGTAGTAGTCACAAGGTATTAAGAAATAATGATTATATAGCATACATGTATAATTTAAAGTGAAAAGATTACATATATATCGGCCTTAGCCTCAATGTAAGTGAATGAGAGAAAATCCCCTACCTTGTGTTCTTGGAAGCTAGGTTTTTGATCTTGGATAACCCTTTTAGACTCTTGTTTTTCTCTTCCTTTCTTCCTCTCTTCTCTTCCTTTCTTTCTTTCTTAGGGTTTCTAATGTTGGAGTGGCCGAAATAGAGCCAAAATAGACGACCTTGGGTATTTATAAGGCTAAAATGGGACCAAGATCGCGACATTTAAGTTTCTGAATTCTTTCGGCTCTACCGGTAGACTCTACCGATACAATACTCTACTGGTAGGCTGTACCGGTAGCTCGAACTCTCTGGACCAAAGTGTACCGGTAGACTGTACCTGTACAATACTCTACCGGTAGACTATACCGGTAGGGTTTTGCCCAGTTTTGCCTTTTTCCTGCATTTTTCATTTCCAATCCATCCTAAACCCTTCAAAAATTAACCCAAACTTTCACAACATACATTTGTACCCCAAACATAGTTGCTAGAAGTTCTTTTATAATTCTTGTCACTCATTCCCTAGCTAAACTAGCTTTAACTATGATTTCTACTGACATTCTAAATTTCTACTTTTCCAACCTATTAAATTAAAACACACATCACTACACCTATCCATACTTTTACCACAAGTAGTTTATATATTTTTATATGCATATATAAAAGAAAATATGGGGTGTTACAAATTAGTAATGTTTAGTTTGGGGGTGTGATTAACCCTAAATAGTATGTTAATGAATTAAATTATTAGGTTAATTGTGTTAATGAATTAAGTTAAAATAGTCAAGATAAGTGAAATTAGTGTTAGTGTATAAATTAGGGTTAATGGGTTAAACTTTATGTCTTTCAGGCTTTTGTGGGAAAATTATGCAAAAGTCAAGGGGAGCAACGTGTGCAAGCTTAAATCAACTAGGGAGGCAAGTGAAAATATCAGACAAATCGATCAAGCAACCAAGGAAGAAAACAAGAGGATTAGCACCATCTGGATGGTGTTGGTGGCGTCCGAATGGTGGCTAAATTGCCTCACCTTCTCCTTCCTTCCCATTGGTCCATTAATGCAACAACTTCACATTGATTGGTCAGTCCTAGTTCTACCGCCTCAGGCCAATCTCTAGAGCCTATAAATATGCATGTCCAACTTCATTTTCAAAGGTCCGTCATATTATGTCAGCTCTTCACTAGAGATAGTGGAGGGAAGTTCAGGATAATTAGAGCTTTGCTAGATAGTCAAAGAGAGTCAGAAACAGTCAGAGAGTGAGAGAGAGGGAGATACAACGAAGTGAAGCCCAATTGAACTTACTTTTCGGCCATCTTTTCTTCTTCTTCTACATTTTTGTATTCGTTTGTAATTTGAGGGTTGAACCTCTCCCACTTTTGTGCCCAAACCGGTGATAAGGGTTGTAATGTTTGAACTATTCCTCGGGGAATGATTATTTCGTATTTTGTTTTATTTGTAATGGAACTGTTTCACACCTCTTGCTTGTCTATAGAAATGAAATGTGAGTTGTCCGCTTATACCCTTTGATGAAGGGTGAACTTAAGTACGATATTGTTTAAGTTATGAAAATGTCGATGTTTTAACAATAATTGAATGTCATATACATACCTACCTCCCATATTGATGGATGGTTACATTTATAATATGCTCATGGTTATGATCACCAATCAGTACCTAAAGTTATATACCATACTCTCTACTAATTATATACATCATGCATGATACAATGATGTACATGAATGGACTTTATGTAACAGTAGACAGATTGGTCATAGACAGGTAAAGTCTCGGCATAGCCAATGTTTTTAATTCAATGGATAAACCGAAATATCGCCATCAGTCAATCATCAACTTGCCAATTGAATAATTGCAGTATTCCTCCTAAATTGCTTGTCTTCTAGTTTACTATAGTTGTTTAACTGATGCATGGTACAAAGATGCCAATTGAGTAATTTAAGTATTCCTCCAAAATGTCTTGCCTTTTGGTTTACCCGAATTATTTGATTGTTGCATGGAAATATACCTAACAGCTAACCTAATTAGTTGCTGGATACAGTTCAATATACATCGTACCTATCGGCTGACTTTCTAGTGAAATGAGGGTAAATTACTATAAGGTGGCATTTTCAGTACTTAACTAATATAATGCATGTGGAATCCCTACACTAAAGGGTACCTTTTAATTATGGCATTTTCATAGTTTTAATTAAGTTTATTTTAAGTTATTCAAAGCTCACACCACCAGTTATTTCATTTAATTTTGTATGTGTAGCAACTTCACTGTTTCTGTTCTGATTTCCAATATAATGCATGTGTGTTCGACCTTGGACTAGAAATTGAGTATTATATTGCTATTTGAACAATAAAACTTTGGTTTACAACACTGGTGGTGGTGGATGAACAAGCAGCGACCTTGTCCCGAATGCTTGAAGCACTACAACTAAAAAAAAATCAAAGCAGTTTTTGTTGTTTCTCCTACTAAGTAGTCATGTGGAATCAGTGTATTGTCAGGACATCACACGGGGGAATGTCCCACTATTCCAGCATTTAAAGAAGTCTTGATGGAAAAAACCAATGCCATTTCAAAATTTAATAAACCTTATTCCAACCTATAAAACTCGGGAAAATTTGAAATCTTTCTAAAAAAATGGCAAAATGGTCATTTTTTCACTAAAGTTTGGAATTAAAATTAGTGTTCTATAGAGCTCGTATGACACAACGAACTTCGCCATTGGATTCGTATCACAAAATTTAGTCACTCTGTCGAATTCTGAGATAGTCAGATTTTTCATGTCGTTCGAGGCGACTGGGTGGTAGATGACCTCATAAAGGTCCCCGAAAAATAGAAAATATGAAAATTTCTTATAATAGGATAAAATTTCAAATAAAATTAATATGAACTTAAACTGGATGAAATAAATCGTTTTGTGTTAAAAACGAACCCCGGAAAGAGGGGGCATGCGGCTCAATGTGATCCAAGTCTTTAAAATTATAAATTGGGATAATTATGTGATATTTCAGCGAAAATATCTGCTGAAATTCTGTCTCACGCGTTGGAGATGAACAGAGGAGAGTGGATTTTCCAGCTTTCTTTCGCCGATTCTCAAAGTTTCGTCGGTCAAAATCCGCCAAGCCAAGACTTAAAGTTCATCTACATGATGAAGGGTACCCAAAAACAAGGAATTTCACCCAAGGTCCAAAGAGAAGATTTTGGGAAATTCAAGTTTTTGGGCTTGGGAGGTGTTCTTGAAGTTCTCCACACTTCAAGTGAGGTAGGGTTCTTCCTACTTTGGTTTATTCCGAACCTATGATGTCCATAGGACAAGGTTTGGGTGTGTATCTATATGTATGTGGACCTATATATATAGATAGGTATGGAAGAACCTATATATGTATGTGGACCTATATATATAGATAGGTATGGAATTATGAAATTAGTCTAGTGATGTCTTAAATTAAATTCTTGTTTGAATTTGTTATGTGGGAGTTACTTAAGTAATCCCTTGATGTTTGATGTTATGTGGACTACATTATGTGATAACATGATATTGGTGCTTGAAGGTGTTTGACTAAATGTCTTGGATAATTAAATGTCGTTATTTTGATATTATTGAAATAACATGTTTGAGGTTGTTGCTATATGTGGACATATGCTTATAAATACGTTGAGCATAATGGAGATTTATGAAAATTATATGCTTATGATATAAATTTCCATGGAATGTGGTTGATATTACTCATTTGACATTAATTACATGTTGAGCATGATATTGACATCACATTCATGGGCATAAGTCATGAGAGTGGGTGTGAGTGTGCATAGTTAATCAAATGCCACTCTTGGTATTTGATAAATGGACTCGGAAGAAGGGGATTGAAGATCGAGTTGAGTCGCATGATTGCATCAAAATTTGGGTCGGGGTAGCAAGAGGGGACTAGAAGATGCCTTGGGTGAGAGACCCAGTGAGTGCATACGCACTCCGTTGGTATAAGAGTCCATAAAGTGTGTCGGTGTACGTGGAACCGTTGGTGGAAGTCCATGCATTCCTTGTCGGTTGGATGCCATTGGTGTAAGTCCATAAACATCCACCCCAAGAAAGACCATAAAATTGTAAATGCCATTCAATGTGCAACATGGGTGTTGAATTCATACACATTGGCACTTGCATGTGTTGAGGAGCCAGGAAGGGCTCGGGTTGAATTACTTGAGTGAGTCTCATCTCATTCCATGGCTTGACATGAAGAATTCCAACATTGAATGCATATTCTTGCTCGAAATGTGATGGATTGTTGAATGTTGCATCTAAGCATTCCATGTGCTTCTAGGTGGGGAGTAGCCCCTGTAGAAATTATTCTACTGAGCGCAGCTCACCCTATATGGGAACACATATCAGGTGCAGGACATACACTGGTGGATGGCTCCCATGTAGAGCATCAAGGGTGAAGAGACCGACTTGTGGCCTTATTTTGAGTTTTTGTTAAACATTTATGGAAACTTAGTTTTTGACATGTAAATTCATGTGAATGATTGTAATAGAACTTGTATGTATCAAACTTTATATAGTAAATGATATCAAATATGTATTGGATGAATTTGGAAAGGTTTAAAGTGAGTTTGAAATCAAAAATGGTTGAAATAGGCAAAAATCGGCCCAGTGTATCGATACGCTGCTGCCTAGAGAATTAGCCGTACCAGTACGCGTACCGGAACGATTTCAAAAATTTTGAAATTTTAAAGGTGTTTTGTCATGCTTTCAACCTAGGTTTTCCTTCCCTCCAATGATAATAAGGGACATTAAATGAAGTATATTAAGGCACATTGGACCTAGATTGGATTAAATGATTATAGGAACACGGGTCACACATGGGGGTTATAAACCCAGTTACGGGAATGCGATTGACGTGGTGTCGGGTTATTTGACATCCACGGGTATTTCTATGGGTTGATGGGTTATCAACGGTCACTAAAGGAACCCCGGATTTTGGGGAGTCATAGCTTGGTATCTGAGCTTAGGTATATGAATTACCTAGGGCTTGACAGGCATTGGGTCCTGACCATTGGATTTGTTATGCATTTCATGATATATGTTTTACTCGCTACTTGTTATGTGCTATATGTTATGTGAATTATATGCATGGTGCTATGTATATGAAAAGAGGAACACTAGGTTTAGAAAATATAACCTTATGTTCAGAAAAAAAGGATGAACGGTATAGTTCAAGGTGTAAATGTCTACTAGTATACGACAAACATTCTACTAGGGGGACAATGAGAAAATTCTCAACGTTTTGTGTTTGATCCCTAAATTAGGATACAATGTGAGACTCGTTTGTTATCTAAAATATGTAGATGGCTAATCGAGGAAGAGGATGTGGAGGCGCTGGGTGGAACAACCAACCACCACCGGCCTTTTATCACCAAGCCTTTGTGGAGGCTATTGGTGAGGCGACTGCTACTATTGCATAGGCCAATGATACAACCACTACTATGGCACAGACTAGTACAAACATGGGGGACAGAGGCTCAAGTAATCTCCAGAAGTTCAAGGAACACAATCCTCCGATCTTCTTGGGGGGAGGGGATCCGATGGTACCTGACCATTGGTTCTAGTAAGTTAACAGGATCTTAGGGGCTATAGAGATCACCTCCGATGCCACTAAGATAATGCTAGCTATATTCCAGTCAGAGGGAGAATCTCAAGTGTGGTGAGATTGGGTGAAAGTCTCAAGGAACTTAGAGGCAATGACATGGGAAGAATTCTATGGGCTTTTCATGGGCAAATACTTCCCGGCGTCTACCCGACATTCAAAGGCTCGGGGGTTCCTCGACCTAAAACAAGGAACAATTACGGTGCTTGAATACATAGCAAAGTTCACTGAATTATCCTGTTTTGCTGACAATTATGTGGCCACCGATATGACCATAGTGTGGAAGTTTGAGGATAGTCTAAAATTGTCCATCTGAGGTAAAATTGTGAGACTTCTCCTGCAAGACTTTGACTTGATGGTCGAGAAAACTATGGCCATTTAGAGAGAAGTAGATGTTGCACGGAACATCCGAGAGGCGGGTGTTAAGGACAAGAATAAGAAGGGACAATCCTCTTCTTCTAGTACGGGAAAGAAGCAAAGGACTTCTGTTCTACAGGAACATCAAGGGCAGGGCCGCGACTATCAAGGCCAAGGCCATGGTCAATCCTTAGTAGGTGGGGAAACTTTAGGACTACCTCCTAGGCAGGCCAAAAGACTTGTTTCCATTGCCACCAACCGAGCCACATGAATGGAGATTGCCCTTAGAGGCAGGGATCCCAAGGTTATGAGACATCTAAGTCCTAGTCTTCGGGGGCGCAACCACAACCATATTTTGTTCCTTCTTACCCCACCATAGGCCAGGAAAGCCAGTACCAGTTCCAAGGTGTTACACAAGCACCTACCACTTTTCGACCAGGGACTCTACAATCAGGCCAGATGGGCTAGGGCATGGGTTGAGGCCGGGGACAAGGCTCACAAGGCGGGACTTCAAGGACCTAGGGCATGTCTCCACTATCACACCTCAAACTAAGCCAATGGATAAGTCAGTCATTTAGGGTACATTTCTACTCTCTCGCTTATGGGCAAGAGTATTATTTGAGTCTGGTGTATATCATTCTTTTATTGTTGCATCATGCGGGAAATATTTGGGCTTAGAGGTTAAAGCCTTGGAAAATTCATTGCATGTTAGTTTTCCCCTAGGAGCTAGGGTGAGTGTTGATCAGATATGTCAGGGTTGTGAGTTAGAAATATCGGGGAATCTACTCACCGTGGACCTTAGGGTCATGAAAATGTTGGAGTTCGATGTCATACTTGGTATGGATTGGTTGATGGCACATCATTTTGTTATTGATTGTGAACGAAAGAGGGTCACTGCTTATATGCCAGATGGTGCTTGTTTCAAGTTTCAGGGGAAAAGCATGATGCTTTACCCCAAGTGGTCTATGACTCTCGATGGCACGAACAATTGATGGGTTGGCTAGCAAGCCTTACCCTAGAGGAAGAGGCGAGACAACAGATGGGTCTACCTCGAGTGGTTTGTGAGTATGAGGACGTTTTTTTGGATGAACTTCTGGGATTACCTCCACATAGGGATGTAGACTTCACCATTGAGTTATACCCCTGTACATCACCCATTTCTATGACTCTACATAGAATGACACCTACTTAATTGCAAGAACTCAAGGTTAAACTGCAGGAATTATTGGATAAAGGCTTTGTTAGACTGAGAACCTCACCTGAGAGCTCTCCGGTGTTGTTTGCCAAGAATAAGGACAAAACCTTTTGACTATGCATAGACTACCGGCAGTTGACAAGGGTTACTATCAAGAATAGATATCCTTTGTCGCGAATAGATGGTTTATTTGATCAACTGAGAGGACCACTATTCTACTCCAATATAGATCTCCGCACCGATTACCATCACTTGAGGGTTAGGGAGATTGATACCGCTAAGACAATGTTTAGGACGTGGTATGGGCATTTTGAGTTCACAGTGATGCCATTCGAATTGACAAATGCCCCCGGTGGCATTCATGGATCTCAAGCATAGGATGTTTCAACCCTACCTAGATCAGTTCATCGTGGTATTTGTGGACGACATCTTGATCTACTCCAAATCTGAGAAGGAGCATGAAGGTCATCTGAGGGTTATGCTCTAGACCTTGAGAGACCATCAATTGTACGCTAAGTTCAACAAGTGTAAATTTTGGCTTACTGAGGTAAAATTTTTGGGACATGTAGTGTCAGCTGCGGGTGTATCCGTGGACCCGGAGAAGGTTGAGGCAGTCATGAACTGGGAGATGCCAAAGTCAGTCTTTGAGATACGTAGTTTCTTAGGGTTAACAGGGTACTATCAGAGGTTCATTGAGGAATTCTCACGATTGGCTGCACCTATGACGAGGTTGACCCGTAAAGAGGTAATGTTTGAGTGGAATGACTCGTGTGAGATGGCATTCCAGGAGTTCAAGAGGAGGCTTACTTCAGCTCCTATTCTGATAGTCCCAAGAAGGGGACATATGTACATTGTGTATTGTGATGTTTCTAAGGACAAACTTGGGTGCATTTTGATGAAGTCCGGGAAAGTAGTGGCTTATAGTTCACGACAATTAAAGAATCAGGAGTAGTAAAACCCTACAAAAGACATAGAGTTGGCGGCCATAGTCATTGCCTTGAAGGCTTGGGGCCACTATTTATATGGTGAGCAGTTTGAAGTATTTTTGGACCATAATAGTCTGAATTACATCTTTACACAGCGGGACCTTAACATGAGGCAATGCAGGTGGATGAGGTACCTGGAGGACTATAACTTCACTTTGCATTACCATCCCAGTAAAGCAAACGTGGTGGCTAATGCAGTCAGTCGAAAGTCATAGGGAGCCTTAGCTAGTATGGCTTCCCAGGAATGGCAGATACTCGAAACTGTGGGACTGTTCGGGCTACACTATAGGGGTTAGGCTCAGGGTACTTTGGTGAGTTTGGTGGCTACGCCTTCCATACTGAGCAGAGTGATTGAGTCCTAGGGACAGGACACAGAGATATTGTCTATCATGGATCGGGTACCGGTGACAAGTGCTTGACCATTCACTCGAATGGTAGTCTTTGGTATAGGGGAAGGATTGTGGTTCCCCAGGTGGCAGATCTGAGGAAGGAAATCCTTAGGGAATTCCATTGTTCCCGTTTTGTTGTACATCCAGGTGGCACGAAGATGTATCATGATCTTCGTTGCTAGTATTACTAGAGTTGAATGAAGAGACAAGTTGGTGACTTTGTTAGTCGATGTCTCACCTGTCAGCAAGTGAAGGCCGAACACCAGCAACCAGTAGGGTTAGTCCAGCCTTTGGTGGTTGCTGAGTGGACGTGGGAGCATGTCACAATAGATTTTGTGACCCACTTGCCACAGACATCGCGGGGAAATGACGCGGTATAGGTGATAGTGGACCAGCTTACAAAACTGGCACACATTTTAGCAGTGCGGATGACCTTCACAATAGAGGAATTTTTGCAGGTTATATATACGGGAGATTGTCCAGTTACATGGGGAGCCCATATCTATCATACCGGATCGGGATCCTAAGTTTACGACTCATTTTTTGGAGAGTTTTCATCGGGCCATGGGGACACAGTTGATTATGAGCACTGCTTTTCATCTCTAGACGGACGATCAGTCGAAGAGGATCATCCAGACTTTAGAGGACATGTTACGAGCATGTGTCCTTGATCTCAAGGGTAGCTAGGAAGAACACTTACCCTTAGTGGAGTTCGCCCACAACAATAGTTATAAGGCGAGCATACGGATGACATCCTATGAGGCACTTTATAGGAGGCCTTGTCTTTCTCTAATTTGTTAGACGGAGGTAGGAGAGAGATCTTCTACGGGTTTGAAATTGGTTAGAGACACCTCAGAGAAGGTGGACTTGATACGGAAACGTCTTCTCATGGCTCAGAGCCAGCAGAAGAGCTACGCGGATAGACGACGGCGATATCTAGAGTTTGAGGTGGGAGATCATGTCTTCTTGAAGGTGATGCCTAAGAGAGGAGTGGTCAGGGTCGGCAAGCAGAGAAAGTTGTTGCTGAGGTATATTGGGCCTTTCAAAATACTCGAGAAGGTAGGTACAGTTGCTTACCGGTTGGTGTTACAGCCAAACCATTCGGGTGTTCATACATTATTCCATGTCCCAATGCTCCGAAAGTATACTCCAGATCCAACACATATGGTGGATTGGAGTGAGTTGATGGTTGATACAGATGGTACCTTCGAGGTGGGACCGGTGAGTATCAAGGATAGTTGGGATCAGGTTTTGCGAGGTAAGACTGTTACACTAGTGAAGGAGTTATGGAAGCACCGAGGAGGAGGCAACATAGAAGCTTGAGGATACTATGCATACCAATTATTCTTACATATTCGAGGATGGAGGTACATCTTTGTAGTCATTTAATAATAAATGGTTGTTGCATATGCATGTGGTTGTGAGTATATGTGTGCGTGTGAATTTTGGGGACAAAATTCTATTAAGAGGGAAAGAATGTAAAGTGCAGAATTAAAATAAGTGTGTCGGTGGATACAACGGACTTCGCCGTTGGATTCATATCCTGAAATCTAGTCACCCTATTCAATTTCGTCGAATTTCGAGATAGTCAAAATTTACACGTCGTTCGAGGATGCTGGGTGACAGATGACATCACAAAGGTCCCAAAAAAAATTAAAAATATAAAAATTTCTAATAATTGGATAAAAGTTCAAATAAAATTAATTTGAACTTAAACCGAGATGAAATAAATCGTTATGGGGCGAAAATGGACCGGGAAAAGAGGGGGTGTGTGGCTCGATGTGAGCCAAGTCTTTAAAATTATAAATAGGGATAATTATGTGATATTTCAGTAGAAAATATCTGCTGAAATTCTGTATTACACGTTGGATAGGAAGGGAGGTGAGAAAGTGGGTTTTCAAGCTTTCTTCCGCCAATTCTCGGAGTTCCGTCGGTCGAAATCCGCCAAGCCAAGACTTAAAGTTTGCCTACCCGACAAAGGCTACGCAACCACACCAAAAACAAGGAATTTCACCAAAGATCCAAATAGGTATTTTGGGAAATTCAAGGTTTTGGGCTTGGGAGGTGTTCTTAAAGTTCTCCACACTTCAAGTGAGGTAGGGTTCTTCCTACTTTGGTTTATTCTGAACCTATGATGTTCATAGGACGAGGGTTGAGTGTGTATCTATATGTATGTGGACCTATATGCATATATAGTTATGGAATTGAGAAATGAGTCTAGTGAGGACTGAAACTAAATTCTTGTTTGAATTTGATATGTGGGAGTTACTTAAGTAATCCCTTGATGTTTGATGTTATGTGGACTATATTATGTGATAACATGATATTGGTGCTTGAAGGTGTTTGATTAAATGCCTTGGATAATTAAATGTCGTTATTTTGATGTAATTGAAATAACGTGTTTGAGGTTGTTGCTATATGTGGACATATGCTTATAGATACGTTGAGCATAATGGAGATTTATGAAAATTATATGCATATGATATAAATTTTCATGGAATGTGGTTGATATTGCTCATTTGGCATTCATTACATGTTGAGCATGATATTGGCATCACATTCATGGGCATAAGTCATGAGAGTGGGTGTGAGTGTGCATGGTTAATCAAATGCCACTCTTGGTATTTGATAAATGGACTCGAAAGGAGGGGATTGAAGATCCCGTTGAGTTGCATGATTGCATCAAAATTTGGGTCTGGGTAGCAAGAAGGGACTAGAAGATCCATCGGGTGAGAGACTCGGTAAGTGATACGCACTGTAAAACCCGAGAAAATTTGAATTTTTCTTAAAAAGCGCAAAATGGTCATTTTGTCACTATAATGCGGAATTAAAATATGCGTTCTATGTACCTCGTATGATATAAGGAACTTCGCCGTTTGATTCGTATCATGAAATCTAGTGATCTAGTCGAATTTTGTCGAATTCCGAGATAGTCGAATTTTACACATCTTTCGAGACGACTAGGTGGCAGATGATCTCACAAAGGTCCCCAAAAATGGAAAATATGAAAATTTCTTATTAATGAATAAAATTTCAAATAAAATTAAAGGTGTTTTCAAAATTTTGAAATTTTAAAGGTGTTTTGTCATGCTTTCGGCCTAGGTTTTCCTTCCCTCCATTGATAAAAATGGACATTAAATGAAGTATATTGATGCACATTAGACCTCGATTGGTTTAAATGATTAAGGAACACGGGTCACATGTGAGGGCTATAATCCCAGCTACGGGGATGTGATTGACGTGATATCGGGTTATGCGACATCCACGGGTATTTCAGCGGGTTGATGGGTTATCAACGGTTACTAAAGGAACCCCAGATTTTGGGGCGTCACACTTCCCCCTATTCAGGAACCTATAAACCAAAGTGGAGGAATCATTTGAATTTCAGCTAGAAAAACAAAGTCTGTGACTCAGCTACCAGGTACACCTTCGTCACAACCCCAAACTCAGCAGCCGTATTAGCCTTACCAATCACCACATGAGAGGAGTTTAGAGCACACCATCAACTAGTTCATTCAGAGTCAAATGGGTTCTAGTACTCATACCACTCATGCATTTATTAATTTTGAAGCTCTAACTAGACAAAATATTAAGGATATTAAGATTCGTTTAGCCTAATTGACCTAGACTTTGTGCACAACAGAGAAGAAAAAATTCTCATCTCCACCCAAACCTCTACAAGGTCAAAACCAAGCTGATGTCATGTTTTTCGAACACTCCCATCGCCAAGTCCAAGCAATTGCCACATTGAGAAGTGGTAAGGTGATTGACAAGACCATTAAAGCAAGAACTCTAGAGCCCATAGCTAAGTCAATCCCAATAAATAAACCAATTGAGCCTGAACCAGTGATTGAAAAGGAAACGAAGTTGTGAAATGAAAAAGAAAATTCAAGTCTTGTTCCTTTTTGTTTCCTCAAAGAGTCAAGAAGCCTCAACCTTTGAACAATCATGCTGAAATTTTTGAGTTGTTTAAGCAAGTAAAAATTAACATCCTCCTATTGGATGCAATCAAGCAAGTCCCAACCTATGCCAAGTTTCTAAAAGACATTTGCACAACGAAAAAGAAGGATCAATTTACTGGAAAGAGCATTTTTAACTGAATGGGCTTGTGTTATCATTCAGCACAAGGCCCTTTTGAAGTAGAATGATCCTAGAGTCGTACAATTTTATGCATAATTAGAAACTTCTAAATTGAGCAAGACCTGCTAGATCTTGGAGCTAGTGTTAATTGACATGATCCGAAATGTGTACACCCAAGTGCAGGCGGTCAAGTTGTAGTAATAATCCGGTTTGAGTCCGGAGTCGAATCCATAGGGAACTTGTTAGGTTGGTGTTTCAAAATAATCAGTAAAGGAGACCAATTGATTGTAACCTTGAGATTTTAGGATGGTGAGATGTGGGTGATTTCCTGAACAGAATATTGAATCCTCTTCAAGAAAGATTACAAGGTTAATGGAAATAAAGTCACTCTTTAGTTCAAGGATCGGGACATGTATTTAATTATCCGATTTATTATAATTATACTTAATAACTCAACTAACCCCCATGTCAATAGCGAGTTAATCGGAAGATAAAGATGGCCTATTAAGGTCATGGTTCCGATGTCTTACTAGAAGTTTACAAGAATTATTTACACCGAGAGTTGTCGCGCCCACAAATAAGCAAGTATTTCTTCATGACATCCAACCATGGCTTTAATATTCCATCCTTTTAAATGAAGCTTAATAATGGGGATGATTAAAAGGTATTCATGAAGATCTAGCCGGGGTACTTGCCTTGAAACGAGGAGTCTTTCCATTCAAGAGTCATCCGTGTCATAGAAAGACTATTGATTATACAAAGTACCTTCGCTTTGCTAGATGCAATCAATCATCCAATAAACAAGAGGATATGAACATTAAGCATTAGAACAATGTATAATATAACCTCCGGATAATCAATACATGCCCTTCACTCTTACTAAAGAGTAAATGAGAAACTACTCACTCTTCATAGCTTTGGTAAAGCTAGAAAAGTGAGTGATGCTCATCTCTCTTAGTAGAGGACTCCACAAAGCAAAAGTACAAGTAACGAGGAGCTAATCTTCAGCAAAGAATGAGTGAATCACCTTCCACCCTTCACGGCTTTGGTAAAGCTTTAGAAAAGTGGAAGAGTTTCACTCCTCTAAGCAAGAAGAGAGCTCAAATAATGAAAGTGCAAGATACAAATAAAAACATGTACGTAAAAGTATAAATGTAAAGACTAGAAGTAAATAAAGACATAAATGTAAAGAATAAATGTAAATCAAGAACATAAACGCAAAGACTAAATGTAAATCAAGAACATAAATGTAAATAAAGGAATTACAACTCTTAAACAAATGTAAATGTAAGCATTAACGGAAGGAAAAGGAATGGGAATTTGAACTTCCCCACTCTCTAACAAAGAGATAATACTAAGACAATTAGAAGAACTACAAAAGAGAAGTGTTGGCTACTAAATATTGAGTGCCAAGCCCCCCCCTTTTGATCTACAAACTAAGGGTGTGTATAGTCAAGGAGAAGGCAGGGTAGGGGGTAAAAGAATAGAGCAGGGCGTCAAAGTCAAAGTGAAAAGCCAACCACTCTGCAGGCAGTGTGTCAATACCGTTCGAACGATAAATGGTGCTTGAACAGTTTCTCTGTCTTGGCTCTCTACTGTTCAAACGCCAGATGGAATCAGTGTTTGCCAGTTATGTCAGAAGACACGTGGTTTTCTATAAAAAAACTTCCTCCAGGTCCTTGCAGAATCTTGACTGGTCTTTCCAATAATTTCAGGGGTGTTTGAACGGTGGTTGTCATTCGAACGTGGCACTCAAGTGCCTGGGCCTTCTGACTGCAAGTTTGCAACACGCCCCGTCTTCAGTCAGTCTGATCTTATCGTTACTCTAGTGGATGTTTGAACGTAGTACTCAAGTCTTCAGGGCCTTGGGTCTTGCCTGCAACACAGATTATAATAGTTGGCCTGGTTTTTCATGACCGTTCAAACGGTATTTAATGTTTGAACGTTGCTTCCTTATTCCAAGCTTCTACAATTTGTTCTATAAAATGTTGTGATTGCCTTCAAATTTACTTTTTGGTGCCTTTGAACCCTTGTTCACTTTAAGACCTAAAACATCATCAGTTAAACTCCACCAAAGCACAATTCGTCCAAAACAGAGCATAGGAATATGCTATTTTTGAGTATTAATCACACCCCCAACTTAGATATTGCTAGTCCCTTGTAATACCACAATTAATTAAATGTAAATCTATTTCTAACACCTTTTTTGTAGGTCATCTGGTTGCATTTAGCTTATGCAACAAGCCGTTAAACCTCTAGGTTTACCCTAGAGGACGAGTGTTGTCTCGTGAGGGTTTTCAGTGAAGCTACCCACAAACTTCGGTCGAACAAATGTAAATGTGAGATTGCTGATTAAAGTAAATTATCATCATGGTCATTGTGATACCCATCCCTTATTTTTGACTTTAAGGTCCGTATGCTCTTCACCATTGGAACTATCCCTATGCAAAAATTAGCATTTGACACATTAGTATTTGAAATTTCCTTTGTAGTAGGATGATCATTCTAGAAACAAGAATTGGTGTATAACAAACATTCCACTTTAATCACCCTTCATGGATAGTTTTGACTTCCCAAATCTCTCATGCTCATAGCAAAAGATTCACTCTGACTATGGTGACTTGTTTCTCACTGAGCATGTAATCAGAAGATGGTCAATCAGAAATTGCATGCATAATTTAGTAAAGGAGTGAAACTTTTTAACAAATAGACTGATCATGTTCTTGGCTTAACCTCATGGAAGAATATTGATGGAAATAACGAAATGCTATATAACATACCCCAACTTGTGATTAACAACGTGCATATGCATCAGACTTGAGATCAATTAGGGCTTTCATAGGTTGTAATGTGGCTAGAGGTCAGTGGCTAACGAAATGACGTCAATGAAGTTTCAAAAAAGAATGCTATCTCTTTTATGCATTTTAGTACACCTCTGGTTGGCTTTTCGACATTTCTTTTGGGAACAGTATTTCTTTCATGTACATTCCCCATTTTTCACTTTCTTGGTAATTTCCTGTCTCTCTACCTCTTTTTCCTTTTTCGGTTGTTTTCACCAATTTTCTTTTCTTTTACGGAACAATAGCCTCCAGTATCTTTTCTAGTTTCCTTGCTTTTCCTGTATCATTCAGATTTATACGACGGTGTAAGAAAATTAGATAGCAAGGTAGGTCAAGTATTTTTCCTTGTGGCTTGGTCATTTTTTGGAAAAAAAATTATACTTTGAAGGCTCAATCATGGCTGACTAGGGTCATACTTTTGTGAAAGGATTGGTTAAGGCTCAAAATTGATTCAAAGAAGGCCTAAGATCCTTTCTCAACTATGTGCATACGCATGTGTCATCTTGCCTCTATTTATTACAGGATATGTCAATATATCACATTAGTTGTATCAATCAAAACAAAATTAATGAGATTATTGAAAGATAGGCGATGAAAGAAGACCTTTCTTGAGTAAATGTGCGTGTTCTCTTTGAAGCATCACAAGGTTCAAAACTTACCATGGTATCCTTTATTATCTCCACTGGTCATGTCAGGTTTTCAAGGGAATGTCGGTTATATACTGATTTTATTTTCGAGTTTGATCACTGTGTACTTTGAGAACAACAAATACTCATGTTCATTTGATAATGTAAGTATAGAAATAATATCAGTTAAAAGAGTTATGACCTAAGGTCAAGATTGCCAAGATGTGTGTCAAATAGATCATGTGATTGGTTACTTTAACAAGCAATCTCAAAATCGACATGTGTTTTTATCAACAAGAATTGCTAAAGTGCCAATTTTACAAATGCTTTTAACCAGATAAAAATGACAAATTGAATCATTCCCACACAAAATATGATCATTCGGTACATCAATCATTAATGATTCAATCCAACCAAAAGAAGCAACAAAATCAACATAACCGTACAAAACTTTAAAAATATCTATCAAAACACCCAAACAAACTAAACACACAAAAGAAAAGACAATCCACAAAAACAAAAAATATCCTCTCAATCTCCTCTAGCTCCAGCCCTAAGATAGCTAAGAATCACCTCTTGTTGTTTGAAGATCTCTGCTTGCTATCGAAGAATCTCAGCTTGATTGCTCTCAATCCCCATCATCACATCCCTAAGGGACCTCCGAGTACTAGAGCTAGGTCCTGCCTGATCAAGCTGTGCTCTCTCCTCCTCCATCTCTCTCTCTAACTCCCTCTCTTCCTCTCGGTCAAGCTCTTCTTGTACTTCATCCCCTCCTTGGGCTGGTGGCCTTTCTTGCCTTCTTGTCAAGGGATCGTTGTTCCCCTTGCATCTCTTGAATGAGCCCTTGTCAAGTTTCCTCATTGGAAACTATATCTCCATTTCAGGCCTCTCCCACACTCCATTTTCTAGACATATTTTTGTCACCATAGTGCCAAAGGGCAATGCACTTTTCTTCACATTACATCCTTTCTTGATTTTATTTAGGACGAGAGAAGGGAGGTCAATACTAGGTTCTCTCCCTATAGAATAGAGGAGGCTAGCCATCTCTGGCAAAATCTCTTTTTTTTTTCTTTTAAAAGGGGCTAAATTGGAGACCGCAATTAAATTGAGAATTCTATATTTTTTAGTCAATTCCCCTTGTTTTAAAAAATTTCTCCCTCCCCATGAAAAGTCCGCATCCCCAGTCAACTCCCTTCCTACCCTATCCAGCTCAACATTTTTCTTTGGGGGGTAAATGGGGTTTTCCACTCGAGGCAATTCGGGTCTGATCTCCTTGAGATACGCCTAATCCACATCGATGTGGTTTTCCGGTACATAGGTCCGTATAGTGCATTGATGATTTTGGCGTTGGAGTAAAACTCCTGCACCAAATCAACAATGGCCTTCCCTCCATTACTCAAATGCAACACACATTCTCTTCTCTCCATCTCCTCCAGCAGACCCAACTCAGCAAAATCAGAGACTATAATGTCTCTCTCACACACCACTGCTTGATTTCTAAAGAAGTGTTCGTACCTTTTTTCTTTCATAGCATTTAGAAACCCGGTACGATTGTACCTCTTTCTCTTCTCCCTGCCTTGTTCGTCTTAGATCACCTCCTTAACCCAGTCAGGTTCTTGGTTCACTGGTGGCATACGTTTAGCAGGAATCTTCATCCGAGGCATGGCGTTCGAACGGTGGTAGCTTGGAAGAAGGTCTGAAACTTTGGGTTTGAGGTCTGGGGTTGATGTTTTTTAGCTTGAGATGGGTTGGGGTAAGTCGACTTAGGGTTCCTTAGGGCTTGAGGGTAGATATATTAATGGGAAGTGAAAAACGAGCTCTAGGGTTTGGAGAGGTTTTGGGGATTTTAAAATGAATCAGACGTTCAGGTATTTATACTTTGCGTCGTACCGTTCAAACGCAGTAAACGTTCGAACGTAAAATGGAGAATTTTAAACTATCGTCCGAACGGTAAAGGGCGTTCGAATGGTGAACCAAAAATCAAATGTGTTACTCCCAGTACTTTGTGTTTTCAACAGTGTTTTCACTAGAGAAGTCATCAGTCACAAAGTACTACAAGCAGTATGCGTTCGAACGGTACTCAATGTTCGAACGTTAAACCAAAAATTAAATGTTCCTCTATTACACTACATATGCTCAGAGAAGGTTAAACATTACAAATTCAAAACAAAAATTCATGGCGTCTCAGGATAAATCCCCACCCACGCTTGAGGTTAGTATTTTGGGACATTCCTTACTCAACCCATATCTTCATTGCAGTAATTTAAAAGCAAAAAAATATGTACAAAAATTTCCCACTATTTACCAAAATTCGGACCATTGGCTTTCATTCCTCAAAACACAATTTTTCCACCGCTTATCGGGTCGCAATCTTAATCCGAGTCATCTTCTGTGTAGCTTGAACTACCAGTGACTCTTCTAGTCTCTTGTCGCACAAACTGGTTAAGCAAAGCACCAGAATAGGATGGCGTGTTAGGACAATCATTACTCTGCCCATTCACTATCCAGTCTAATCGATCGAGTACGCGACCAGAAATCAGTTCAGAGCTCTGATTGTATCTTTTATCATGAAATACCCGGCCACACTATTTACAGACACCAATTCTCTTGGCACGACGACGTTTAACAAAAGTGCTTCTACCATAAAGAGGTTTTGCTTGCTGTTCTCGGATCTCATTTTTCCTTACCAGTCTTGCTTTTCTCATGATAACATTATGCACATCTAATGGAAAAGTGTGTAGAGCTCCTAGACTAAACAAAAAAAGTTTAACATCCATGATTCCTAAGCTTTAAGACTCACTATCCGGTTATTTAACGTCTGCCAGTCACAAAGAAAATATACTGACCCACAGATATAGCAAGGCAACAACAACAAAAATTTAAAAATTTTATGGCATGGGTATAAAAACAAAATATAGGCAAAATATGAACTACAAGTTCTCACACCCCCCAACCTGAACTAAACGTTGTCCCCAATGTTTTGATTTTACCAGTATGGATCTTGGAAATGAGGTTAAACTGCAGTGACCCATGCTTCTTCTGATACCTACAAATCCAAATGCAACCATTAATCCTTTCGGTTCAGATCTTGGCCTCGGTTAGGCTTGTATGTGATTGTGAAAAGTAACAATATACCCATACACAATTAGAGTAAAACAATATACAACATCAGAATAAAGATCTTCTCTTTGGGGTACATGGACATGATTTCGCTTGGTTATGGCCGATTTCGAAGACACAGGAGGAAGAAAATTAAGAAGGTGAAGAAAGAAAGAAATAGGACAGAAAGCAAGGAAGAAGTAAAAGAATAAAAAGAAGAGGGAAAGAAAGAAAAAGGTAGTGGTGGGGGCTCAATGGCGAAAGATGGAAAAAAAATTGGTCGGGGTCTCATGATGGTGTCTCCTCGGGTCGAGTTTTTGCCTGATCTGATCCCTTTGAGTGTCGACAGGCATGATTCTCGAAGGGATATTCGGGTTCCATTAACATAATGGTTTCCACATTTTTAACAAAGTCCTCCAAAAATAGTTTCAATCTCTGGCCATTAACAGTAAAGATATTACCGTTTGATAGGTTTTTCACTTCTATTGCCCTATGATCAAACACCTTTTTGACAATGTACGGTCCAGTCCGTCTTGATTTTAACTTACCAGGGAAGAGGTGGAGTCTAGAATTAAACAGCAGGACCTTTTGGGAAGCTTCAAAAGATTTTAGTGCAATGTTCTTGTCATGGAAAACTTTCATCCAGTTCTTTGCAATTTTAGCATTATCACAAGCTTCATTTCTCAAGTCTTCCAATTCATTTATCTGAAGTTTTCTTGAAAGTCCAGCCTTGTCCAGGTCAAAATTCATTGCTTTAATGGCCCAGTATGCCCTATGTTCTAATTCCACAAGTAGGTGACATGGTTTTTCATAGACTAATCGATAGGGAGACATGCCCAAAATTGTTTTAAAAGTAGTACGATATGTCCAGAGTGCATCAGTCAGTCTTGACGACTAATCTTTGCGATCTGGGTTTTCCATTTTTTCTAAAATTAATTTAATCTCCCGATTAGCTAATTTGACTTGTCCACTAGTCTGTGGGTGATAAGGGGTTGTAACTTTGTGAAAAATTAGATATTTTTTCATCAAATTCCAGAAGGGACGATTACAAAAATGAGAACCCCCATCACTTATGATTGCTTTAGGAATTCTAAATCGGGACAAAATATTTTCTTTTAAAAATCTTATCACCGTTTGGTGATCATTATTTGGCATTGGAATTGCCTCAACCCATTTGGATACATAGTCTACTGCCACTAAAATGTATAGATAGCCAAAGGAAGGTGCGAATGGTCCCATAAAATCGATGCCCCAGCAATCAAAAATTTTAATCACCAGAATTGGGTTTAAGGGCATCATGTTTCTTTTTGAAATACTTCCTAATCTTTGGCATCTATCACATGTTAAACAAAAGGCGTGGACGTCTTTAAAAAGTGTGGGCCAATAAAAACCACACTGTAAGATTTTTGCAGCTGTTTTACTTGATGAAAAGTGGTCATCACATGCTTCAGAATGACAAAATGATATTACCTGTTTGCTTTCCCGAGCTGGGATGCAACGTCTTATAATATGATCCTTACAATATTTGAATACATAGGGATCTTCCCAAAAGAAGTTACAAAACTCCCTCAAAATTTTTTTTTTGTCTATGGGAGTGAATAACGGAGGGAGTGTTCCAGTAGCTAGGAAGTTAGCAATGTCTGCATACCACGGGGTTTCATCAATTATGAACAGTTGTTCATCAGAAAATTTTTCATTGATTGGCAGTTCATCCTCATGGAATTCTTAAGTTAATCTAGACAGATGGTCTGCCACCACATTTTTGACCCCTTTCTTATCTTTAATGACAAGATCAAACTCTTGAAGTAAGAGTATCCACCTTAAGAGCCTTGGTTTGGCTTTTCTCTTTGTGAGCAAGAATTTTAGGGCTGCATGGTCAGTGAAAACAGTAACAGAAGACCCAACAAGATAAGAACAAAATTTTTTCAAAGCAAAAACTACAACAAGCAATTCTTTTTCAGTAGTTGAATAATTCATTTGAACATCATTTAGGGTTTTGCTTGCATAGTAAATTACATGGGGTTTCTTATCTTTTCTTTGTCCCAATACAGCACCTACAGCATAATCACTTGCATCACACATTAGTTCAAAGGGTAGAGTTGATGAGTGCATAATATTGCATATTTAACGGCCTCATTACAAGCATTCTAACCCAACTTTTGCATATAAGTACTTAGTGTTGGCCGGAATTATCAAGAATGTTGATATTTTGATGTTGCATGTTTTGATAGCTTAAATGATGAATCTTAGGACCTTGCAACTATGATGGATGTGTGGTGAAGGCATGGACACAATACATGAAGAATGGGAGGCTTAAAAGTGATGAAATCAATAAGGCATTGGTGCTTGGGAACAAGGGCATCAGCAGCCACATCGTTTGGAAGTACTGCCTCGGAGTTCCTCCATTTTGACCATGATCTACTCATAATTTAAAAAATTTCAAAATATGAAAGTTGTAGATATGGATGTGTTCTGTATCGTGTCAAAATATGAGCTCAATGCAACGGTTAGATCAAGAGTGATGCAAATTCTACCAAAGCTGGTCCAGAGCAAAATTGACTACCATTTGACTACCGGTAGTAAAAGGCTACTGGAGTGACAACTACCGCACGAGCTACCGGTAGTCATTCCTGAAACAGCCCAGAACGTTTTTTTTTCTTGGTCCACTTGCTTGGGGGTCCCTCCTACTCTTCTCTCACTTGTTCCCTGACATTCCTTGCACAAGAACATCCCCTCCACACCCTAGTTGAAGACTTTTAGAGGCTTGGCATTAATGAAGCATGGGAGAAAGTGGGCTGCTCAGTGGGCTCCCAGGCTAAGCTCTCCTAGCATGTCAAATGCATCATTTCAGCCCCCTCTTGAAAGGAGCTCGAGCACACAGCTAGGGGGACCCTCATGGACGTTTTTTTGCAAGGCATACACTCCATATAATCAACATTCCACATTGTATCAAAGGAGGGGGGTTGGCTACCTAAGCTTAGGAGTAGATATAGAGAGAGAGTTCCAAGGTTGAAGATGATGAATAGTAAATTTTGTTTTTGCATTTTCTTCTCCCATTTCACTTGCTATTGTTGTAGTAAGCTTTCATACTGTTGTAATCTTCATTTTATTACCTTAATGTCATTTACTTCAAGTCTATTTCAAGATTAGTTGTGTAACTTAGATTTCACCATTTTTGCTTTCAAGTTCTTCATTTCTTAGTTTAAAATAGGTATTGTTGATTTCTCTTCTTAGTTTAAGATTTCTTGCATTTAGTTAAGTTTTAATCTCCATTTCATCCTTGTCTCTTTACATTATGAATGTCTTGCTTTTAATATGAGTAGTTAGGATTTAAGTTGGTTAATCCAAGGGCAGACCTCCTCTTGGGGATTCCATTTCAACTCTTCTTCATTTCTCCCTTTTGAGTCAAATGGTTTGGTTTGACGGGGTTGAGAGTGGATGAGTTGGTGAGCCTTTGATATCCCGTAGGCCTAGTCACGGGTTATGCTTAGATACTCACCAATCTCGTCCCTAGCTTCCCCCGAATCAATCGTTCATTAATGCTTAATCGGAGGAAGGTTTTGAGTTGATTTGGTATTCCCATTGGAATGAATCCTTTGGATTAGCCAAGACTTGTTTTCTTGCATTTTCATTTATAAACACAACCCCAAAACATAAACAAAAGATTTTACAGTTTCCCTTTTTGACAAAATCACTTTCACAGAACTTCCTTTCCTTCCTTAGGAGACGACCTTGGAATACTCTTCCAAGTAAAACACGACACTCAAAAGACTCCTTGCGATTGGGGAGTACTTTTGTGCACATTCCACATTTCTTTTCACACATATTTTGTTCATCCATTTCCCGCCATTCACATTCTGTTGTTTCCTATCTGTTGTATCATCCCGAGGGAGAGTGACACTCCCTTCACACATAAGCCATACACATTTGAGGGTGGTGTTGAGAGGTAAGGAACAACAACGTATTTACATCAATCAAGAGTACAGTCAGGAGGTTGCATTATTGGGACAGAAATTAACATACCCTTTAGCTTCTGGAAAGCTTCTTGGCAAGCTTTATTCCAGTCAAAGGTTACATCCTGACTTAGGAGATGACACAAAGGTTTGGCTATAGTACTGAAGTCTTTTATGAATCTCCTTTAAAAACCTGCATGTCCCAAAAATGATCGAAAATCCTTTACAGTCTTGGGTGCTGGCAAATTTTTAATTCGATCAATTTTTTCCTTGTCAACTTTCATGCCCTAAGATGACACAATGTGACCCAAGACAATACCTTGTGTTACCATGAAGTGACATTTTTTTAATTGAGCACCAAATTAGCTTCTTTATACCTTATTAAAATTTTGTCTAAGTTTGCGAAACATAGATCAAATGAGTCACCATAGTCAGAGAACTCGTCCATAAATATTTCCAAAAAATTTTCAACCATGTCACTAAACAAACTTAGCATGCACCTTTGAAATGTTGTAGGAGTGTTACAAAGTCCAAAAGGCATTCTTTTAAATGCAAAGGTGCCAAAGGGACATGTGAATGTGGTTTTCTCCTGATCATCTAAGGCAATCTCAATTTGATTATACCTAGAATACCCATCCAAAAAACATTAAAATTCATGGCCTGCAATTCTTTCTAGAACTTGGTCAAGGAATGGGAGAAAAAAAATGCTCTTTTCTAGTTACCAAATTCAATTTTCAGTTATCAATGCACATTCGTCATCCTATGACGACTCGAGTTGGCACTAGTTCATTGGCATCATTTTTACCACTGTGACCCCAGACTTTTTGGGTATAACTTGGGTTGGACTTACCCATTTACTATCGGAGATGGGAAAGATTATTCCTGCATCTAAGAGTTTGAGTATCTCAGTTCTCATGACTTCTTTCATGTGAGGATTCAGTCGTCTCTGCATTTGACTGGAGGGTTTTGAGTCTTCTTCAAGATATATTGTATGATTGCAGATTAACGGACTTATGGCTTTCAAGTCAGAGATGGTCCACCCAATGGTGCTTTTGTGACTTTTAAGAATTTCAATCAATTTAGACTCTTGCAAGTCTGTGAGCTTGGATGAGATTACCACTGGATATGACTTGCTTTCTCCTAAAAATGCATACTTGAGGTCAGATGGGAGATGTTTTAATTCAGGCTTTGGTGGCCTGTCACTTGATGAGATTGGCTTTATGCCATTTGATGAAAGTTTCTCAAATTTGGGCGCCCATATCTCAACAGTATGAGTAGGGCAACTTTGTGGATTTGACTTAGATGAGTCAGACTCAATAAGAGGTGAGTTAGTCCGGGCTTCACAGAACGTGTTGCTCAGATGTTCTTGTATCAAAGATTCAATGGAGTTCACTTCCCCTTCATCCTCATTCTCTCCTGGGTGTTTAGAAATATTAAAAAAATTTAGTTCAAGAGTCAGATCCCCAAAGGTTAATTTTATGACTCCAATCCTGCATTGATTAGTGCATTAGAAGTTGCTAGGAAGGGTCGACCAAGGATGACAGGAATTTGATTCTCTGAATGTGATGCTAGTTGAGTATCTAGAACAACGAAGTCAACAGGGAATATAAAATTATCCACGTGGACAAGCACATCTTCAACAATGTCCCTAGGGATTTTGACAGATCTGTCTGCTAACTAGAGTGTGACACAAATGGGTTTTAGTTCACCCAAACCCTACTATTGGTAAACGGAATAAGGTAGCAGATTCACACTAACTCCAAGGTCTAACAGTGCTTGTTCTATCTTGAAATCTCCAATGACACATGAGACAGTTGGACATTCAGGGTCCTTGTATTTTGGAGGGGTTTTGCATTGTAGCAAGGCACTGATTTGTTCTGTTAGCAAGGCTCTTTTTTTAACATTCTGGTTTCTCTTGACTGTGCACAAGTCTTTTAGAAACTTGGCATAAGATGGTACTTGTTGGATTGCATCTAGAAGTGGTATGTTGATTTTTACTTGCTTGAAAAGATCGTAAATTTCAGGCTGATGGTTCATCTTTTCGGTAGCCTTAAGTCTATGTGGAAAAGGAGCAGAAATTGGACATGAAGGTTCTATTTCCTTAGAGGGTTCTGGCTCTTGTTCACTCACAAGCTCAAGCTCTTTTTCAATCACAAGTTTGGGCTCAATCGATGGGTTAACTAGGGTGACATCAGATTTTGACTTTGGAAATAGCATATATATGACTGCTTTGTCAATCACCTTTCCACTTCTCAGTGTAGTGAAAACTTGGGCTTAGCCTTATGGGTTATCCATGAATGATGGATTTTCCACCTGGAATTGGCCTTGTGGTGGTTTTGGTTGGGCATGAAATTAGCCTTTTTCTTGTGTGCTCATGGATTGGGTCAACCTCTGAATGTGGCATTTAAGATCTTCGAAGGAGTGGGTGGTCTGTGCTTTGAACTCGGTGAAAGATTGGGTGGAATGTGCATTGAAGTTCATTTGAGTCTGCATGAAATGGTTCGGTGTATCTTCAAGGTTTCTTTTATGTGGTGGTTGGTATGGTTGATATGCAGGAGCTCCTTGAAATGGTGGTTGTGCGTTTTGTGGTTGGTTCATGGGAATTGGTTGTGTGTTCCTCCAAATGAAGTTCGGGTGGTTTCGCCACCCTAGACTGTATGTTTCAGAGTACGGGTTAGAGTAAGGCTTGCTGAAGTTGGAGATTATATTTGTCTGTTCCAGCAAGACTTCTTTGAATTCAGTGATGGTAGGACACTCCCCAGTAAGATGTCCTGTCAATGCATAGATTCCACACACTTGTTCTATAGAAGGGCCATTATCAATTTGATGAACTTTTTTTCATCTCTAAAGCTTCAAGCTTTCAAGACAAAGTGGACATTTTTGCTCTCAGGTCATCATCTTCTCTTAAGAAATATTTTCCCAATTGAGAAGTGGATGGTCTAGACTCGACAGTGGTAGGAGCAGTTGAGTCCCACATCTGAGAACTATCAGATATGGTGTCAAAGAAATTAAATGCCTCCTCCGGACTTTTACCCATAAACTCTCCTTGAGCCATCATTACAACAAACTGACGTAGTCTAGTTGGCAAGGAGTCATAGAAAAATCCTACCAAAGTCCAATTTTCAAAAGAGTGGTGCGGCAGTCTTGGAGTAGATCTTTGAATCTCTCCCAACTTTGATAAAAAGTTTCTCCTTCTTTTACCGAAAAATTCATGATTTGTCTTTTGCGTGTATTAGTCCGGTGTAAGGGAAAAAACTTTGTAAAAAATTCATTCTGGAAAGTCTGCCAATTGGGCATGGAAAAAGCTTTTAAAGAATTTAGTCATTGTTTAGCTTTATCCCTTACAAAGAAAAGGAAAAGTTTTATTTTTGCCAGTTTAGAATTATCTTGAAATGTTCCACACACTTCTTCGAAATCCTTCATATGTAGGTATGGATTTTCTGTCTCCAATCCATGAAAAACAGGTAATAGCTGTGTTGTCCCCGACTTTACTGTAAAGGGGGAGCATCTGAAGGAAATACAAAACACGAGGGTACACTGTTTCTTGTGGGATTCAAGTAATCTCGCAAAGTTCAAACATTAGGCACTTCTTCATCCCTCGGAGGAACGTCTCCGTTTATTTCTTTGTGTGCCATTTTACTCTCGCAAGAGTCTGCTATTGATCTAGGTGAATTTGGCTAAGATTGATTTACAGACCCAGAAGATTCTGCCGGCAAATTTTTGTAGTGAGGAGCGTTCTCAAACATAAAAAAAAATAAAATAAAGTTATTCACAATTATTCACAGAAAAGGTCTTCTTACCTTTTTCCTTAAAAACACTTTTTTAATAAGTTCCCCGATAACGGTGCCAAAAAGTTGACTTGATCCAAAATGTGTACACCCAAGTGCAGGCAGTCAAGTTGTAGTAATAATCCGGTTTGAGTCCGGAGTCGAATCCACAGGGAACTTATATGTTGGTGTTTCAAAGTAATCAGTAAAATAGACCAATTGATTGTAACCTTGAGATTTTAGGATGGTGAGATGTGGGTGATATCCTGAACAGAATATTGAATCCTCTTCAACAAAGTTTACAAGGTAAATGGAAATAAAGTCACTCTTTAGTACAAGGGCCGGGACATGTATTTAATTATCTGATTTATTATAATTATGCTTAATAACTCAACTAACTCCCGTGTCAAAGACGAGTTAATCAGAAGAGAAAGAAGGCCTATTAAGGTCATGGTTCTGATGTCTTACTAGAAGTTTACAAGAATTATTTGCACCGAGAGTTATTGCTCCCACAAATAAGCAAGTATTTCCTTATGACATCCAACCATGGCTTTAATATTCCATCCTTTTAAATGAAGCTTGATAATGCAGATGATTAAAGGGTAGTCATGAAGATCTAGTTGGGGTACTTGTCTTGAAACGAGGAGTCTTTCCATGCAAGAGTCATCTGTGTCATAGAAAGACTATCGATTATACAAAGTACCTTAACTTTGCTAGATGCAATTAATCATCCAATAAACAAGGGGATATGAACATTAAGCATTAGAACAATACATAATATAACCTCTGGATAATCAATACATGCCCTTCACCTCTTACTAAAGAGTGAATGAGAAACTACTCACTCTTCATAGCTTTGGTAAAGCTAGAAAAGTGAGTGATGTTCATCCCTCTTAGTAGAGGACTCCATAAAGCAAAAGTATAGGTAATGAGGAGCTAATATTCAACAAAGAATGAGTGAATCACGTTCCACCCTTCATGGCTTTAGTAAAGCTTTAGAAAAGTGGAAGAGTTTCACTCCTCTAAGAAAGAAGAGAGCTCAAATAATGAAAGTGCAAGACATAATTAAAAGCATGTATGTAAGAGCATAAATGTAAAGACTAGAAGTAAATAAAGACATAAATGTAAAGACTAAATGTAAATCAAGAACATAAATGCAAAGACTAAATGTAAATCAAGAACATAAATGTAAAGACTAAATGTAAATAAAGGAATGACAACTCTTAAGCAAATGTAAATGTAAGCATTAATGGAAAGATAAGGAATGGGAATTTGAACTTCCCCACTCTCTAACTAAGACATAATACTAAGACAATTAACAGAACTACAAAAGAGAAGTGTTGGCTACTAAATGATGAGTGCCAATCCCCCCCTTTTGATCTACAAACTAAGGGTATATATAGGCAAGGAGAAGACAGGGGAGGGGGTAAAAGAATAGAGTTGGGCGTCAAAGTCAAAGTGAAAAGCCAACCACTTTGTAGGCAGTCTGTCAATACCGTTCAAACGGTAAATGGCATTTGAACGGTTTCTCTGTCTTTGCTCTCTACCGTTCAAACGTCAGATGGAATCAGTGCCTGCCAGTTATGTCAGAAGACTTTGTAAAAACATCTTCCTCCAGGTCTTTGCAGAATCTTGACTGGTCTTTCCAATAATTCCAGGGGCGTTCGAACGGTGATTGTCATTCGAACGTGGCACTCAAGTGCTTGGGCCTTCTAACTGCAAGTCTGCAACACGCCCTGTCTTCAGTCAATCTGATCTTATCATTGCTCCAGTGGACGTTCGAACGTTGATGATCGTTCGAACGGTGCACTCAAGTCTCCAGGGCCTTGGGTCTTGCCTACAACACAGATTATAATAGCTGGTCTGGTTTTCCATAACCGTTCAAATAGTATTTAACGTTCGAACATTGCTTCCTTATTCCAAGCTTCTATAATTTATTCCTTAAAATACTGTGATTGCCTTCAAATGTATTTTTTGGTGCCTTTGAACCCTTGTTCACTTTAAGACCTGAAACATCATCACTTAAACTCCACTAAAGCACAGTTAGTCCAAAACGGAGCATAAGAATATGCTATTTTTGGGTATTAATCATTAATCTACTTCCATATTCTTTCTATGAGTAGTTAGGGTTAGGTGAATTAAAACCCGCCAATGTCACATTGCAGTTGGCAGATCGTTTAGTGAAAATTCCATATGGAATTGTGGAGGATGTACTTGTCCGAGTTGATAAGTTTTATTTCCCAGTGGATTTTATTTCCTTGGATACATAGTCCGTCTTGCATGTCTCTACAAAAATTCCTATCATTTTAAGTTGACTATTCCTTTGGAATTGAATGTGTTCGACATTGCAAAATATAACTTTGGGATTGAATGTTTTCGGCATTGCAAAACAATCCAGAGAGGCAGAAGAACTACATGAAGTAAATTGCATTGAGTCCTTAACTCACAGCCTGTTTGAAAAATCTTGTACAAGGAATGAGTCATATGCATTAGAGTCTGTGCAAAATAATGAGAATGCAGATATGTCAACCATTGAAACGTGGTGTCCTAGATTTGAAGAATTATTGCCTTCGAAAACTAAATCTGTATAGCCTAGTGTTGTAGTTATCAAACCAAAGTTGAAACCTCTTCCAGTTCACTTGAAATTTGTCTTCTTTGGGGAGTGTGAATCTCATCCAGTGATAATATATTCCAAGTTGTCATAAGTCCAAGAAAAGAAATTGATAGAAGTCATAAAAAATCCTCGAAGTGGTATCGGTTGGATGATAGTAGATATAAAGGGTATAAGTCCTCTTTTCTGTACTTATTGTATATACTAAGAGAAATATTCCAAACCATCCCAACAGCTACAAAGAAGGTTTAATCCACATTTGAAAGAAATAGTCCAGGCTGAAGTACTTCAACGTCCTAAAATACCAATGAAGTTGTAGTGTTGGTAGGGACTTATCTTGGGACGTCATGATTTTCCAAAGTTCAATTTGTGCATGTAGTCTTCTTTTAATATGTGTATATAAATGTGTACAAAATTTTGATTTTGATTTTGATTTTGCGTTTGAATGCTAGTTAACGTTCGAACGTCAGGAGCTTACAACACTTTGGTCTTTGCAAAACATTAAAAGTACTAGGAGCACCCTACGTTCAAATGCTTTATGAACGTTTGAACTAGTACCCTACGTTCGAATGCCATACTCATGTTTAAACGAGAGGAGAATACAATACTTTGATCTCTATAATACATCAAAAGTATTGGGAGCAACTTTCAGTCGAACGACAATATAACATTCGAACCTTCTTTTTAAATTTCTTCTATTCTAGTTGGAACGTCAGTAATGTTTGAACATTGGCTGCTTGGGTATAAATACCTGGTTCATCTTCTCCACTTCAAAACCACCCAAACACTTCAAGTTCTTCAAACCCTAAGGCGACCCTTCACTTCCCGAGCCTCAAATCTTCACCCCCTTTCATTTTCTACCCAAGATCAAACACATAAACCACATCCCTACCTCAATTCTCTTATTTTTACAAGAAACCCAGGCTTTTCTTGCCCTAAAATTTTTGAAAAAATGTCTCGAAGAATAAAGATTCCCACAAGGTAAAAGGTAGTCAACCTAGAGCCCTACATTGTGGATGAGGTGGTCGAGCAAAGGGAAGGAAGGCCACCTTGGTCTGAAGGTACGATCGAACTCGATAGATACAAAAGTTTCTTTCAAAACCAATCAATTGTTTGTGAACGTACCATTGAGTTGTTGGATTTTGTATAGTTGGGCATTTATGCAAATATGGAGGCGAGAGGTTGGACTATGTATTTGAGAAATGGTGGTAAGGTGGTGAAGGAGTTGGCAAGAGAGTTTTACTCCAATGCAGAGATTGTGAACGGGGCGATCAAGACATAAGTGAAGGGGCCTCACATCAATGTCGACAAGGATTACATTGTGGATATAAAGCCCATAATACGAGTTCCAAAGCCCAGCTATCCCCGAGGAGGAATGTGGAGATGGATGTGGTTGGAGTTGAGTTGACGAGATTGTCAACGTTTGCTTAGGGAAGAAGGAGGCTCTTTAGGCAAGGGAAGTTGAGGGACAAATACAAAATCCTCAACTTGATTGTCGTCTTGAACCTTGCCCCCATTGGACGCAAGAACGAGATACTCCCGTAGATGACCCAATTGCCATATGCTATTCGAAAAAATCAAATCATAGACCTCGCGTCTTTGATATTGACAGAGATGACAAAGGGGTGTGATGCAAAAAGGAATTCACTTTCTCTAGGTTTGCCAAGACACATATCAAATGAATCACCATATATAGAGAAATCATCCATAAACATTTCCAAAAATCTCTCAACCATGTCACTAAACAATCTCAGCATGCAGCTTTGGAATATTTCAGGAGCATTGCAAAGTCCAAGCGATATTCTTTTGAATGCAAAGGTGCCAAAGGGGCATGTGAAAGTTGTTCTCTCTCGGTCATCTAGTGCTATCTCAATTTGATTATACCCATAATATCCATATAGGAAATAGTATAATACATGACCTGTAATTCTTTCCAGAACTTGGTCAAGAAAAGGAAGAGAAAATGGTATTTCCTAGTTACCAAATTGAGTTTTCGATAGTCTATGCACATCTTTCGTCCTGTGACAACTCGAGTTTGTACTAGCTCATTGGCATCACTTTTAACTAATGTGACCCTAGACTTTTTGGGCACAACTTGGGTTAGGTGATTAGCATAAAACTTTTGTATATTTGTGTTTGTGCTAATCATCTCTCTTCAGATGTTTTTGGGGATTAAATGTTGGTAATAATGTTACTTGTAATATCAACATTGCTATTTTTTTGTTTGCAGTTGAAAAGGGTTAAAACTGGCTTTTGAAGGCCTTTCCATGCCACTTGAAAAGAATGGGGATGAAAAGATAACAAAGGGATAGCTCAAGAGAGGAGAAAATCAGTAAATCAGCAAAGCAGCCATACCGTACCAGTACGCTGAGGCTACTGGAGTTTGTCATACCAGTACGCGTACCGATATGCTAAACCTACTGGAGTTCGTCGTACTGGTACGCTTTGACTCCTACTTCCTAAATTTCATCAGACAATATTCTACTACTTTGAGGGGCCCACCAACTGATCTTCCATGCTCCCCTGACACGCCCAACACTCAAGAAACCCCTTGGGACACCTATCTTGGACTTTTGGAGCATGGGCCATCCATGAGGAGAGAAGAGAGAGGAGCAAAAAATAACTGGGAGAGGAGACATTGCTTGCACCACCGACACAACCTGCAACAGCCGCCTTAATTCATGGTTTTATGTTGGAAATCACATCAAAGGGGCTGGTAGGCCATCTCTCATGCACGTTTTGCAAAAGGGAGTTTAGCATTCAAAGGGGAGGGAGAGATATAGGTAAGAGGGTTGAAGTAGAAGATAATGAATAGTATTTTTAGTGTGAGAAATTGAGATTTTTATGTTTTCTTCATTGCAAATGTCTTGGAACCTCCTGTAAGAACCTTGAGAACTTCATTGAATGCCTTTAATATTATTCTTCTTTAATTCATTGCTTTTTTAATGCTCTTTTTATGTTTTTACCATTAATGTATCGAAGTCTTTCATTTTTTAGCTTTAAAATGGGTATTAAATTCATTCACTTTTAGTTTATGATTTCTTGTACTTAGTAGCTTTAGAACTTCATATCTTTGCAATGCACTATCATTCCATTGTCATTTCCTTTTCAAGCATGAGTAGCTAAATCCTTTAGTTGGAAAAAACAAGGGGAATATCCACTTGGGTATACGATTTCAACTCATTCTCCTCCTCTCTTTCAAAGACCAATGGAATGACCTCTTGGAATTGTCAACATTTGTTTTCTCATTTCATTTTCATCAAAACACTCTTCACCAAACAATTTCCAACCACAAAGATTTTACATTTTCTTTTCCCAAAATCACCTTCCCTTTGGTTTACTTCCTTTCCCGTGGAAATGACCTTGGAATACTTTTTCAAGTAAAACACGACCCACGAAAGTCTCCTTCTGATTGGGGAGCATTCTTGTGTATTCACATATTATATTTATATCATCCCATTTCCCTTCTTCCTTGCCCTTTATTTTGACACTATCCCAAGGGAGAGTGACACTCCCCACTGACCATATACTTTACATGCTAAGGGATAGTAATTAGAGGTTAAGGGAAAGCCTGGTTTTCTATCAATCATTGGGCTAACCCATTTACTATCAGAGATGGGAAATATTATTCCTTCATCTAATAATTTGAGCACCTCAGTCTGTACAACCTCCTTCATGTGAGGGTTCAACCGTCACTGCATTTGGCGAGTAGGTTTTGAATCCTCCTCAAGGTATATAACATGATTGTAGATTAATGGGCTTATACCTTTCAAATCAACAATGGTCCACCCAATGGTGCTTTTATAACGTCTAAGAACTTCAATCAACTTAGACTCTTACAACTCTGCAAGCATAGATGAAATGACCATGTGTATTACTAGCCCTCCCTTAAATATGCATATTTTAAGCCAGACGGGACAGCTTTCAATTCAGGATTTGGTGGCTTGACACTAGATGAGAGTGACTTGGTACCACTTGGTGAGAGTTCTTCGAATTTGGGTGCTGATGTCCCTACGACATGAGCAAGACAACTCTGTAGACTTTGATCATCATCTATTAACTCAGATGTGATAGGTTCCAATAGACCAGATTTAGTAGAATTTTCACAAAATATATAATTCAAATGCTCGTGTACCAAAGACTCAATGGAATTTACTTCTTTTACTTCCTTTTCCTCTCCTGGATGCTTGGCAATATTAAAAATGTTAAACTCAAGAGTCATGTTCCCAAAAGTCAATTTTATAACCCCATTTCTGAAATAGATTAATGCATTTGAAATTGCTAGGAAAGGTTGAACAAGAATGATTGGAATTTGATTCCTTGGATGTATTAGTGACTGAGTATCTAAGACAATGATGTCAAGAAGAAAGCCAAAGTTGTCCATTTGAACAAGGACATCCTCTACAATGCCCCTCGGAGCTTTGATGAACCTATCTTCTCACTGGTGTATGATACAAGTGGGTTTGAGTTCACCCAGACACAATTTTTGGTAGATAGAGAAAGGAAACAAATTGACACTAGCTCCAAGATCCAGCAATGCTTGCTCTATCCTGAAATTTCCAATGACACATGACACAGTTTGACACTCTAAATCCATGTATTTTGGATAGGTTTTCATTTAGAGTATGAAAATGGCTTGTTCCGTCAAGAAGGCTATTTTTTGAACATTTTGGCTTCTTTTGATCGTGCACGGGCCTTTTAGAAACTTGGTATAAGAAGGAACCTATTTGATTGCATCTAGAAGTGGAATATTAATTTTTACTTGGTTATTCAACTTTTGTGCTTTCTCGAGTCTTTGAGGAAAAGGAGCAGGAAAAGGACACGAAGGATCTTTTTTCGTTAATGGTTCTAGTTCTTTTTCAATCACAGGTTCAAACTCAACTGACTCAGGCTCAACTGGTTCATTGACTATGATTAACTCAGGTTTTGGCTTTGGAATTAACATATCTCTAATAGATTTGTCAATTACCTTACCACTTCTCAGTATAGTGACAACTTGAGCTTGTTTTTGTGGGATTTTCATGATTAAAGGATTTCCCACATGAAATTGATCTGGTGGTTGTTTTGGTTGGGCAGGAAACTTTCCCTTTTCATGTGTGGTCATTGATTAGGTCAACTTTTGGATGTGGCTTTTGAGATCCTCGAAGGACTGAGTGGTCTAGGTTTTAAAATCATTGAAAGCTTGAGTGGAATGATTGTTGTAGTTCATTTGGCTTTGCATGAACTAATTTGGTGTGTTCTCAAGACTTCTCTTGTGTGGTGGTTGGTGAGGTTGATATGCAGGAGGTCCTTGAGGTGGTGGTTGTGAACTTTGTTGTGGATTAATGGAAGTTAGTTGTGTGTTCCTCTAACTGAAGTTCGGGTGATTCTGCCACCCTAGATTATATGTTTTAGAATACGGGTTGGAATAAGGCTTGTTAAAGTTAGAAATTGCATTTGTTTGTTTTAATAAGACTTCTTTGAATGCCAAAATGGTAGGACACTCCCAAGTAGGATTTCCTACTATGGCACAAATCTCACACTCTTGTTCTATGGAAGGGCCAACAACGGCTTGATTTACCTTTTTCATGTCTAGAGCTTTAAACTTTCAAAACAAGGTAGTTATTTTCTCTCTCAGGTCATCATCTTCTTTCAAGACATATTTACCCTCTTAGGAAGTAGATGGTTTGGCTTCAACAATGGTAGGAGAGGCTGAGTCCCACATCTGAGAACTATCAAATATGGTGTCAAAAAAATTGAATGCCTCATTTGAACTCTTTCCCATGAACTCTCCCTAAGCCATCATTTCAACAAACTGACTTAGTCTAGTGGGTAAAGAATCATAGAAAAATCCTATCAGAGTCCAATTCTCAAAAGCATGTTGTGGATATGATTGGAGAAGATCCTTGAATCTCTCCAAACATTGATAAAATATTTCTCCCTCCTTAATCAAAAAATTCATGATTTGCCTGTTGAGTGCATTAGTACGGTGTAGAGGGAAAAACTTTCAGAAAAACTCATTTTGTGATGCATGCCAATTTGGTATTGAATGGGCTTTTAAAGAATTTAGCAATTATTTAGCTTTGTTCTTTAAAGAGAAAGGAAAAAGTTTCAACTTGGCCAGTTCAGAATTATCTTGGAATGTTCCACATACATCCTCAAAATCTTTAATATGCAGATGTGGGTTTTCTGATTCGAGTCCATGAAATTGAGGTAGTAATTGCACTATCCCTGCCTTTACATTAAAGTGGGGAGCATTTGCAAGTAACACAAAACAAGAGGGGACACTGTTTCATGTGGGATGCAAATAATCAAGCAGAGTTCAAATGTTAGGAACTTCCCTTTCTCTCTCAAGAATTTCTCCTTGTCTATCATTATTGGCCATGCTATTATCAAAAGAGTCTGCTACTGATCAAGGTGAAGAAAGTCCTCAAACATAGAATAAGAATTATATACAGTAAATCAAAAATATATACAACAAATGAAGGTCTTTTCACCTTTTACTTTAAAACACATTTTTGGTTCCCCGACAACGGCAACAAAAACTAGACTTGATCCGAAATGTGTACCTCCAAGTGCATACGGTCAAGTTGTAGTTATAATTCGGTTAAGTCCGGAGTCAAATCCACAAGGAACTAATGTTGGTGTTTCAGGGTAAATAGTGACAGAGACCAAAGTGACTAAAACCTTTGAGATTTGAAGTTATGATGTTTTAAAGAATTTCTTGGACAGAATATAAGATTCTCTCAAAAGAATTTTTCGAGACAAAATATAATATTCTCTCAAAAGTAAAAGTCACCATTTAGCTCAAGGATCTGAACATGTAGTCAATCATTTGGTTGTTATATTTGTGCTTGAGAACTCAATTAACCCCTGTGTCAACAACAAGTTAATTGGAGGATAAAGATGGTTTGTGAGAATTACGAGCATAGTTTTGATGTCTTTGTAGAGATTTACTAGAATTGTCTATACCGAAACTCAACCGCTCTACAAACCAGCAAGTAATTCTACAAGTCATCAAACCATTGTGTTAATATTCTATTCTTAGTAGAAGCACAATAATGGAGAAGATTGAAATGTATTCATGAAAATCTAGCTATAGTACTTGCAAAGAACCAATGAACCCCCCTATGCCAAAAGTCATCTTTTCTTAGAAAGGATTCATGGTTGTACAAAGTACCTTAGCTTTGCTAGATGCATTCAATCATTCAATAAGTAATCAACAGAAAAATAATTAAGCATAAATAAAATGCACAAAAATAACTTTCGAATGATTTGTACATGTCCATCACCTCTTACTAAAGAGTGAATGAATAACAACTCATTCTTCATGGCTTCGAGAAAGCTAGAAAAGTGAGTGATTCGCATCCCACCAAGTGGAGGAGTTACAAGAGAAATTATACTACACAATAAGCCTATCTTCGACGAAGATTGAGTGAATCAATTTCCACCTTTCAAGGCTATAAGAGAGCTAGAAAGGTAGAAGAGTTTCACTCCTCTAAGGGAAGAGAGAAGCTCTAACAATGGAAGGTAATGAAACTAATAATAAAAATAGAAGGATGCTAGTTACTTTTAGAGGGTTTCCTCCTAAACCCAAAGATGATCTATCTCCCTCTATCTTTCTCTATGTATGTCTATCTATATATGCCTCTATTTCTCTCTAAAACGGAGGTATTTATAGGCAAGGAGGATGGTGTAAGGAAGAATAAAAGAATAGTTCAAAGTCCAAGTGAATGCCCTAAGATCCAGATGGGAAATCAACCACTTTGCATATTGTTTGGGGAATACGTTCGAACGTGGGATGGTGTTCGAACGTTTACTCCAATCTTCTATAATGGGAGTTTGAACGCTGACTGGAATTTGAACGTGAACTCAAGTATATTTTGTAACCCACAGTAGATATGAATCAACAAGCCTTGTCTCATCAACCTGGCAATCTTTTGTAGCTCCTAAAATATTTTAAGAGGGTGTTCGAACGTGGATTGACGTTCGAATGTTGTACTCAAGTAGCTCTTTTTCTTCTGTGAAAATAACTACAACAAGCCATATGCCATCACCCTAGCACTCTTCCTGGGGCCCTCTATTATTTCAAGATGGGCATTCGAACGTGAATTAGTGTTCGAACGTTGATGCCTTACTTCCAACTTGTCCAATTTTCTTCCAGAACAGGTGGGTGTTACATGAAAGTTTGATGTTTATTGACTTTAGGCCCTAGTACAATCTTTTTCCTGAAATGTCATCATTGAAACTCTGTCAAAGCATAATTAGGCTTATAAAAGCCTAGTAAGATGCTAATTTTAACTACTAATTAGGTTTTGTAAAATCCTAGGTCAATTTGACACTAGGATTAAAACGTGGGGTAAAACGTTTATTTTACCCTACATGGTCAATTCGATCCATTTTTAAGTAATTTTTATCAAATAAATTTTATTTTCACTTTTAATTAGTTAATTTTAGTGTGTGTACGAAATTTCATTGAAAAATATCACCATTTTATTTTTGGTCATTTTAGATCCAGATAACGAGTTAGGCAGGGTTTTTCAATTCTAGAGTAGGTGATGCTTTTTAGAATTACTTTTAAATTATTCCATATGTTAATTATGATTCTTTAGCATGTTTTAAAATATATGATTGTGTGTTTGACTATTGACTTAGAATCTGGACCCATATTAGGGTTTTTTAGTGTGGTTTGCACTAATGCTTTGGAAATGATCGTATTACTTATATTTTTCATATTGAAAGAAACTCCGGGATCCTTTTCAGTGGAATATAAGTGCCCAAAGGTTGAATGGCAGAGAGTTTACATTCTGGGCTGAGGCCGTAGAGGATTTTTCACTTGGTAATTTTTGTACATTTTGGTCTAAGGTCACAGAGGATTTTACATTCAGGGATGACGTCGTAAAGGATTTTTCGTACTTGGTCATTTTGGTCATCAAAACTGGGTACCGAATTTATTTAAGGGAGCATATCTTCTATGGGGTGGAAGTCTCCTAAGAGGTTTATTTGATTGATCTGGATGACCATGTTGACCTTGAGTGGTTTGTTAGGATGATAGCTAACAGGTGTAGCACTGTATATGATGTTGTAAAATTTATTTTACAACATATTTAACTATTATTGTTTCTCATGAATTGACATTGTTTCTCTTATATATGTATAACATGTTTTTTTTTAATTTTTCCCTCTCATATCAAGCTATGTAATTTCAAACTCGTTTGTCTGACATTGATTACTTTTTATTGAGCTATTGATGATCACCCTACAATATTTTCCCTTTTTAGATTATAGAACCAAGTTTAGTTTGATGGTTACATGAAATGTTTTATTTTTTAGTATGTGATGCATGCTTTAGATTGTTTGAGTGAGTTGGTTCATTATGCTACATATAGTACTCTCATGTTATTAAATGTTTCCATTGGTTGAGTTAAAATAAGTTGCATGCCCGGGTCGAGTTGGGGTGTGATCAAAAGATCTCTTCAAAAACACTTTTCCTTCTATGAAAATTGTTATACAATATATATATATATATATATATAATTTATCAACCTGATTTTGAAAAGGTATACTAACTCAAACAAGCATCGAAATACCACGGTCACTCAAGTACTCTAATTCTTGATCAAGCACGAATAAAGGGGTGTGACAGCTGAGGCTGCGATGGTCGAGTGTAAAGAGTTATGTGCAATTGAACGGGGGTCTCGAATAGTGTGTGAAGGTAATAAGTAATGAAGGAGAGCTTCAAATTTTAAGGTGGAGTGTTGATCTGACCTAATATATGTCATACACCCAAGTATAAGTGGTCAAATTATAATATTTATCGGTTAAGTCCGAGGTCGAACTCACAAAGAGCTAACTGTAGGTATTCAAAATAGAAATGGTAAAATTGTCGTGTTTGTAATGTGCAACAAAATAGCTTGTGGTGCGATCTTAGAATTATCAAATAAATACTTAACTAAAACTTGGAAAAATACCGCCCTAGTCCAGTAGGGGTTGACATTTTTTTGAAAGCAAAAGAGGTATTTCATGGTTTTTAGAGTATAGAATCAAATAACGTTTCTCGACTTGGAGATGACCTTCTATAACAAAAATAGCTTCTTTAGAAGAAAGCCCCTTTTCATCTTTCGACTTGGCTGAAAGAGCAATTAAAGGTAGGTTGTTGCCTTCTTATGGCTTGCGCTAAGGCGAGCGCTCACGGTACTCTTCAGTGCAATGATCCAACATGCTTTATACTATTTATTTATGAAAGTGCCACAGTACAAAAATTAACTTCCATTTCATTGGAAAGCTAACCGGTAGGTTTGACGTATAACTGAACCATATCACATCAACTGATTAGGTTAGCCAAAAGGTCTATGTACCATGCATCAATCAAATAATTCTAGTAAACCCAAAGGTGAACCATTCAAAAGGTTAACTCTAGCTACTTAATCAAAAGGTTGAAGATTCAATGATGACATAATTCCGGTTTATGTATTGAATCACAAGTATTGGCTATGGCGAGATTTAACCTATCTATATCCAGTCTCTCAACTATTACACAAAGCCCAACAACGTGCATCACCATATCATACATGAAGTACGTAAAAATAATAGATAGAATGGTATATATCATTAGGATTTGCTTGGTGTTCTTAATCATGAAAATATTATAAATGTAATCAGCCATCAATTACTGGAGGTATAAACCTTAATGCATAAATAAAATATCGACATTTTCATAACTTGAATAGTATTGCATATGTTTTCACCCTTCACCGAAGAGTTTAAACGGACTACTCATGCCTTATTGCTATAGATGAGCAAAAGGAGGGAGGATAATCCCATTACAACTGGAAAAAAAAATAAAACACGTCTTTCCCTGAGGAATAGGTGAAACAATACCACTCTTATTACTTGCTAGGGCATAAAAGTGAGAGAGGTTCAACCTTCCAAGTAGAAAGGATAAATAGAAATGAAGAATTAGATAATATTTTGGCTGGGACGTGATTAGGGTAGGGCTTTGCTCGTTTTCTGGCTAGAACACTCATTGAAGTCTCCCTTTCTCTCTTTCTTTCCTCCTTTCTCTCCTCCCTTGCACTAGAGTAAGTTTTCATGACCTCCCTTAAAAATGAGCTGAGGAGGGTTATTTATAGGCATGGACAGAGGGGTTTTAAGGCGACAGACACCTAACCGATCCAATCATCTCATTTTGTTTCTAAATTGGACCAATGTGAGAGGAGAGAGACTTGAGGTGGTTGGAGCACCGTCCGGACTTGAGGTGGTTATAGCCTTGACAGCCTCCTTATTTGACTTGTTGACTTGATAATTACACTTGCCTCCTCTTTTTAATTTAGCATATACAATTTGATCCTCCTGAATTTCCATATTTCCACTTGAAACCATACAAAATGTACAAATTATGCATTAACCCTAATTGTTTATAACTTAATCATTCTAACTTAATTCACACACACAATGAACCTTAAAACCTAATTTGTTTACACAGAGTTAATCACACCCTCCAACTAAACATTACTAATCCCTAGTAATAAAAATAATTTCGTATTATTGAAATTGTGATTGTATTATTGTTTTCAACTTAAATACTTTCGTCAATGTTTTTCTGCTCTATTACTAATGTATTAAATGAACTATTTTTATAATTTTCCAATCATGTAAAATTATGCTATTTTCAAACTTGTTTGCTTGGAAATTGAGTTATTCTACTCAGTTGTTGATGTTTACCCTACAATATTTCCCTTTTTCCAGATTAGCGGGTGACGGGAAATTTTGTGATTATTTGAACTGCCGATTTTTCCTTGGTTATTATCAAAAAGCTAAACATGCGTTATATTGTAAACATCGAGTTGTATGACTATTTGTAATGAGGGGTTATAACTTAATAATGTATTAAATCTCAAGCGTGTAAATAATAATAGGTTGGATGTACATGTTTGAAATTTATATGAAATTGATATCATAGTTTATTAATTATTTAGAGACAACGTTATTTAGTAACTATGTAGGCTATTAGCGTTCTGAATATTATTATGGAAATGAGTCGAGGTGTGACATATGTTGTAAATTTTAATAGTGGAGGATTAAGTCAAACTAGGTCCCATTGTGTTTTTCACATGGGTTTTCGTGTAAAAATTGCATGTCTTATTTTTGTGTGGCAGGTTATTCTTTAATTTTCAAACATGTTAAATAAAAAATGTAAGTGTATTGAACGATCTTTCTTGATTGTTTGGCATATGATTTATGTTGGTCAAATTAATTAGGTAATTAATTTTTGTTGGTACAAAAATGTACCCAACCTTTCTTTGTAACCTGATGAGCTTGTTACCTTGCTTCCTATCACTTTTTTACATCGTTTTTACAATTGGTAGGATTGATTTAGCTCTTCAAGACTCCAAAGTAGGTTTCCTTAGGTTGAAAGACCTAAAACGAAAGTCAGAGAACGGAAGGGGGAGTTTCAGGGGTTGAATCTACGATACTTTAATTATTTTTTTCTAGAAAGGGTCTTAAGGTATGTGCAAGGATTAATAGTTTTTGGGTACCTTTGGTCTTTCCCTTGGCTCCATTTTATAGTATTTTAATTGGATAGTTGGTTAGGAGTAGACTCTAGACTCATCTGTTTGTTCTGGGAAGGAGCAGACTCCATGGATTTGGGGAGTCTGGATTTCCTTTTCCTTGTAGGACACATCTAATGAATAAATTCTACTTTTTTGAGTGGCAGGAAGGACTCCTTCTAGTGGAGGAATCTTTTGAATCCCAAATAAGCTTAGTATGGGGCAGAAACTCCATTCAATTAAGGGGTGTCAGTCTTTTAACTATGTTATTCTCTAGGCGTGTTGATGACCCAGTCTTGGGGGTCCTTTGACTTTCAAATTATAGATAGTATTATCCAACTTGCTTATTCATGAGCTAGCTTTATGGGGAGAGTGGATTTTTAGGGTTGGGCTTTCTCCAAGCTTTTTTAGTACTATCAGAGCTTAACAAGTCTTCCAATTGTAACATTTTTTTATGGTTGGAGCATCCCTTAGAGCTTTTCCATCATTATAATTAATTTTTCCCACATCAATTTTTATTTGTTAATTATTTTGCACAAGACCTATTCACCCCCTCAAAGACCAATTAGGGTTTACAAGACATCTATCTGCACAACCTCAATTTCCTTCATCACTTTAGAGGGTTTTGACATATAGAAACAACCAATTCAAAAGAAACAACACAAGATCTTCAAAGACATTAAGAGCGTATTTCAATATTAGAGAGCATTACATAATTTTTAATTAAGAAAAATAAAGAATTTGGCGACCAAGTTATAAGTTATATAGTGGTACTACTGTAAATAATTGAGCCTTCTAAAGGTCTTTTAATTTTTATAAATTCAAAAGACTTTGAAAAGTCGAGTATGAAAGATGGTGGTTCAAATAAGGGTACAACTTAGGTGGGCTAACCCGAACTCAGCCTGAAAAAAAATTGTGTTTGGGTTGAATTTTTTAAAACATGGGTGGGGGTTTGTCAGACCCCGTATTAAAATTAAAGATGGATAATATTAGCTTAATATTTCTCCTAAGATGAATAAAATGATGGTAAAAGCTTAGAATCATTGTTGAAAATTTGATTATAAAGGTTTAGTTTCGCGCGTATTTATGTTCGAGGTGAATTAAGTTTTGGAGATGTTTAAGTTTGAGAAGGGTAGATAAGTAATTTTATAAATATTTGTAGTTCAAAATAAGGTTTCCATTGAATCCGAAAAGACAAAAAATGGTGGAAGAGGTTTTATTAGTTGAATTAGAAGTTTAGAAGTATTCTAGAGTTAAAACAAATTTGGGAGAGGATTTTGGTATAAAGGAATTTGACATAACCTTAGTATTTTGGCTATACCATTTTACTCTAATGAATGATTAATCTAAAATTTTTATAATAGAAACTAGAATTCATGGGCTACAAAAATGTATTTGACAAAAAATTCCTAATCTGACCTCTAGCTAGGTCAAAACTGCCTTGTAAGTTCAGGTAAAAACTGGAGTCTGATTAGTACTCAAATGTGGCATATCATTATGCCATTTTTGGACTAATTATACTTTCATGGAGTTTAAATGATGACATTTCAGGTTCTAAAGTGAAAAAAAGGTTCAAGGGCAATAAAAATTACAGGTGAACTCGTAAGGGTAAATGCTCTTCCCAGCCACCCTTAAGGTCTAGGACGCATGCCTGCAGCATGTCCTCTAAAATCTAGATGGTCCTCTCCGACTGACCGTTCATCTAAGGAATGAAAGCATGTATACTCTTCGTCAATTGCGTCCTCATGGATCCCTGAAAACTCTCCCAAAAGTAAGCCGTAAACTTGGGGTTCCGGTCCGATACTATAGATACGGGCACCCCATATAACCGGAAAATCTCCCCGTATATATAACTTACAGAACTCCTCCAACCTGAAGGTCATCTGCAGCCCCAAAAATTGTGCTGACTTGGTAAGCTGGTCCACTATCACCCATACCGTATCTTGTCCCTACGATGTCCGTGATATGCTCCCACTTCCACTCAGCCACCTCCAAGGGCTGGAGCAAACCCACTGGTCTCTGATGTTCAGCCTCAACTTGCTTACACATAAGACATCTATTGACAAAATTTTCAATCTGCCTCTTCATCCCACTTCAATAATATTGGCAATGAAGATCGCGATACATCTTTGTGCCATACCTAGATGTACCGCAAAACAGGAGCAATAGAACTCCCTAAGGATCTCCTCTTTTAAACCCGCCAACTGGGGAACTACAACTCTTACCCTATACCGAAGACTGTCATCCGAGTGAATGGTCCAGCCCTCATCACCTGTACCCAATCGTACTTGGTCCCTGATGGACAATATCTCCTTGTCCTTTCCCTAGGACTCAATCACTCTACTCATAAGGGAAGGCGTAGCCACCAAACTCCCCAAAGTGTCCTGATCTTGGCCCATATAACGTAGCCCGAACTGTCCCACAGTCTCGAGTATATGTCATTCCCGGGAAGCCACACTAGCCAAGACTCCTCATGACTTTCGACTAAGTGTATCAGCCACCACATTTGCCTTACCGGGATGGTAATTCCAAGTGAAGTCATAGTCCTCCATATATTTCATCCACCTACGTTGTCTCATGTTGAGGTCCTGCTGTGTAAATATGTATTTCAGACTTTTGTGGTCCAAAAACACCTCGACCTGCTCACCGCTTAGGTAATGACACCAAGCCTTCAAAACAAACTCCATGTCGTGTGTAGGAAAATTCTGCTCGTGGTTCTTTAATTGCTGAGAACCATAAGCTACCACCCTCCCGGACTACATCAAAACACATCCAAGTCCATCCTTAGAGGCATCACAATACACTGTGTACCTCTGTCCTCTTTCCGGAACAATCGAAATAGGAGCTGACCTTCTTTCAGGTCAACTTGATTATAGGTGTAGCTAGTCGAGAGAAGTCCTCTATGAACCTTCGGTAGTACCCTGCCCATCCCAAGAAACTACGTATCTCGAAGACTGACTTTGGGCTCTCCTAATTCCTTACTGCCTTAAACTTTTTCGGGTCACGGATACACCCGAAGCCGATGCCACGTGTTCCAAAAATTTCACCTCTGTGAGCCAAAATTCACACTTGCTGAACTTGGCATACAACTGATGATCCCTCAAGGTCTGGAGAACAATCCTCAAGTGACCCTCATGCTCGTCCTCAGTCTTGGAGTAGATCATGATGTCGTCAAAAAATACCACGATGAATTGATCTAAATAAGGTTGGAACACCCTATGCATGAGATCCATAAACGCCGTCGGGGCATTCGTCAACCCAAATGGCATCACTGTGAACTTGAAATGCCATATCGTACTCTGAATGCCGTCTTAGGGATATCTACCTCCCTAATTCTAAACTAATGGTAGCATGTGCGAAGATCTATCTTGGAGTAGATTCTCGCTCCCCACAGCTGATCAAACAGATCATCGATCCTTGGCAAATGGTACTTATTCTTGATAGTAACCCGATTTAACTGCCGGTACTCTATACACAGCCGAAGAGTCTTATCTTTCTTCTTAGTAAACAATACCGAGAGCCCTAAGGTGAAGTGCTTGGTCTGATAAAACCCTTGTCCAACAATTTTAGTAATTAGAGCATGAGTTCTTGCAACTCAGCAGGTGTAATTTTATGCGGAGTCATAGAAATAGGAGAAGTACCGGAATGTAACTCAATGTTGAAGTCCACATCCCTATGGGAAGGTAATCCTGGTAGCTTGTCCGAAAACACATCCTCATACTAATAGACAACCCGAGGTAGGCCCAACTCCTATCTCACCTCATCCTCCAGAGTAAGGCTCGCAAGCTAACAACCCATCAATTGTCTGTGCCAACGAGAGTCATACATGGCTTGGGACAAAGCGTCGTGCTTTTTCCCTTGAAACTTGAAACAAACACCTTTCGACATATAGGCAATGACCCTCTTCCAGTCACAATCAAAGATGACCCGATTTACAACATACCAATCCATCCCAAGGATGACATCGAACTCTGACATGTCCATGAACCACAGGTCCATGGTGAGTAGGACCCTAGAGATCTCTTACTCACACCCCAGATATATCTGATCAACACACACCCTAGCTCCTAGGGGTGAATTTACATATAACAACTCTTCCAAGGTATCAACCTCTAAGCCCAAATCTCTAACATATGATGTAAAAATGAATGAATACGATGCACCAGAGTCAGATAACACCCTAGCCCATAAGCAAGAGAGTAAAAATATACCATGGATGACTAACTGATTCACTGGCTTAGCCTGAGGTGTGACGGCGTAGACATGCCCCTGGGTCCCTGAAGTTCTGGCCTGCATGTCCTTCCCTCAGCCTCGACCCATGCCTTGGCCCATCTGGCCTGACTGTAGAATCCTAGCTCCAAAAGTGGCAGGGGATGGATTTTTGCCCTGGAACTGGTACTCACTTCCCTGGCCCGTGACGGGGTAAGAAGAATGTAGTGTGTTTGTGGTTGCCCCACTGAGGATTGGGACTGAGAAGTCCCATAACCCTAGGACCCTTGCCTTTGAGGATAACCCGCTTCATGTGACCCGGCTGTTGGTAATGAAAACAAGTCTTCTGGCCTACCTAGTAAGTAGTCCTAAAGTTACCCCCACTTTGGGAGGATCGGCGTTGGCATTGTCCATGATAGCGACGGCCCTATCGCTATGGTCCCTGTGGAGTAGAAGTCCTCTGCTTCTTCCCCGAACTAGAAGAAGAGGACTGGCCCTCCCTCTTCCTTTCCTTAGCACCCGTCTCCCGGATGCTTCGTGTGTCTTCAACCTCTCTCTCAATAACCATAGTTGTTTCGACCATTATATCCAAGTCTTGTTGGCGGAGGCCCAAAATCTTTCCATGGATGTATAATTTCAAACCATCCTCAAACTTTCTTACTTTGGCCATGTCAGTGGCCACGTAATCATCGGCAAAGCGGGCTAGTTCTGTGAACTTGGCCACATACTCCATCACCGTCATTGTGCCTTGCTTCAAGTCTAGGAATTCCTGGGCCTTTACTTGTCGAACGGCCGTTGGAAAGTACTTGCCCAAGAAGAGCTCTGAAAACTCTTCTCATGTCATTATTATCAATTTCCCTGAGGTCTTTATCCAATCCCACCACACTTGGGATTCTCCCTCTAGCTGGAAAGTAGCTAGGGTTATCTTCATAGCATCAGAGGTGATCTCCATTGCCCCTAAGACCTTATCCACTTGCCAAAATCAATGGTCAGCCACCATCGGATCCGTCCCTCCCAAAAAAAGAGGAAGATTGTGTGCTTTGAACTTCCGGAGGTTACTTGATCTTCCTTGTCGAATGTTTGCACCAGTCTATGCAATAGTAGCGGCTGTAGCACTGGCCTATGCTATAGTAGTGGCTGTAGCACTGGCCTATGCTATAGTAGCGGCCGCCTCACCAGTAGCCTCTACAAAGGCTTGGTGATCAAAGGCCGGTGGTGGTTGGTTGTTCCACCCACCGCCTCGGCGTCCTCTCCTACTATTTTCTATCTACACACAAGTAAGATAACAATAGAGCCTCACATAGTATTCTAAGATGGGGATCAACCTTTTAAACTTTGTGAATTTGCTCATTGTCACACTAGTAGAGCGTATGTCGCCCACAAGTAGACATTTACACCCTGATCTATCTCGTTCATCCCTTTTTTCTAACATAAGGTTTTGTTTTCTAAACCTAGTGTTCCTCTTTTCAAATACATAGCAACATGCACATAATTCACTTAACACATATCACATAATCATGTAACAAGTAAAGCACATAACATGAAATGCACAATGAATGCAATAGTCTAGACCCAATGCCCATTCTGCCCAGGTAATTCGTGTTCCTATGTTCTGATACCAAGCTGTGACGCCCCCAAAATTCGGGAGTCCTTTACTAACAGTTAACCAACCATCAACCCGCGAAAAATAATCTTGCTTAACGCAATTGCCAACCTCTTGTCAAACGAGTCCCCTTAATCGGGATTTCAACCAACGCATGTAACCCGTGTTCTCATAATCATTTAATTCATCATATGTCCAATATGCCTCAATATATCTCATTTAGGGTCCATTTGTATCCTTTGAACCAAAGAAACCAAAGTCCAAAAGCATAGGAAAGCAGTGTTAAAATTTTAGAAATTTGGAGAAAGTACCGATACACAACAGTACCGGCATGATGAACCTTTTGGACCATAGCGTACCGGTACGCTGTACCGCTACAGTGAACCTTCCGGACCATAGCGTACCGGTACGCTGTACCAGTACTCTTTGCCCAGTTTTGCTCGTTTTACCTGTTTTTCATCTCCAATCCATCCCAAACCTTTCCACAATCACCCAATACATGTTTAATAAAGTTTTTCATACAAAACATGGCTTGTTCTAGTGACATTACAATCAATTCCACAAATTTACACATAAAATAGAATTGCTTTACAAAAGCTTTACAAAATAACCATAAAAGCCACAAGTCGGCTTTCTTCATCCTTAGGGCTCAAAATAAAAGTCGTCTGCCAGTGTAAACCCCACACCTTAAATGTATGTACCATAAAGGGTGAGTCACGCTCAGTAGAATATTTTCTACAGAGGCTACTCCCTAACCTAAATGCATATGAAATATTCACATGCAACATTCAACAACTCAAAACATTCCAAGCAAGATTACGCATCCAATGTTGGAATTTATCATTTAATGCCATGAAATTAGATGAGACTCACCCATGTAATTTAACTCGAGCCCTTCTGGGTTCTCCAACACGTCATGAAATGAGACAAGACTCACTCATGCAAGTCAACCTAAGCCCTTCTCGGCTCCCCTACACATGCAATTGTCAATGTGTAAGAGTTCGTCATCTATGTTACACATCAAATGACATCATCCATTTCAGGGTCTTTTGTGGGGTGGACATTTATGGAATTACACCAATGGCACCCAACCGACACAAAATTTATGGACATCCACCAACGGTTCTGTGTACACCGACACACTTTATAGACTTGTACCAACGGAAGTACGTATCCAAATCACCGGGCCTTACACCCAATGGATCTTCTAGCCCTTCTTGCTAACCTCAACCCTCTTTACCTTGCAAACTATGCGACTCGGCCAAGTCATCGACTTAGCTTACTAGAGCCCACTAGTCATCCACCCATGTGGTGTTAACTATATCCATGCACAACCACCCACTTAATACAATGTTTTCATGCATATGTAATGTAATGCCTTATTGCAACTTTACTGTAATGTTCAATATGCTATGTATGTCATATAAATTATATCCAACACATTTCATAAAATTCATGACAAATTACATCAAAAGCATATAATTCTCATAATTCTCACAATGTCAATATGTAAACATGCATATATTAACATTTCAACTCGAATCCAAACCCAAGCATGCTATCACATATCAAGCAATAACACATTATTTCTCAAGGCATTATGTAAACACATAGTATGCCCACAATTCACATAAGTCAAGAAATTACATTAGGCAATTTCTACATACCCATTTCAAGATAGAATTAATTCTTTCCAATTTCAATACTCAATTCATCAAAATCTCTTTAATAGGCAAGTGATATACACATCTATTAACCTATCCATTTCAATATAACATTCTAGGTTGTAAAAAAACCTAAGTAGGAGAAACCCTAGCTCTTGAAGTGTAGAAAATGACTTTGGAGAACTCCAAGAACCCAAAACGAACTTGAATCACCACTCCCCAATTTTTTTCTTTTCCAAACTTTAGTGAAAGCCCTCGTTCTTGGTACATACGTGTATCCCTTGTTGAGGAGACCGACTTTAGTTCTTGGCCCGAGTGGATTCGAGGTCTCTAGCTACATAGATCGTATAGAGAAGTTGGAGAAACTCTCACATTTCCCTCTCTTCTCTATCGACTGAGTATCAACTAAGAATGGGGAGAAAATATGATTTTCTCCCCTATTTATATTTTCTAAATACTTGCTCCACAACGCGCCACACGTCTCTCTAAATTTCAGATCCGTTTTCATCCCGAAATGAATAAATTTCGCTCTGCTTAAAGGTTAAAATATTTTTATCTTATCTTGCTTTCATTTATTTTTTAAAATTCATAATTTTAATAAAAATTTTCGTACCTGGGTCACCCGAGGCCCGATTGTCTCGTAAAACGGAAAAAATCTGACTATCTCAGAATTTAAGAAAATTTGACTGGTTAACTAGATTTCGCAAGAAGAATCCAACAGTGAGGTTCGTTTTGTCATCTGAGATCTAGAAAATTTTAGGTTTACAATCCGAATTGTGGTGGCAATTACCGTTTTGTCCTTTATTCTTAAAAGTTTAAATTTACCCGGGTTTTTACACTTGAAGCTTTAGACATGAAAAAAATTCATCAAATTGATATTGGCCCTTCCACAGAACAAGTGTGTGAGATCTGTGCACTGACAGGACATCCTACTGGGGTGTGTTCTACCATTCGAGCATTCAAAGATGTTTTGTTGGAACAAATAAATGCAATCTCCAACTTTAACAAGCCTTATTCCAACCCATACTCTGAAACATACAATCCAAGATGGCAGAACCATCCAAACTTCAGCTAAAGGAACACACAACCAACACCCATGAACCAACCATAACGTTCACAACCACTACCTCAAGGACCTCCCGCATACCAACCATACCAACCACCACACAAAAGGAGCCTTAAGGATACACTTAATCAGTTCATGCAAACTCAAATGGACTTTAATGCCCATTCCACCCAATCTTTCACTGAGTTCAAAACACAGACCACCTAGTCTTTCGAGGATCTTAAAAGTCATAACCAAAAGTTGACCTAATCCATGAGCACACATGAAAAGGGCAAGTTTCCTACCCAACCAAAACCTCCACAAGGCCAATTCCATGTGGGGAATCCATCGATCATGGAACACCCACAAGACCAAGCCCAAGCTGTCACTACACTGAGAAATGGGAAAATGATTGACAAAACTATCAGAAACATGTTCATTCCAAGGCCAAAGTCTGAGTCAATCCCATTCACTTATCCATTTGATCCTGAACTAGTTGAACCAGAACCTTCAAAGGAAAAAAAAACTAAGCCTGTGATTAAACAAGAACTAGAATATTCAAAGGAAAAAGACCCTTCATGTCCTATTCCATCTCCTTTTCTTCATAGACTCAAAATAGTCCAGAAAGTGAGCAATCAGCTTGAGATTTTTGAGCTTTTCAAGCAAGTAAAGATCAACATCCCACTTTTGGATGCAATCAAACAAGTGTCGTCTTATGCCAAGTTTCTTGAAGACTTGTGCACAGTCAAGAGAAGCCAAAATGTCCAAAAAAGTGCCTTCTCGATAAACAAGCCAGTGCCTTGCTTCAGCACAACACCCCTCCAAAAAATAGACCCTGGATGTCCAACAATGTCATATGTCATTGAAAATTTCAAAATAGAACAAGCATTGTTAGATCTTGGAGCTAGTGTTAATTTGCTTCATTTCTCTGTCTACCAGCAGTAAGGTTTGGGAGAACTCAAACCTACTTATGTCACAATCCAGTTGGCAGATAGATCTGAAAAAATTCCAAGGGGCATTGTTGTAGATGTACTTGTCTAAGTAGACACCTTTGTCATCCCTGTTGACTTCATTGTTCTAGATACTTAGTCATCAATGCATTCAGAGAACCAAATTCTCATTATTCTTGGTCGACCCTTCCTAGCAACTTCCAATGCACCAATCAATTGCAGGAATGGAGTCATGAAATTAACTTTTGAGAACATGACACTTGAACTGAATATTTTCAATATTGTCAAACATCCCGAAGAGGACCAAGAAGTAAGAAAAATAAATTCCATTAAATCGTTGGTTCAAGAACATCTAAATGACACATTTTGTGAGAACCCTACTAAATCATCTCTGTTGGAATCAATCCCATTTGAGTCAACAAATGATGACCCAAATTCACAAAGTTTTCCTACTCATGCTATTGAGACATGGGCACCCAAATTCAAGGAACTTTCACCAAGTGATACAAAGCCACTCTCCACGAGTGACAAACCACCAAAGCCTGAATTGAAACCTCTCCCATCTGACCTCAAATATGCATTCCTAGGAGAGGAAGAGTCATACCCAGTGGTAATCTCATCCAAGCTTATAGACTTGCAAGAGTGTAAATTGATTGAAGTTCTTAAAAGACATAAAAGCACTATTGGGTAGACCATCATTGATTTGAAAGGTATAAGCCCATTAATCTGTAATCATGCTATATACCTTGAAAAGGACTCAAAACCCTCTCATCAAATGCAAATGGGTTTATATATTATATACTATATCAGTCTACAATCATGTTATATACTGAATCATCAATGAAAGAAGTCGTGAGAACTAAGGTGCTCAAACTCTTAGATGCAGTGATAATCTTTCCCATCTCTGATAGAAAATGGGTTAGTCCAACCCAAGTTGTGCCCAAAAATTCTGGGGTCACAGTGGTAAAAAATGATACCAATGAACTAGTGCCAACTCGATTCGTCATGGGATGGCGAATGTGTATTGATTATCAAAAACTCAATTTGGTGACTAGAAAAGAGCATTTCCCCTTCCCTTTCTTGAGCAGGTTCTAGAAAGATTTGCAGACCATGAATTTTACTCTTTTCAAGATGGATACTCTAGGTACAATCAAATTGAGATAGCACTCAATGACCAGGAGAAAACCACATTCACATGCCCTTTTGACACCTTTGCTTTCAAAAGGATGCCATTCAGAATTTGTAACGCTCCTGCAACATTCCAAAGATGCATGCTAAGTTTGTTCAGCGATATGGTTGAGAAATTTTTGGAAGTATTCATGGATGATTTCTCTGTTTATGATGACTCATTTGATTTGTGTCTGGCCAACCTAAAAAATGTATTGATAAGGTGCAAAGAAGCCAATTTGGTGCTCAATTGGGAGAAATGCCATTTCATGGTAACACAAGGCATTGTTTTAGGTCACATTATGTCGTCTGAGGGCATTAAAGTTGACCAGGCAAAAATAGATCTGATCGAAAATTTACCTGCCCCTAAGACTGTAAAGGATATCCAATCATTTCTGGGACATGCAGGTTTTTGTAGGAGATTTATAAAAGATTTCAGTACCATAGCCAAAATCATATGTCATCTCCTAAGTCATGACGTAATTTTTTTGTGGAGTGAAGCATGTTAAATTTCTTTTGATAAGCTTAAAAGCATATTAATTTTTGCCCCAATCATGCAATCCCCTAACTGGACTCTACCCTTTGAACTAATGTGTAATACAAGTGATTATATTATAGGTGTTGTGTTGGAACAAATAAAGGATAAGAAACCACATGCAATTTACTATGCAAGCAAAACTTTGAATGATGCTCAAATGAATTATTCAACAACTGAAAAAGAATTGTTTGATGTAGTTTTTGCTTTAAAAAAATTTCGTTCCTATCTTGTTGGTTCTTCTGTTACTGTATTCATTGACCATGCAACCCTAAAATACTTTCTCATAAAGAAGGATGCCAAGTCAATGCTCTTAAGATGGATACTCTTACTCCAAGAGTTTGATCTTGTCATTAAAGACAAAAAGGGTGTTGAGAATGTGGTGGCAGACCATCTGTCCAGATTGACATATGAATTCCACGAGGATGGACTGTCAATCAATGAAAAATTTCATGATGAACAACTGTTCATAATTGATGAGACCCTATGGTACGCTGACATTGCCAATTTCCTTACCACTGGAATACTCCCTCTGTCATTCACTCCCATGGACAAAAAGAAATTCTTGAGGGAGGTTCGTAACTTCTTTTGGGAGGATCCCTATGTATTTAAGTACTATAAGGATCAAATCATAAGACGTTGCATCCCTACTCATGAAAATTGACAGGTAATAAAATTTTGTCATTCTGAGGCATGTGGTGGCCATTTTTGCAATCATCCTTTCTGGAATTTGATGAAAAAGAACTTGATTTTCCACAAAATTGTAACCCCTTATCACCCACAGACTAGTGGACAGGCAGAATTAGCCAAACAGGAGATTAGATTAATTTTTTAAAAAAAGGTAAATCTAGACCGCAAAGATTGGTCATCAAGACTAACTAATGCACTCTGGGCATATTGTACTACTTTCAAAACAATTTTGGGCATGTTCCCCTACCGATTAGTCTATGAAAAGCCATGTCACCTACCTGTGGAATTGGAACATAGGGCATACTAAGTAATTAAAGAAATGAACTTTGACCTGGACAAGGCTGGACTCTCAAGAAAACTTCAGATTAACGAATTGGAGGAATGGAGAAATGAAGCATATGAGAATGCTAAGATTGCTAAAACCAGGATGAAAATTTTTCATGACAAGAACATTGTGCAGAAGTCCTTTGAACCTTCTTAGTAAATATTGTTGTTTAATTCAAGGCTCCGCCTCTTCCCTGGGAAGTTAAAATCAAGATGAATTGGGCATTATATTGTCAGAAAGGTGTTTGAACATGAAGCGGTAGAAGTGAAAAACCCATCGAACGATAATATTTTTACTGTTAATGGTCAGAGGTTGAAACCATTTTTGGAGGACATTGTGAAAAATGTGGAGACCATTATATTAATGGAACCAGAATACTCCTCCGAGATTCATGTCTGCCGATACTCGAACAGATCGGGTAAGAAAATATCTAAGCCTACCCGACCCGAGGGGATGCCTGCATAAAACTCCCATGATTTTTCCCCATTCCTCTACGTTACCGATGTTAGCCCCCTCTTCTTTTTCTTGGCTTTGCTTTTCTGCTTCGTCTTTTCTTCTTCTTCTTCTTCTTCTTCTTCTTCTTTGTTTTCTTTTTCTCCATTTTCTGTAAAAAGCCCCATGACCACACACTCCATAAAACACAATCCTATGTTTCTTACCTTGTATTTTGATTTTATATTTACTTGTGGGTATTATACTACTCTTTGCATTAACAGAGAAGGCTTACCAGCCTACCCGAAACCCCGATTTGCGCAAAGATAATTGATCCATGTATTTTTGTTTGTAGGTTTCAAAGGATGAACAGATCTCTCCCTTTCAAACCTCGTCTCCAAAGATTCGTACATTGATAAATTTGAAACATTGGAGACAATATTTAGTTTAGGTTGGGGGGGAGAACCGTAGTTCTTATTCTGTGTATTTGCCCGTAAATTTTTAAAATTTTTGTTGTGGTTTTTGTTATTGTGGTTGTTGTTCTAATCATATTGTACCTTGTCTTGTATTGTGTATAAACTAATTTGATGTTTGTGAGTCAGCTTTGATCGTCTTTGTGACTGGCAGATGTTAAAGAACTAGATAGTGAATCTTAAAGCGTAGGAAGCATGAATGTCAAACTTTTTTGGTTTAGTATGGCAGTTCTACGAACTTTCCCATCTGATGTGCATAATGTGATCATGAGAAAAACAAGACTGGTAAGGAAAGACGAGATCCAACAAGAACAAGCGAAACTCCTATATGGCATAAGCACTTTTGCTAAACGCCGTCGTGCCAAATGACTTGGTGCCTATAAAAAATACAACAGAGTCTTTCACGAGAAGAGATATAATTAGTGTTCTGAACCAATTTTCGATCGCGCACTCGATCATTTAGACTGGATAGTCAATGGGCTGAGTAAGGATTACCCTGAGACGCCATCTTATTCTACTACTATGCTTAACCAATTTGTGAGAGAGGAAATTAGGAGAGTCACTGATTGTCCAAGCTACACAGATACAGAGTATGATTCGGATTAATCTGCCTTTAAACTAAGGAAAATTGTGTTTTGGGGATGGAAGCCAAGGGTCCAAATTTTTGTAAAAAGTGTAAAAAGCTTTTCTTTTGTTTTGTACAAACCCTGTTGAATGAAATGAAAACATGGGCCGAGAAAGGAACGTCTCGAAATACCAATTGACAGCGTGGGTAGGGATTTGTCATGAGACGCGATGAAATTTGGTTCAAATTCTTTGTGTTTCAAAATAAACTTCTTTGATTGTGTATAATATAGTATAGAAATTTTTTTGTTTTGGATCAAAGTTCGAACGCCAACTAACGTTCGAACATTGATTGCTTATAATACTTTGCCTTTAATGAACTCTCTGATGGAACCAAAAAGTACTGAGATCTCAGCTCGTTCGAACACTAATAGACTGTTCGAACAAGGCATAACGTTCGAACGCCAATAGCTCGTTAGAACGAAGAGAACATACATTACTTTGGTCTCTGACAGAACACAAAAGTACTGGGAGCTCCTAACATCCGAATGACACCCAACGTTCAAACGATATTTTAAAATCCGTTAATATACGTTCGAACGTCATTAACATTCAAACGTTGCGACTCAAACTATAAAAGCCAGCATCGTCTTATCCAGTTCAAAAGTCCTAAATCCCTCTTAAATTTACAAAACCCTAGAACCCCTTTTCACTCCATAGACCTCAATTCACCTTTATTCCCCCAAAACTCCCAAAATCGACCTTCCCTAGCTCATCTCCACCCCAAAAGCTTCAATCCAACACAAAGAACTCCAAGTTTCAGCATCCTCTCAAGCCTAACTCACGTTCGAACGTCATGCCAGGGGTAAAGCTTCCTGCCAGGCGCAGTCAACCAGTAAATCAAGACCCAAACTTTGTTGAGGAAGTGATAGTGGAAAGAGAAGGGAAACAAAGGAAAAAAAGATATGATGGAACAAGGTTTCCTAGTGTCTTAAAGGCAAAGTGGTATGAAACTTTTTACAATAAGCATACTATAGTTTGTGAAAGAGACATAGTAATCACTGATTTTGCTGAGAATGGATTGTTAGAGGAAATGGAGAGGAGGAACTAGGTGTGGTATTGGAAGAATGGTGGGGATGCTGTTGTTAACTTGGTGAGGGAGTTTTACTCCAACGATGAGATCATCAATGGCACAATAGGAACATACGTGAGGGGAATCCACATTGATGTGTATGAAGCTTACAACGAAGAAGTGAGGCAAGAAATACCTCGGGTGCAAAACCCAGCATACCCCCCAAAGAAAAATGTGGCAATGAATATTGTGGGGAAGGAGTTTACTAGGGTGAATAATTTTTCATGGTTAGGACGAAATTTTTTAAAACAAGGGGAGTTGACAGACAAGTATAAAATGTTGAATCTGATTACAGTCTCTAACTTTGCTCCCTTAAGACAAACAAATGAAATTTTACCTAACATGGTACGATTGCTTTGTGCAATTGGGAAAGACCAAAGCATTGATCTCCACTCCCTCATTTTGAGTGAGATGAAAAAGGGGTGCGACATGAAAAGTGTTCCCTTCCTTTTGGCACCCTAATGACGAAAATGTGCACCGACAATGGGATCAGGCTAAGGCACGAGACGAAAATCCAAAAGCCGATGGGGCCACTAAAAAAAAGGCTCTTTCAAGAAAAGCCAAGGACATAGTGGTGCCCCAGTGGCAAGACAAGAGGTGCCACCAGCCCGAGGAGGAGACGATGTACAAGAAGAGCTTGATGTGGAGAAGGAGAGGGAGTTAGAGAGAGAATATATGAAGACTAAGAAGCAGGCAAGCACCAACACCCACAGATCACTACGAGATATCATGATTGGCATCGAGGACAACCAAGCCAAGATTCTCCGACAACAGAAGGAGATTATTGGCTATTTGAAGAGTGGAGTTGGTGGTGCCAGTGGAGCTACTGATGGTGGAGACAGAGGAGATTGAGAGGATTATTTCTATTCTTGCGGTGATTGTTCTTCATGCGTGAAGTTGTTTCTTCTTTTGTGGATATTTGGAGTTTTTGTGTGTTTTTAGTCACTTTTTATGGATGGATTGAATCTTGGATATTGTTGTAAATGATCATATTTTGGGCAAGTAATGGTTCAATTTATCACTTTTATTTGTTTTAAAAGTATGTGTAGATTTAGCTTTATATTGTTATATGTTAATAACGAAACTGATGTGGATGTTAAAATGGCTTGTGAAAATGACTAAGCACATAATCGGTTTGACACCTCAACTTAACAACCAAGATGTAAAACCTCTTTTTTTGGAACCTTGATACTATCTCTAAGATTTAATTTTCAAATGTACATCAGTAATTGCTATTCCTAAGGTGCGCGAAGATCACACTCGAAAATGAAATCGCTATATAACCAACATTCCTTGAAACACCAGATATAATCAGTGAAGATGACAATGAAAATATGGTAAGTCTTGAACCTTACGATGCTTTATGAGAGGATATCAACAATTACTCAAAGTAAGCTCTTTCACTTCCAATCTCTTTCAATAATCTCATTAACCTTGCTTTGATTAATGCAACTAAAGGGAACTGTTTTCATAACCCACAGGGAACGCTTGAATACGCGTGCATATGCACATACTTGAGATAGGATCTTAGGCCATCTTTGGATTGACTTTGAGCCTTAGCTATTTATTTTATAAAAGTTTATCCCTAGTCAGCCATGCTTAAGCCCTCAAAGAAGAAAATTTTGTTTTGAAAAACCTGTGTGATGACCAAGCCACAAAAGCATAGATTTACCATACCTTGCTATCTAAATTCTTGCACCCTTTGTAGATCGATATGATACAAAAAGGCAAGAAAAATAGCAAATACAATGGTGGCTGCTATTCAATAAAACGAAAAATCAGTGGAAACAGCCTAAAGAAAAAAAGATAGTGAGAGACAGGGAATTGCCAAGAAAGTGAAAAATGGGAAAATGAAAGAAAGAAACCCCATTCCCAGGCAAAAAAATTGACAATCCAAATA
>CM042193.1:23729345-23822200 GCA_023539305.1 Ilex asprella | reverse complement strand
GACATTGGGAGGCTCCACCCGAGGGGAATCTAGATCCCGAGGTGGATATGTAGAGTTGTAGCTTCTTTTGTACTAGACTAGGACATTCTTTTGGAACATTGTGTAGTCTAGTTTATTTTGTATTTTCGCTGCAAGATTTACTTTGATATTCTTTTGGGGATGTAAATGTCATTGTTGGGCATATTCTTTTGGATGTTATTGTATATGCCTGAATGATGAAGTAAATTCTTTTGGGATATGAAGTTATGTAGTTGCTCTCATGATTGTAAATGGTTTTTAAATAGTAATATTGCCAAGGTGTATTTTGGGGTGTTACAGGAATCCTGTGCTTAATACTCACAATTCATCTTTATCTTCCGATTAACGTGTTGTTGACACGGGAGTTAATTGAGTTATCAAGCATAAGTATAATAAAATAGATGATTAACTATATGTCCAGATCCCCGAGCTAAAGAGTGACTTTATTTTCATTTGAATTTATCTTATATTTTGTCTAGAAAACTTTCTTGGAAAGATGTTCATATTCAATTCAAGAAAATCTCTAAACCTCACAACTGTAAATCACAAGGATCACAATCATTCAGTCTCTGCTACTGCTTACTTTTAAATACCAACAATAGTTGCATGTGGATTCGACTCTGGACTCAAACTGGGTTATTTCTACAGCTTGACTGTCTGCACTTAGGTGTACACATTTCAGATCGAGCATCATGTGTATTCATGCTAAGTCTTGCTACATACCAGAAATATAGTGTTGGTAATGGTTTATTGTTTGAAAGCTGATTTTACTTCTTCATTTAATTTATTATTACTACGTAAACTTGAGATCTGATAAATTGTCACTATATTTATATAAAATATTTTGTAAAATGAGACCGACCTATTTTATATGTTTTCAAAACTTTGTTAAAGCTTGAGAGGATTTATCTACATAACTTACTACTCACCCTTACAAATAACATCTTTTTTCAGATTATGGAGTAGAGGAAGAGCTAGGATTAGATGAGCATGTAAATTTGGAAGCTCAAATTGATGGGAACATGAACCCTCAGGTGGACAATTAAAGTTGTTTCCTTTATGTTCTAGATTAAGAGGTTAATTTTGAAACAATGTTAAGGATCATATTTTATTTATTCTGTTGGAAGATAATATTTTATTTTTAGATATAATTTCCATGGGTTGACGTATTTGTTTTGGATGATGCTTTAGTTATTATGGATGATGAATGATTTTTTTTTTATGGATTTTATTATTTGTTCTCATGATATGAATGGTTATAGATAGTAATATTTTTTATATTGGACTTTGGGGCGCTACAGGGTTGGGCAAAAAATCCTACAAGGTGGGGCAAAAAATCCTCAACCTGAATTCTCTGGTTGACGCTTCAAGTTCACAAGTTCAACCCGAGCCCGGATTAAATTTCCAAAAATCAAGTTCAACCCAAATTCAACCTATTATACTAATATATTTTGAATCTTTACGTAAGAATTAAAGAATATATAAATGCAAAGGGTCACACATTAAAATAGTGTGTTACTCACTCTCACTAGAAAGTTTTTATAGCAATAAAGGGAGTGCAAGTTTCCTTGTTGAACTAATGTGGAATGTTGAATAAAGATTAAAAGAAGATGTCTAATTTATAATCCTACATCGGTTGGAAACAAAAACGAAGTTTATCCCTTCTTCTATATAAATAAGACAACCTCCAAGTGGCTTATGTCGAGCTTGGTTTTTCATTGGGCCTGTGTCAATTAAATAATAGAGTTAAAGGTATTAACATTTTAGATTCCTTATCTAACACAAAAATTGAACCCAATTTTATAACTTGGGCTCAACCCGAATTCAACTCAAGTCCAAAAAGGCAGTACTTGAATTGAGGTTGGTTTGGGTTGAACTCGAGATTCAGAGTGTTATAATTTGGGTTATACTAGGGTTGGCCTCTCAACCCGTCCAAGTTGTAGCCCTAGGGTCAGAGAATAGACTAGTCCATTCTAGCAAGCCACAAATAAAGCCGATGGCCTATCCAACATGTAGGCCAGGCCTGACCCATTGCTCAATAGGCCACAAGGCAATTGGATCAGACAAAAAACCATGGGCCATTGGAAGAGGCATACTACACAAGGATAAATAGTAGGCCAAGCTTGATTTATTGGAGGATTAGTTTTGGTGGGTCTAATATTATCAAAAGGGTCTAGGGTCCACATGAAAAACAGAAGATATGCAGGGAGGAGTTGTTACTACCAAATCCATTAAATAGTATGGGCATGTATATATTTTAGGAAAAATTTCATTTTTCTCCTTCATGGTTTACCCCAATTGCAGATAACATCCCTAAAGTCTTAAAATAGCACATAAACCGCAGGTGGTTGTGGGACTAAAACGCACAGTCAAATTTTTCATTCAATTTAACGATCTATATTGCTCACGCGCCCACTAAGCAATTTTGTATAAACAAAGTACGGTAACTGGTCTCATTGGCTAGTTATCTATCTAATATTACAATTAAAAGTTAAATTTTTAATTTATAAAAACACAACAACAAATAATATTAATGCAATTCTCATCTATTTTGAAAAAATAGTAAAAAAATTATCCAATTTTTTTTTTCACTCAAAAATATTATTTTTTTGTACGACCCCAAATATCGGACAATTCAACCAACACACTCTTTAATACCAAACAATTCTACTAATCCACACTTATCTCTTTCTTCTTTTTTTCTTACATCTCTTATTTTCTCTCTGTTTATTTTAATTTTAAATTGTGTCATTAAAATAAAATATATGAAATATTATTTTAAATATAAATATTGTGTGATTAGAGTGTCTTCACACCCAGGGTTTTTATTAATATTAAAGTATTTGCTGAATTAAATAGAGGAAATTATCTATAAACTGCCAAAATTTTCCATTATTGAAATTATAGCTTATGACAAACAAAGTAGACCGCAACGTCTGATCGACACGCTGGGTTCATGAATTCGATAGACTTTCACATGTGCTTCAACATCAACATCACGTGACATCCCCAACAACCAATATTCTATTTTAATTTTTTCTATCTGCCAATGAAAGGAGAGCAGAAAGTAGAAAATAGAATGAACTTCTAGAAAGAACAATTCTTCTTTCACAATTTTGGACATTTTCCACAAAATGTACACACAAGCCATTGGAGGAAAATGGGCATGCCTGTTCTTGTACCGGCTCATTTGAACACCAATAACCCTGCAATATTAATGTATGGATTACTACATACATTCATACCAACAAATTTCCGACAACATTCCGGTGGTTTCTCTCAAGAAACCCCTCTAAAATTACCTTCTTCTTGTGCTCGTTGGAATTTAAGTAGAGATTACCAGAACTCAAACTTTTTTTGACGATAGCATTTGGTTCAGCTGTTGCTCCAAAAGTAGGGACCAAATAAAGCCATGCACACGTACAAAGAATGGCACATAACTTACCCCAAAATGCCATTATTAGTAGGATCACCATTATAATTGACATCCCAATAATAGGTTCAAACTTGCCACCGAATGATTCTGGTTTCTTATGTGGTGTATATTCAATGGCCTGAGAATCATTGGCCGTGTCGGCTGGTGCTTTCTTCTGCTTTCGCGATGGAAAGGAGGCAGAGTGAGACAAACCGACGGTAATTTGACATACCTTATATTCGTTTTTTGATGACTCTGAATATCTGACACAATTTTTCTTAGTTATCTTTTTCTGACTAGATCCCCTTTGACATGTGTCCTCCTCCACCAATTCCGGTTGATCCAAACTTTTGAGGCTTTCTAGGAAGATGTTTTGGACATTTCCGTACCTTGTCTGAATCAAATGATTACAAAACGATTCAGTTATGCTAAATTAATAAGCATAGGATCTCATACGGTCATAAATTAAAAAGAATTGCTAGTTAGCACCCAAAAGTATTTGGGTGGCTTGTTTAATTACAACATATATTTTCTATACGAAAGAAAACTTATAGCATAGTACATACCTTTTGGGGTTTCTCTGGAACCATAAAATCCGGCAACACTGCCGGTATCTCACAAGGCATTACGCCGTTGACCGAGGTATGGCGTTTGGGAGAGACCTTCTTGACTGATCTCAACACCATAATTTCCCTACCCCGGATGTCCTTTCCAGATAAGGTGGCATCGACCGGAACGGTTTTGACAGTGGTTTTTTTCATTCGGAACCGCGATAAAGAAAAACATCGGGTGTTTTCCCGGATACCGGATTTGACAGGCTCAGGAAACGGGTTTTTCTCAAAAACTTTCCCGTAAGATCTGAAACAACCCCGGAAGCAGATGCTTTTGGGTTGTTCTGTCTTCCCAGTGCTATCTTGGAATTCAGCCATGGAAGAGAGAGAAAGTAGTGGGCATGGAGGGTTTTGTAGACTGATTTGGCTGTCTTGTGTGTCGCTGAATTGCTGAACTCATTACTACGACCACCTCTATTTGAGAAATTGATTTATAGTATTTATCTAATAAGGGTAATTTACATTCAAACCATTTAATGATGACCAACTAAATAGTTTTCTAAAAATCAACAGTCGAGTTTGTGATGAAATATAATTAATAGACAATTAATAGAGTAATCAATGACAATAATATTAATATCGGATCAACACACAAATATATAATAATTCGGTACGTGTGACATACTCTGAGAACCTTTATTGATGAAATAAGGGAACGGGAGAGAGAAAACAATTAATAGTTAGTTCTAGGAGAGATACAATAGGTAGTAGAGAGAAAAGATATGTGAGGTGTGTATAGAGAAATATAGAGATGTCTCAAGAGGTCCCCTCTTATGTACAAAGCTTACAGTTTATAAGTACAGAGTCTTGGTTAAGGAGGTGATGTGTGGACAAAAATACTAATTCTCCGGGTAGGTATAAAAGTTAAGTGTCAAAAGTGGTTGTCTTAATCTTCGAGAGTGAGTATTTCGATAATTATTCCCCATGCGCTCTAATTATTTTTGGATTCCTTGGACCTTGGGCTAGGTTGAATTCACGAACAGAATTTAACCTGTTTTTTAACTGTTTTGGACTTACTTAATTTATCGGACCTGACCCAGTTGATTCTTGATTTGTCAGCTGGTCTCAAATTTTTTTCCTAAACTTAATTGAAACAATCAAGTCCTTATAAATTTATTGAGTTTTATAATATATTAAATTGATATGGGAGAGCGTAGCCACAGAATAAACATGTCACTTATTTAGAAGTTTATATCTATTTTTTTAAATATAATTTCTCCAAATAGTTATTGTATTTTATCTTCTGTATAGTCTAATTTAATTTAATTATTTTTTTCCTAAAAACTTAATTGAAGCAATCAAGTCCTTATAGTTTTTTTTTTTTTTTTGATCAAGTTAATGAAATGATAGATTAAAAAGAAGAATGGGAGTAACAACGATAATTAGGTAACATAAGGTTTTTTTTTGGTCAAATAGGTAACATAAGTTAAAATTATGCTTTTTGATGGGACAAGAATACTCCTATAAATAAATTACGTATTGGTGTCGTGATTCATTTTTGACAAGTCAAATTAATAGATTTAGTTTGATAGACTAAATTGATATTTAATTTAAACTTTTAATATTTAATATTTCAATAGGAATTCCACGAATTCAAATTGAAAATAGGTGCATATTAAGAGGTGTAAAATATATATTACCCTTTATCAAATATACTCGGCAGAAATTCCTAATAGGTTTCCATAGTTGCCCTACCAACTGAGATTGGCGTTTGCATATATGGCCAGAGGAGGAGGGATGGGATGACTTGGACTTGGTGACAGAGTGATTTTTTATACACGTTTTCGCCTTCTCCACGTTTTCACCAATTCCTACCTTTCCTTGTCCAGCAATTCAATGGGCTTAAATCGTCATTTAAGGGCATGTTTGGTTTTTGGATTTATATTTATTTCATAGAGTGAGTTTTGTTAAAATAGTCTAATTATTTCTTGTTTGGTTACAGATTTCAGGCGCAATATTTGAATCCCAGCCAGAAATAGGCTCGTAAGTAAAATTCATATATAAGGTTTTGACAAACCCATGGGGGTGGGTGGGTGGGTGGGTTTAAGCAATTTCATAACAAATATCTTGATTAGTCTGTGTGTATTATTTAGATTTATGTCACTTATCAAATATGAGATTTGATATAATATATGAACAAAACTATACAAACATAAAAATCTTACTTGATGATGTGATTGTTATATTTGTTATTAACTTAATTATGGATACCATTATTTATTGGGATCCACTACCTATTCAATAATAGTGATACATCAAGTAAAGTTTTTAAGTCAATTTTTAAAAAATATTTAGCATTTTTCATAAAACATTATTTAGTACTATGCAAATACCTACAAGTTGGTCAATTTTTCATTGGATGGACGCAAGTGAATAAAATTTCCGTTTTACATCAATAAACTTAAACTCAACAGTAAAACAAACCAATCTACTGGGTTTAATTGGGGATCAGTTTATTACGGCCTTAAAATTGTTCATTCAAGACTGGCTTATATGACAAGTGAATAAGTATTCATATATTTTTAATCTTAAAGTAGACTTGAATTCGAAATTATAAATTGATTAGTAATCAAAGGCCTTGTAAAAAGTCAACATACTTGAGGTCGGGTCAAAATTAACTAAATCAACAAAAACTCTCCGGAGATTGGCTCTGATGGTGTAATTTCAGGTCAGTGACTAGTGTCTGAGTATAATGACCAGAACCGATCAGAACTGCAAGACTCGTGAGTTGAAAGGTGGGTGTAACAGTTATTTAAGGTGTGAGACACGTAACACGAAGGAAATATAGTGGTTAACCGGCTCGGGAGCTCGGCTAATCCACTCTTTAATGGAGACTCTTGCTCCTGGGGTATATATTCCTTCAGAAAACGTTTACAGTTGTTTTGTGATACCATTAGGTTTTTTTTTTCCTCTTTTTCTTCTCCCTTTGTTTTAGAGGCATTGTACGGTATATATAGAGCTGCTCCTTATTCTAAGGGATTTGTACTGAGATCCTTGCCTTTCATTCGTGGAATCCTCCTTTATTTTTGGGGAGGATTTTGGTTGGTTGGGAGTTTTGCACCTTGAATATAGCTTGACTGTTACTTCGAGGGCGCCCTCTGTCATCCAGCTGTTTCCTTCTTGTTTCTTTGACTACTCGCTCTGATAGAGCTCGAGGTTTGGACCATTGAGCTCTTGACGTCTTGTCTGACCACCTTGTCTAAGCTCATACTTAGAATTTATTCTAGGTATCATCAGTTGCCCCCCAACCCTTATTTTAAAAGGGCTAGGACTAGGGCTGAGTTAAGACTGAGTCGAGACCGAGCTAAGGTGGTTTTCCAACTGAAGGCCTCGATATGCATGCGAATTGATTTCTGATGGTTACGGGAAATCATTTTCTTTCTCGATTCTTGCACACATTCTCCACTTTCGAGACCCACGTACAGAAGGCTTTAAATGCCTCTATTCCGAGGGAAAATGACTCATTTCTCTCTTCGGATTCCCTCTTTAAACTTTGCTCTTTCTTCTTCCTGTGATTTCAAACTTCTGATCCTGTCGGTGCTCTTAGGGTTTTGTAAAGAATCGGCCTCCCCTGACTCAGTTTGTGGTTTCAACGAAGTTCGCTCCTCTCCTTCATTCGAGCTTTGGCCCACTTTTCACCCTCACTTAGGTACGTTTCTTGTTCTTTGTTCATTCCCTCCTTCTGGATCCTTCAAACTTGAGATGGTTTATGCATTTTTGGACTTTTTGATTCTGCTATTTTAGGAACCGAGGTCGATCTCTGTCTCGTATTCCCCTCTTCTTAGATCTTTATTCAACTGCTAGGGTTTTCCTTATTGGCAGTTGTTGTGTTGCCCTACATACTCTTAGAGAGTGTGCTACAAATATTCCCACTCTTTACCACTCCTTTAAACTTCTTTTCTCCTGCCCAATTAGGTCTGCTTCTTTTGGAGCTACTCATTTTTCTGCTTCCCTCCTGGGAAGCAGGTCTGCCGGTGAGGATTTCGATTTAGGAGAAGTGGGTGTGGATATTGATAATTTCCACGGTGTTGACTCTATCGATGCTGAGGTAAATATTGAGGAGCCTCCCTCAACATCCTCTCCGGTGCCCCCAAATCCTAGCAAAGGGAATGGCAAGGTGAGTGGCGTTGGAGTATCTACTGCGAGCATAGGGGCTACTTTCAGACATGCAGAGCTAGTGGGCTCTAGCAAAGTCATGCTTGGTTATTTTTGTTGTATTCCTTTTACCCCTAAATATCACCCTTTTGCATGTATAGTGCATGGATGAAGGGGAGTGTCATTCTCCATTGGGATAGTGTCAAAAGAAAGGGCAAGGAAATGGGAGAAATGAAATGATGTAAATGTAATGTCAGAATGCACAAAAATGCTCCCCAAGCGTAAGGAGACTTTTGTGGGTCGTGTTTTACTTGGTGGTATACCAGGGTCGTTTCCACGGGGAAGGAAGTAAACCAAAGGGGAAGGTGATTTTGAGTAAACGAAAGTGTAAAATCTTTGTTCTTGAAAGTTGTTTGGTGAAGTGTGTTTAAATGAAAATGAAGTGAGAAAAGCAAATGCTGGCTAATCCAGGAGGTCACTCCAATAGGAATATCATCTTAACTCGAATCCCTTCTCCAATAGAGCATGAATGAACGATTGATTCGTGGGAAGCTAGAGATAAAATGGGTGAGTATCTAAGCATAAACCGTGGCTAGGCCTATGGAATATCAAAGACTCACCAACTTATCCACCCTCAACCCAGTCAAACCAAACCATTGAACTCTAAAGAAAGGAGGAGAATGAGTTAAAATTGTATACTCCAGTGGAGGTTCTCCTTGGATTTGCCAACTAAAAGATTTAGCTACTCATGTTTGGGATGAAATTAACAATGAAATGAGAATGCATTGTGAAGAAATAAAGTTCTTGAGTAACTAAATGCAAGAAAACATAAGCTATAAATGAATGTATGGAATACCCATTTCAAAACTAAGAAAATAAAGAACTTCAATGCATTAATGAGGAAAGCTTTACAAGGAGATTAAACTTGGAATGAACTTGCAGGAAATAGCATTAAAGGCATTCAATGAAGCTTAAAAGATTCTTACAAGGGATTACAAGATAATCTATTGAAAGAAATAGAAAAATCTCACTTTATCTCTCTAAAATACTATTCATCATCTTCTACCCACAGCTTCCTTCTCTATATCTTGTGTAGTCTATGTAATGTTGAACCATAGAGACATGGCTTCCCAAAAATGTGCTTGGAGAGCTCCCCTAGACTCCAGAAGTGACCCCCATCTATAGGGGTGCATGAGGAATGGGCTGGACAGAGGGGTTGTAGAGCTTGTCTACACACCCAGCTCCTCTTCTCTTCTCTCTCCTCATTGATCATCATGGGTCCCAAAAGTCCAAAGAGAAGTGTGAAAAGGGTGAATAGTGGTGTGGGCGTGTCAGAGAAGTGTGAGAGACTTGATGGTGGGACCCTCAAAATGGCAGACCTGAGTTACAGAAATTGGGGAAGATTCAACAAAGCGTATCGGTACGGCGTACTGATTGTCAAAAACCCTTATTGTTTCCTAACCCTTAATTACTACCCTTTAGTGTATGAAATGTATGGTTCAAAGGAGAGCATCACTCTCTCTTGGGATAATGTCAAAAGAAAGGGCAATGGAAAAGGAAAATGAGATGGTATAAATATGATGTGCAATGAACAAAAGTGCTCCCCAATCGCAAGGAGAGAGTGGAGGTTCTCCGGCAACGGCACCAAAAAATTGTTTTGTTTAAATTAAAAGGCAAATAGACCCTTCTTTTTGTATATACTCTTTAGTTTACTGTAAATAAATTGTTTTGTTTCCATTTATTTTATGTATGAGAACGCTCCTCATTATAAAAATTTGCCAGCAGAATCTTCTAGGTCTATGAACCAATCTGAACTAAATTCACCTAGATCACTTGCAAACTCTTGTGAGAGTATTATGGCAAATAATAATAGAAATGGAGAAGATAAAATGCCTAACATTTGAACTTTAAGGGATTACTTAAATCCCACAAGAAATAGTGTCCCCTCATGTATTGTATTTCCAACAGATGCACCCCCTCAATGTAAAGTCGGGAACTGCACAGTTGTTACTTATTTTCCATGGGTTAGATAAGGAGAACCCGTATCTACATATGAAAGATTTCGAGGAAGTGTGTGGAACATTTCAAGACAATTCGGAACTTGCCAAGAAGAAACTTTTTCCTTTCTCTCTAAAGGACAAAACTAAACAGTGGCTAAATTCTTTAAAATCTCTTTCCATGCCTACCTGGCAGATCTTTCAAAATAAATTTTTTAAAATAAATTTTTCTTGCATCGGACCAACACACTCAAAAGGCAAATCATAATTTTTCGGTGAAAGAAGGGAAAAATTTTACCAAAGTTGGGAAAGATTCAAAAAACTACTCCAAGCCTGCCCACACCATACTTTTAAAAATTGGACTCTAGTAGGATTCTTCTAAGACTCCTTACCTACTAGATTGCATCAGTTTGTCGAAATGATAGCCCAATGAGAGTTTATGGGTAAAAGTCCAGATGATAAATTCTATTTCTTTGACACAATATCTGACAGTTCTCAGATATAGGACTCAGCCTCCCCTACCACAGTTGAAGCTAGACTATCCACTTCCCAAGGGGGAAAATATGTCTTTAGAGAAGATGATGACCTGAATGCAAAAATATCTACTTTATCTCGAAAGCTTGAAGCTTTAGAGATGAAAAAAATTCACTAAGTCGAAATGGGCCCTTCCATAGAATAGGTGTGTGAAATTTGTGCATTGACAGGATATCCTATTGGGGAATGTCCTACCATCCCTGCATTCAAAGAAGTCTTGTTGGAACAAACAAATGCAATCTCCAATTTCAACAAGCCTTACTCCAACTCATACTCTGAAACATACAATCCAAGGTGACGAAACCGCCCAAACTTCAGTTGAAGGAACACACAACTGACTCCCATTAACCAACCAAAAAATTCACAACCACAATCTCAAGGACCCCCGACATATCAACCATACCAACCACCACACAAGATGAACCTTGAGGATACACTGAACCAGTTTATGCAAACTCAAATGAACTTCAATGCACATTCCACCCAATCTTTCACTGAGTTCAAAGCACAGACCACCCACTCCTTTGAAGATCTTAAAAGTAACATTCAAAGGTTGACCCAATCCATGAGTACACAATAAAAGGGTAAGTTTCCTGCCCTACCAAAATCGCCACAAGATCAAGCTCAAGTTGTCACTACACTGAGAAGTGGAAAGGTGATTGACAAAACCGTCAGAGATATGCTATTTTCAAAATCAAAATCTGAGGTCATCCTAGTTAACTCACCAGTTGAGCCTGAACTTACAATCGAAAAAGATCCTGAGCCTATGATAGAACTAGAGGCAGAACCTTCCAAGGAAAGAGAACCTTAATGTTCAATTCTCTCTCCTCTCTCGCATAGACTCAAAGCTACACAAAAACTGAATCATCAGCCTGAAATTTACGAGCTTTCAAGCAAGTAAAAATAAACATCCCACTTTTGGATGCAATCCAACAAGTACCATCTTATGCCAAGTTTCTAAAAGACTTGTGCACAGTCAAGAGAAGCCAGAATGTCTACAAAAAAGCCTTCCAAAAAGAACAAGCCAGTGTTCTGCTACATTGCAAGACCCCTCCAAAATAAATGGACCCTGGATGTCCAACTGCCTCATGTGTCATTGGAGATTTCAAGATAGAACAAGCTTTTTTAGACCTTGGAGCTAGTGTTAATCTGCTACATTACTCCATCTACCAACAGTTGGGTCTTGGTGAACTCAAACCCACTTATATCACATTCCAGTTAGCAGGCATATTTGTCAGAATCCCTAGGGGTATTGTAGAAGATGTGCTTGTCCACGTGGATAATTTTGTCTTCCCTGTTGACTTCATTGTTCTAGATACTCAACATGCATTACATTCAGAGAATCAAATTTCGGTCATTCTTAGTCGATCCTTCCTAGCAACTTCCAATGCACTAATCAATTGCAAGAATGGAGTCATGAAATTTACTTTTGGGAATATGACTCTTGAGCTACATATTTTCAATATTGCTAAACACCTAGGAGAGGATGAGGATGAAGGGAAAGTAAACTCCATTGAATCTTTAATACAAGAACATCTGAGTGACACATTCTGTGAGCATCTGACTGAATCATCTCTGATAGACTCTGACTCATCTGAGTCAAATCCACAAAGTTTCCCTACTCATGCTGTTGAGACATTGACACCTAAATTAGAGGAACTTCCATCAAATGGCATAAAGCTAATCTCATCAAGTGACAAGCTGTCAAAGTCTGAATTGAAACCTCTCCCATCTGATCTCAAATATGCATTTTTAAGAGAAGATGAATCTTATCTAGTGGTAATTTCCTCTAAGCTCACAGACTTGCAAGAGTCTAAACTGATTGAAGTTCTTAAAAGTCATAAAAGTACCATTGGGTTGACCATCACTGACTTGAAAGGTATAAGTCTGTTGATTTGCAATCATGCAATATATCTTGAAGAGGAATCAAAACCCTCTCATCAAATGCAGAGACGACTAAATCCTCATATGAAGAAAGTTGTAAGGACTGATGTACTCAAACTCTTAGATGCAGGAATAATCTTTCCTGTATCCGATAGCAAATGGGTTAGACAACCCAGGTTGTACCCAAAAAGTCTGGGGTCACAATGATAAAAAATGATGCTAATGAACTAGTACCAACTCGAGTCATCACAGGATGGTGAATGTGCATTGATTACCAAAAACTGAATTTGGTAACTAGGAAAGACTATTTCCCCCTCCCATTACTTGACCAAGTTCTGGAAAGAATTGTAGATCATGAATTTTACTATTTCTTGGATCGATATTCGGGGTATAATCAAATTGGGATTGCCTTAGATGATCAGAAAAAACCACATTTACGTGTCCCTTTGGCCCTTTTGCATTCAAACGGATGCCTTTTGGACTTTGTAACGCTCTTGCAACATTTCAAAGATGCATACTAAGCTTGTTTAGTGACATGGTTGAAAAGTTTTTAGAAATATTTATGTATGATTTTTTTGTCTACGGTGACTCATTTGATTTGTGTATGACAAACTTAGAGAAAGTATTAGTAAGGTGTGGAGAAGCCAATTTGGTGCTTAATTAGAAAAAATGTCATTTCATGGTAACACAAGGCATTGTCCTATGTCGTATTGTGTCATCTGAAGACATGAAAGTTGACAAGACAAAAATTGATCTAATTGGAAATCTGCCAGCACCCAAGACTGTAAATGATATCCGATCATTTCTGGGACGTGCAGGTTTTTACAGGAGATTCATAAAAGACTTCAGTACCATAGCCAAACCTATGTGTCATCTCCTCAGTCAAGACGTAATCTTTGATTGGAATAAAGCATGTCAGAAAGCTTTTGACAAACTGAAAGACATGTTAATTTTCGCTCCAATAATGCAACCCCCTGACTGTAACCTATTCTTTGAACTAATATGTGATGCAAGTAGTTATGTTGTAGGTATTGTATTGGGACAAAGAAAGGATAAGAAACTACATGTAATCTACTATGCAAGCAAAACTTTGAATGATGCTCAATCAATTATTCAACAACTTGAAAAGAATTGCTTGATGTAGTTTTTGCCTTGAAAAAATTTCATTCTTATCTTGTTGGTTCTTCTGTTACTATATTCACTCACCATGGAGCCCTAAAATTCTTGATCACAAAGAAAGATGCTAAACCGAGGCTCTTAAGATGGATACTCTTACTCCAAGAGTTTGATCTTGTCATTAAAGACAAGAAAGGTGTTGAAATTGTGGTGGCAGACCATCTATCCACATTAACTTCTAAATTTCATGAGGATGGACTACCAATCAATGAGAAATTCCCTAATGAATAACTATTCATAATTAATGAAACCCCATGGTACGCAGACATTGTTAATTTCTTAGCTACGGGGACACTCCCTCCATCGTTCACTCCCATGGATAAAAAAAATTTTTTGAGGGAGGTTCGTAACTTCTTTTGGGAAGATCTGTATGTATTCAAATACTGTAAGGATCAAATCATAAGACGATACATCCTTGCTCATGAAAGCAAACAGGTAATATTATTTTGTCTTTCTGAAGCATGTGGTGACCACTTTTCATCAAGAAAAACCGCTGCAAAAATGTTGCAGTGTGAATTTTACTGGCCCACACTTTTTAAAGACGTCCATGCCTTTTGTTTAACATGTGATAGATGCCAAAAATTGAGAAATATTTCAAAAAGAAGCATGATGCCCTTAAAACCCATTCTGGCAATTGAAATTTTTGACTGTTGGGGCATCGATTTTATGGGACCATTTCCCCTTCCTTTGGCTGTCTACACATTTTAGTGACAGTAGACTATGTATCCAAATGTGTTGAGACAATTCCATGCCGAAATAATGATCACCAAACGGTGATCAAATTTTTAAAAGAAAATATTTTTGTCCCGATTTGGAGTTCCTAAAGCAATTATAAGTGATGGGGGTTCTCATTTTTACAACCGTCCTTTCTGAAATTTGATAAAAAAATATCTATTTTTTCATAAAAATGCAACCCCTTATCACCCACAGACTAGTGGACAGACCTAATTAACTAATCAGGAGATCAAATTAATGTTAGAAAAAATGGTAAATCCAAATCGCAAAGATTGGTCGTCAAGACTAACTTATGCACTCTTGGCATATCGTACTGCTTTTAAAATAATTTTGGGTATGTCTCCCTATCGATTAGTCTATGAAAAATCATGTCACGTACCTGTGGAATTGGAACATATGGCATATTGGGCCATTCAAGCAATGAATTTTGACCTGGACAAAGCTGGACTATCAAGAAAACTTCAGATAAATGAATAGGAAGAATTGAGAAATGAAGCTTATAAGAATGCCAAGATTGCTAAAAACAGGATGAAAATTTTTCATGACAAGAACATTGTGCGAAAATCCTTTGAACCTTCTCAGTAGGTCCAATTGTTCAATTCAAGCCTTTTCCCTGGTAAGTTAAAGTCAAGATTGACTGGGCCATACATTGTCAAAAAGGTGTTTGATCATGGAGCAATAGAAGTGGAGAACCCATCAAATAGTAATATCTTTATTGTTAATGGCCAGAGGTTGAAACATTTTTTGGAGGATTTTGTTAAAAACTTGGAAATCATTATTTTAATAGAACCATAATATCCCTCCGAGACTCACACCTTGTGACACTTAGAAGGGTCGGATCAGGTAAAACCCCGACCTGAGAAGATACCATCATGAGACCCCCACCACTTTTTCCAATCATTTCCCATTTGTCTTCATTGAGCCCCCCCACCACCGCCTTTTTCTTTCTTTCTTTCTTTCTTCTTTTTTATCCTTCTTCTCCTTCCTCATTTTCTGTTCTACTTCGTTCCTCTTCTTCTTAGTTTTCTTTTCCCTTTTTTTTACAAATCCGACCATACCTAAGCGAAATCAAGTCCATTTATCCTGATGATTAGATCCCTATTCTCATGTTTTACATTGTTTTACTCCAGTTGTTTATGGGTAAATTACTGCTATTCATAATCATATACAAGCCTTACAAGCCGATCAATGGTTTAAGTCTAGGAATTCTAGGAATTTTTTGTTTAGTCTAGGAATTCTATGCACTTTTTCATCAGATGTGCATACTGTGATCATGAGAAAAGAAAGACTGATAAGGAAAAATGAGATCCGAGAACAGAAAGCAAAACCCTTTTATGGCAGAAGCACTTTTGCTGAACGCCGTCGTGCCAAGAGACTTGGTGTCTGTAGATAGTGTGGTTGAGTATTTCATGATAAAAGATACAATCAGTGTTCTGAACTAATTTTTGGTCGCACACTTGATCGATTAGACTGGATAGTGAATGGGCAGAGTAAGGATTATCCTGACACGCCATCCTATTCCGGTACTATGCTTAACCGGTTTATGCGACAAAAGATTGGACGAGTCACTGGCTGTTCGAACTGCATAGAGGATGACTCAGATTAGATTGCTTTCTAACAAACTGTGGAAAATTGTGTTTTGGGGATGAAAGCCAATGGTCTGAATTTTTGTGAATAGTGTGAAAATCCTTTTTATTTTTGTAAAGCCCCAAATACCCCCTTGGACGGCATTACATTCTAAAGACCATTTACAATCATGAGAGCAACTATATAACTTCATATCCAAAAAGAATTTACTTCATCATTCAAACATATACAATAACATTCCAAAAGAATATGCCCAACAATGGCATTTACATCTCCAAAAGAATATCAAAGTAAGTCTTGCAGCGGAATACAAAATAAACTAGACTTCACAGTGAACAAAAGGATATCCTAGTCTAGTATAAAAGGATGTGTCGCTCTAAGCGTCTACCTCAGGATCCACCTCCCCGTCTAGTGGAGTCTCCTAGTGTACGACCTCCTCGACTCCCAACTCCTCATCTAGTACATGATCTGAAAATATGTAATTATAGGGGATGAGCACAAAGCTCTGTAGCAACATTTCTCCCAAACTCAGACAAAGTTTATAAAAACATGTAAAATGGGTTGGTCTCATTTCACAAATATCATATACAACTTTTGAAAGAAAACAGGGACATTTAAACAGATCTCAAGTTTATACGACAGTGATAATCAAATGGACATAGACAAAAAATGCATTCTTTAATAGTAACCATTTTCAAATGGTTTGGACCGGTGCCTGCCGTTGCATTGTCCTATACCAATGCACCAGCTCCGACATAATCCAATTCATATTCTCATGCAAATATATATAGATATATATATTGGTTCATCTCATGCCATGTACGTTGATTGTTTCTCAAGAATCTACCCAACGACTATACCTAGTTCACCAATCACAATCAATCACAAGCTATTTGGAAAAGAGCGTCTACCATCCCAATGGCAGTGACGAATCCCTCCCCAGGAAAGGTATACCAACCCTAGTTCGAACTCCAGTGAACGATAGTGATTGCATTACCAAATGACAACCCACTACAAGTGTTAGGAAACCATCTCACCCCCACCGGGATAGACTAACCTCTAACACTCTACGACATCTTCCGATGACAATTCAAGTCCCTCACAACAACCATACAATAAGGAAACCAACATATTCTCAATCAATTAGTAATTTTTCAAGTATTACCAAAATCCCTAATTTCATCATGTGACAATTTCAATAACCAAGTATGAAAAATATATGAGATCATCATAAACACTATTTTGTTGTTCAATATGAAACACTAAGGTTTTGAAAGCAAGAATAAGGGAAAATTTAGAGAAAAGTTCATCTATCTTGAAAAATTAGGGTTTTTTGGCTAAGAGTAAGGATTTAATGGTTAACCAACCATTAATATTATTTAAAGCAAGTTAATATTCATAAGGATATCAAGAATCAATGATCTAAAGCATACATATAAGATTTAGAGTGTAAAGAATACATATAAGTAAACCTAGCCTCAATGTAAGAGAAAGAGAAGAAATCCCCTACCTTGTGTTCTTGAAATCCAGGTTTTGATCTTGAATTAACTCTTCAATCTCTTGTTTTTCTCCTTTAATCTTGTGTTTCTCTCTTTCTCCCTTTCTCTCTAAGTGTTTTTAGGGTTATAGATGCTGAAATGAGGTCAATGGAGGTGTGTTTAAGTATTTATAGTGGGAGAAATAACGCTGGTTCGCGATTCTGGAAGTCAGAATTCGCGACTGACATTCGAGCGACATTTAACGTTCAAACGGTGGTGGCTTCGGGTGAACAGTGTTTTCATCAGAGAGCTCCCAGTACTTTTGATTTTGCGATTTACCGTTCGAACGTCATTTAACGTTCGAACGGTGGTTGCTTTGGGTGAACAGTATTTTCATCAGAGAGCTCCCAGTACTTTTGATTTTTCGATTTACCATTCAAACGTCATTTAACGTTCGAATGGTGATTGCTTTCCCGTTCGAACGTTGGTCGTTCGAACGTCGGTTTCCGTTCGAACGAAATCCCATTTTCTGCTTCATCTTCTAACGTAGTTTGACCCATTTAGAGGTCGAATTGGAATATTTTTGTGAGATACACTTTTGTAGCCCTAGATGTCTAATATCTACTGTCAAAATTTAAGATCAATTGGACATAAGAATAACAAGTTATGGCCAAAATACTAAGAGGTGTCCAAAATATTTTCTACCCGACATTTAAGTAAAGTGTGTTTTTATTCCGGGGTACTTCTAAGTTTCCAATGCACCTCATATTACCTCTCCCAAGGTTTTTCGACCTTCCGGATTTAATGGAGACCTTATTTTGACCTAAAAATATTTAAAAACTAACCTATTAACTATTTCCAATCTCACATGCTTTTGAAACGTAAACTTCTCAAATCCATTTGTCTCCCAATTATTCATTTCTAATGTTTTAGCCTATGTGACTCATTCTTACATCATTATACATATCTTCACTTTCACAATAATTATCTACCATATAATTATATATATATATATAAAAGAAAATGTGGGGTGTTACAATTTTTGTACATACTTTTCTGTTCTTAAATTGCTACAATGGAAATATGGGCCGAGTAAAGGAACGTCCTAAAATGTCAACCTCAAATGTGGGTAGGGATTTGTCCTGAGACGCCATGAATTTTTGCCCCTTTTATTGTGTATAATATAGTTTAGAAATTTTTTATTTTTATTCAACGTTCGAACGCCAAGGGACGTTAGAACGCTAGAGTCTTACAGTACTCTGCCTCTGATAAACTCTCTGATGGAACCAAAAGTACTAGGAGCTGACAACGTTCGAGAGCCATTCCACGTTCGAACGAAAGTTTAAATTTCTTCAGTTCACATTCGAACGTCAGTAGAGTTCAAACGGTGCAACTCAGACTTCAAAAACCTGATCGTCTTATTCATTTCAAAAGGCCCAAATCACTCTAAAATTCTCAAAACCCTAGAGCCATCATTCACTCCACAAACCTCAATCCACCCTCAGAACCCAAGAAAACCAAAAATCAACCCTCCCCAACTCACTTCCACCTCATAAACATCATCCTCATACCAGAAATCCCAAAATTTCAGCAACTTTTCCAAGCTGCCAACATACGAATGCCATGCCCAGAGTTAAACTTCCTGCTAGGCGTGTTTGACTAGTGAGCCAGGAACCCAACATTGTTGAGGAAGTTAAAGAGGAGTGAGAAGGGAGGCGAAGGACAAAGAGGTGTGATCGTACTCGGTTCCCAAGCACTCTAAAAGCCAAAAGGTATGAGAATTTCTACCATAAACACCCTGTGGTTTGTGAGAGGGATGTAGTTATAGATGATTTTGCTGAGAATGGTGTGACGACAGAAATTGAAAGAGGAGGATGGGAGTTGCACTTGAGGAACGGAGGAAGGGCCATTGTTGATTTGGTGTGGGAGTTATACTCCAACGTCGAGATCATCAATGGCACAATCCGAACCTATGTGCGGGGAATCCATATCGAAGTGGATGAGGATTACATAAAAGAGGTAAGAACGGAGTTGCCTCGGGTGCAAAGACCTACTTGCCCCTCAATACAAAATGTAGAATTGGATGAGGTGGGTAAAGAATTAACTAGGATGGATAAATTTTCTTGGCCTGGGAGTAAGTTTCTGAAACAAGGAGAATTGACAGATAGATATAAAATGCTCAACTTGATTGTTGTCTCCAACTTCTCTCCCATAAAAAGATCAAATGAAATTTTGCCAGAGATGGCTCACCTGTTCTATGCCATTGCAAAAGGGCATAGCATTGATCTCCCCTCCCTCATACTAAATGAAATGAAAAAGGGATGCGATGAAAAAGGAAATGCTTTACCCTTTGGTACATTGGTAATAGAGATGTGCATGGACAATGGAGTGAAGGAGAGGCCCGAGATGGAGGTGCAAGAGCCGATGAAGGCACTCGAAAAAAGATCTTTCAAGAGGAGTAAGGGCCATAGTGGTGGCCCAGCAGCAAAATAGGAAGTACCCCCTCCCCCAGGTGTTGATGAGGTGCAAGAGGATTAGATCGAGAGGAAGAGAGGGAGATGGAGAGGGAGTACATGCAGCGGCAAGAGCAGGTAGGCCCTAGTACGACCCCATGACAGACATTGAAAGACGTCAAGCTTAGCATTGAAGCTAAGCAGGACGAGATCCTTAGGCTATTAAGGAGTGGTACTAATGGAGATGGTAGTGCTAGTGGAGCTGGTGGCATGGATGTTGATGAGAGAGACGGATGATGATTTTTGTTCTTAGGGTTCGTTGTTGTTTCCTTTTATGAATGCTTGTTTTTGTTTGAATTTTTTTGGGAGATTTTGTGGATGATGTTTGTTTCTAGTAGTTGCTATGAATATTTGCAATTGTTACTGTTTTGGATAGACCGAATCATGGATGTTGTTGTAAATGATCATATTTTATGGAATGCATGGTTCAATTTATCACTTATGTTTGTTTTAAAAGCATGTGTAGCTTTAGTTTTATATTGATAAATGTTAATAAATATCGAAACAAATATGGATGTTAAGATTGTTTGTTCAAATGACTAAACATATTATCGGTTTGACACCTCAACTCAACAGCCGAAACATAAAATCTCGTTTTTAACCTTGATACTATCTCTATGCTTAAATTGTCAAATGTACAGAAGTTTTTGTCATTTTTAAGGTACAAAGGTGATCAGACTCGAAAATGGAATCGGTATATAACTAATGTTCCTCAAAACACCCAACATAACCAGTGGAGATGATAAAGAAAACCATGGTAAGTTTCGAACCTTCTATTGCTTTTAAGAGAATATCAACAATTACTCAAGAAAGCTTTTTCACTTCCTTTTTTTTAATGATCTCATTAAACTTTACTTTGATTGATGCAACTAAAGTGATATGTTTTCAAAACCCACAAGGAACTTTTGCATACCATACATATGCACCTACTTGAGATGAGATCTTAGGCCATCATTGGATCAACTTTGAGCCTTAGCTAATTCTTTCACAAAAATATGACCCTAGTCAGCCGTGATTGAGCCTTCAAAGTATGAATTCCTTTCCAAAAAGCCCAAATGGTGAACAAGCCACAAGAAAATATACTCGACATACCTTGCTATCTAATTTTCTTACACCCTCTTATAAAGAAGAATAATACAAAAGAGCAAGAAAAATAAACAAGACAATGGTGGCTACGGTTCCATGAACGAAAAGAAAATCAGTAAAAACAATCTACAAAAGGGAAAAGAGACCGAGAGACAAGGACATGCAAAGAAAGTGAAAAATGGGAAAATGAAAGAAAGAAATCCCATTTCCAGGCAAAAATGTCAAAAAACCGAACAGAGGTGTGCTAAAATGCATAAAATATAGTTTTTGTACTCCATTGACGTCATTTCGTTAGCCACTAACCTCTGGCCCCATTACAACCTGTTAAAGCCCTAGGTGATCTCAAGTTTGATGCATGTGTATGTCTTCAACTATAAGGGGGTATGTTACTTGTATTATTCAATTTTCATCACAATTCTTTCATGAGATTATGCCAACACATGAATAGTTTGCTTCCAAATGCTTCATTCATTTTCTAAATTATGCAAAATTGTTTAACTGGCCATCTTTTGATTACATGCCCTATGAAAAATCACTATAATCAGAGTGAACTTTTTATTGAGGATATGCCCAAGAGAGACTTGTGAAATCAAAGCTATCCACGGAGGGTGGTAAGCGAAATGCTTATTATATATCAAATCTTGTTTCTAGAATGATCATCCCACTCCTAAGGAAATTTCAAATGCTAATGTGACAAGTGCTAATTTTTAAATAGAGTTGGTACCAATGGAAAAGAATTGTAGGGGATATGTCACGATTGAAGGATGGGTGTCCTAACGACCATGATGCTAATTCACTTGAAACAACAATTTCACCTACACATTTGTTCGACTGAAGTTTGTAGGTAACTTCACTGAAAACCCTCATGAGACAACACTTGTCCACTAGGGAAAACCTAGGGGTTTAACGACTTGTTGCTTAAGCAAAATGCAACTGGATGACCTACGAAAAAGGGATTTACATTTCTTTATTGATATATTACTAGGGACTAGCAATATTTAGGTTGGGGGGGTGTGATTAGCACTCAAATGTAGCAGAATATTGTGTCCTTTTTGGGCTATTTATACTTTGATGGAGTTCAAGTGATGATGTTTCAGATCCTAAAGTGAATTAGGACTCAAGTCAACAAATATCACAACATGATGTAACACCAACACATTAGGGAACAAATTGGAAAAGCTTGGAACAAATAAGTCACGTTCGAACGCCATTCAACATTCGAACATCCATAAGAGCCAAGCCACTGAGACAGAATGTGTTGCAGCCAAGAGCCAAAGTCTGGAGGAACAAAGGACCAACGTTCGAACGCCATCTCATGTTCGAACGCCCACTGGTACACTAAAAAAACTAAACTGAAGACATGGCGTGTTGCAGCGAAGCGGATCAAGACTTTGAAGTGCAGTGCCTGCAGTATAACGTTTGAAGAACAGTACCACGTTCGAAAGCCAAATAACGTTCAAACGTCCCTGTGATTTGTGACAAGAGTACACTGATGAGACATGGCGTGTTGTAGTGAAGACTAAAGACTTTTGGTTCCACGTTTGAATGTCCATCCAACGATCATACAGACAGCCTGCAGATTAGTTGTTGAACTTGGACAGTAGTACTTTTCACCTCATTGTTTTACCCCCTTTCCTTGTCTATAAATACTCCAATTTTTGGAGCTTGGAAGAGATCTAGAGCTAGTAGAAAATCGAAGAGCTTCTTGAGAACTTGTAGTCTTTTCATACATTGTAGTTTCCTTTATTTACTTCAAGTATTTACATTTATGTTCTAGTTCCTTTATTTACTTCAAGTATTTACATTTATGTTCTAGTTCCATTATTTACTTCAAGTCTTTACATTTATGTTATAGTTCCTTTATTTACTTATAATCTTTGTTGCACTTGCTTTCATTTACATATATGAAGAGAGATAGCTTTATTTTTGGTAGTGGAAGTAACCCACCAAAAATAACTATCTTTCTCTTACTTTCTTTCACTTTCATGGTTTGAGCATCTTCTTCTTAGAGGAGTGAAACTCTTCCACATTTCTAGAGCTTTACCAAAGCCATAAAGGGTGGAATGTGATTCACTTATTCTTTGTGGAAGATCTACCTTTCGTTTACTTTCTTTCACTTCCAATGTTTGAGCATCCTCTTCTTAGAGGAGTGAAACTCTTCCACTTTTTAGAGCTTTACCAAAACCGAGAAATGTGGAACGTGGTTCACTCATTCTTCTTTGAAGATCAACCTCGGAGTTCCTCTACTTGGAGGGATGAATATCATTCACTTTTCTAGCTTTACCAAAGCTATGAAGAGTGAGTAGTTTCTTACTCACTCTTTAGTAAGAGGTGGAGGGCATGTATAAATTATCCAAAAGTTATATTTATGCTTTGTTCTAATGCTTAACGTTTATATCTTCTTGCTTATTGGATGATTGATTGCATCCAGCAAAGCTAAAGTACTTTGTATAATTGAGAGTCTTTCTATGACACAGATGAATCTTGCATGGAAAGACTCCTCGTTTCAAGGCAAGTACCCTGGCTAGATCTTCATGACTACCTTTTAATCATCGCCATTATTATGCTTCATGTAAAGAATGGAATCACATTCCATCTTTATCTTTCGATTAACTTGTTATTGGCAAGGGAGTTAATTGAGTTATCAAGCATAAATATAATAAACTAGATAATTGACTACATGTCATAATCCTCGAACTAAAGTGTGACTTTTATTCCATTTAAATTAATCTTATATTTTGCCTAGAAAACCTTCTTGAAAAGAATTCAATATTCTATTCAGGATACCACCCACATCTCACAATTTTAAATCTCAAAGGTTACAATCAATTGGTCTCCACCCCTGCTTACTGTGAAATACCAACACAACAAGTTCCCTATGGGTTCGACTCCGTACTCAAACAGGATTATTACGACTTGGCTGCCTGCACTTGAGTGTACACATTTCGGATCAAGTCACATACGAAGTCAAATGAAAAACCTCCAACCCAAGAGATAAATAGAAATCAATTTGTGTCTACTGTCTAGTATGAAATATCCCAGATAAGTCAAATAATCTGAAAGCATCCCGTACGCAATATCCTAAATTATCATAATAATCCTAATTCTAATGTTATAGGCAATAAACCCACCCACCAACAAAAACTATAGACCCTAATTGAAGGTGGCATTTATTCAAACACCTTATGTGCTTGTATTTGTTAAGTGTAGAAAGCCATCAACAAATCACATTTACCCACACATAAACACACTCAAACAATACAACACTGACTTAGCCACAACACAGATGCACACAACAAACACACACACACAGAACCAACATGACAAGCAACACACACACACTGAACCAACAAGACAAACAACACACACACAACAAACACAACACACACACACACACATACACTCTGATCCGGCCACATAGATGCACACACAACACACACATAATGACCTAGCCAGATAGACACCCACACAACACTAAACACAAAAATCTGAAATGGAAATGGAAAAAATCCCTAAATCCTAAACACTAGATCCAAAATTGAAATAAAAATATCTAGATCAAAAAATTGAAAAAAAAAATCCTATATCTAAAATTGAAATATATGGATACATGTATTTATAAATCTATACATATAAGGTTAGATATATACATAAATAGGTCAAATCTATGCATATATACAACTACATATATATATGTATATATTTGTGTGTGTGTGTGTGTATAGATTTTAAAAAATGAAAATAAATATTACCTTTTCAAAGTTAGAGAGAACCACCAGAGAATAGAGTAGCGCCGGTGAGGAGACCAACCTATTCCTGGAGATGGTCTTTGCTTTGACAAGCGAGAGACAAGAGAACAACTTCACTTTATAAAATGAGAGAGAGAAAAAGAAAGAGACGAGAGGATGAGAATGAGAAATTTTCATAGTTTATATACTTGGGCAAATATTCTCTTAAATTGCTTCTAATGAAGTTCAATTACAAGACCTCATTTAACCCTTCTCCCTTCATAGCACATGTTTTTGTTTTTCCCTATTTTTGAAAGCACATATCTTCATGTTTTCAATATTTGGGGTTGTTTACAAAAAAAATTGCCCCCCCCCCCAAAAAAACACATTCCAAATGCATTTTTGTTTTTTTTTTAAGAAAAAAATAGATTTTTTTTTTAAATGTAACTTAACTTTTAAGGACCAATTCTCACATGCTTTTAAGTGTAACTTGACTTCTTTTTTTTGTGATATTTAATTATTCATCACGTTTCAATTTTTTTTAACTAAAAATAATTATCTAAATCAAAAACAAATTATTCACCATGTTTCGCATGATACCCAAAAATGCAACTTATGAATTAAAAAAGTTAAATTCATTGCATGACACTGCGTAAAATGCATAAAATACATTTTTGTCAACATAAATGAATTTTGTGATGAAAATCATCATGTCTTCAATTTTCATTTTATGTAAATTAATTTGTCTATTCTAAAATAATGTCATAAGTTAATAGAACAACGAGTTTGTTTCCCTAAAATTTTACAAACCATGCGCATATGAAAAATGATACTTTTGCATAAAAAAACAAATTTATTACATGAGACTGTATAAAATACAGTCTGTCAATAATAAGGCTGATGTTCATAAGAACATAAAGGTTGACCACACACACAAAAACTTGTTGGAATAAAAGTGTGGCATATTATCTCTTAAATATGAAAAATAAAAAATTTCAAGATGAAAAACAAGTAATAGATCCTCTAAAATTTCAATCTCGGCAAAGTCAGGATTGAAATGTTTCACAAAATTTTCAACGTAGGTGCATATGAGATTGAAATTATGTGTCCAACGTGCCCGAATAGGTGATAAGTGTCGATGGGATCATTGCGGAACTCACAGTTTTTTCCATACCAGGTTACACCACCAAAATCTATATATAATCCAATAAAAGGAACTATTTTCCATGATGTTGATCAGTTAGTAAAGCGTTGACATTATTTGGTTAAAGATGAACTATGTTGTTCATTTCATGATGAAGAACCTTCAGTGGTTTGACTGAATTGCCTATTTGATGTATGCCTAGACATTATTTTTCCTATGATTTACATAGTTATGAATGATTGTTTATATAGGTTTGATTGTGCATTTTAAAATTACATATAAATTATATAAAAATTTGGCATGACGCAATACCAAGGTGTGACATGACTTGGAATTAATGAAATTATGACATTACTTGACACTGTTAAAGTTGAGATATGACAATACACTAATAAAGCAATGACATGACTCGACACTATCAAAGTGGTGACATGACAATACACTAATTACACTAATAAAACTATGAGATTATATAAAAATGATTATCACTTATCAAGATATGAGATTGAAACTAAAATTTGGCCACTGAGTTCAATTGTTAATCTTCATTCAACATGTAATCATCTAATTGGTATTATTCATTAGACAAGATAGTATTTTGCTCAACTAGTGTCAACTCTCATTCATATGCAGTTCCCACGATGTTTGTTACTAGTTGGAGCATAAAATATAGACATCATCCTTTTATTATTCTCTCTTAGGACATGTTTTAATATTGATTCGTAGTTCTCTCTATTCTTTTGCTGCATCATTAATGAATGACTATGTGGCAGCTGTATGCCAAGTTCTCTTAGTTATGTGTATAATGTGTCTGATTCATTAGCACGAAACACCCACTCTCGTTGTACTCCTACATAATACTCTTTTAGATCAAAAAATCTCTCATTATTGTATTCATCATTTGGCTCTTTTAACAACCAAACCTGTTCACTTCTACAATTGTTATATACCATAGAGAAATTTGATGTAGACACAATGTTCAATATATGTCATATCAACCATGCATAAGGTGTTTATATAGTGGTTAACAAACCCTGATCGTACAATATCACCATTTTGTCACTTAAGCACATGGGTTACAAAAAAGTTGATTCAATTCAAACATTTTGTTGATAAAAAAGTAGAGTTACTAAATCAAGATTATGTGCTAGACAATAGAATGATTGACAACGCCATATCAGCAGTGTGTTGTCACTTCATGAGTGTGTTACTTTTGCACATGGTTTCTTGAAAAGCTCACCAGTCAATATTCACACAGTGATTAGGTAAATCAGCAGGGTGTATTCATGTGTGGTCATTAGTGTGTAGTTAGGCATCACACTCATCTAAGGTCCTTTCACTCTTCAGTCTTATCAAATGTGTGTAGTCATAGCATAAGTGTGATGCATGTGCCCTCTCTACATTAGTGTCCATGGATATCATCCCAGTAGTCTTGTTGGTGCATAGGTTGAAATTCAGGTGCCTAAGTTAGCTCAAGTGCTTGGATGCTAAACACCGGATCTATTAAATGCCAAGAACTAACATGGAAATAAGAACAAGTAGCCATTACATAAGAACAAGGCATTCAATAAATGGAAAAATTCCCACAAATGTAAAAACCTCACCTATTTCCGCAATAATATTCTAGGGCGCTAATAATCTTCGTACTTACTAAATAATTTGATGTCCAAATAATGAATAAACTCAAATGCAAAATTTATATAGTTTTGAAATACATACTTCCAGACTATTATAACTTACACACGTCAAATATAATACTATCCCAAACCTTATAACATGACACATTTTCAAATATTCACTAAAGATAACATTGATAGTTCGAACATTCATGGACTTCCTCGCCACCTGCTAATCTGAAAAGGGAAAATATTGTAGGGTGAACATCAATATCTTAGTAGACAAACTCAATGCCAGGAAAATGAGTTTGAAAATAGTATAGTTTTGCATGATAGGGCAATATCAAAATAATTCATTCCATACATATGTATAGAGCAAAAAACATTAAACGAAAGTTAAAATAATAATACAATTATAACATCAATACAATGCTACACTGGTGGGCAATCATCCCAATAGTCCATTTATGGTCCATCTGAATATACGATCCAACCTTTTGGGGGACTTTCACCCCGAGGAAGATGCCCTCCCTAGTAACAATTCAGTACCCAAGTCTGTAGACCAACTGGGCCACCCAAGCATTTACAAACTTAATGAGAACCCTCTACGACTTCAAACTGAAATGTAAACCCTCCACCACTTGACTGTTGAACACTTATATTTCATTCAAAAGGATCTCAGAGTTTCATTCAATATGAGCAATTCAAGCAATATAATCATTTCCAAAACATTAGTGCAAACCATACTCATAAACCCTAATCTAGGATTGGATCCAAGTCAATATTTAAAAGACCCAATAAAATATTAGAAAACATAATAAATCATCATAAATAACATATTATAAAATTTAGAAACAAGTTTGAAAAGCATCTCATCTCCTATTCCAGAATTGAGAAACCCTACCCTTATCGATACTTTCATTTGAAATAGCCAAAAATTAAATAGTGTTATTTTTGATACAATTCAACCGACATAATCCATTTAATTAAATATAAATGAATTATAAATTTGTTTTTGGTAAAAATAACCCAAAAACTTGGTCAAATTGGCCTTGGAAGCCATAACAGTCATTTTACTCATTTTGATCTGGCCGTTGGATCGACTTGAAATTTTATCGGGTCTCCACACGGACATTATGAAACTTTTGGCACTGACCAGGGGTCGATCATACATTGGACGCATTCTCACATGTCGTCTAGGTACACTAGTGTACCTCCTTCACTTCATCTTCTTCCCCAAGAACCCTAAGTGTCCTCCTACCAGCTGATTGATTGATATACCTAACCTCAACTAACCCCTAATTACTCTCCCTCAAATGATGCAATGTATGGCCGGGAGAGAAAGATTTCTTCCCGTAGGGATAGTGTCAAAAGAAAGGGCAATGAGGCAAGGAAAATGGAATGATGTAAAATGGGATGTGTATGCACAAAAATGCTCCCCAATCGCAAGGAGACTTTCGTGTGTCGTGTGTTCCTTGGAAGAGTATTCCAAGGTCGTATCCACAGGGAAGGAAGTGAGTCAAGATTGAAGTGATTTGGTGAAAAACGGAAATGTAAAATATTTTGTCTTGAGATTTGGTTGGCGAAGCGTGAGCTAATGAGAATGCAATGACAAAACAAGTGTTGGCATTTCCAAGAGGTCACTCCACTAGGTGTGTAATCTCAACTCAAGCTACTCCTCCGATTAAGTATAAATGAATGATTGATTAGCGGGAAGCCGAGGATGAGTCCGGTGAGTATCTAAGCATAAACCGTGACTATGCCTACGGTTTATCAAAGACTCACCAAACCATCCACCTTCAACTCAGTAAAACCGAACCATTGGTCTTGAAGAGAGGAATGAGAACAAGAGTTAAAATCGTATACCTAGGAGAGCTTCCCCTTGGTTATGCCACCTAATAAATTAGCTACTCATATTTGAAATCACAATAACAATAAAGAGACAATGCATTGTTACACTATGAAGATTTAGAACAACTAAGTACAAGAATCGTAGATTAGAAGTGAAATGCGTGAAAATGCATGTTATATCGAAGAACATGAATAACTCATGAGCATTAATGGTAGAAGTGAAAAGAGAGCATCAAAACAAAGAACCAACAGGAAGACTAGCATTAATCACATTCAAAGAAGTTCTAAAGATCCTTACAAAGCATTCAAAGCTAAAACAATGGAGAATACATGAAAAACACCACTTTCTCTCTCTAGAACCCACTATTCATCCGTTTCTCCCTTAAGAGCTTCTATCTCTATATTCAATACCATACAAAATGTAAATTAATCCCTTTCCAACCCCTCTTCCTGGAGAAGTAAGCTACCCCCTTCCAAAAACATGCAAGGGAGTATGGCTGACCCTCTGGAGGTGACAATCAACAAAAGAGGTCAGGGGGCAGCTAGGGACAGGCCCATGTCAGGGGCTATTTTCACCCTTATTTCTCACTCCTCATTAAATGTTGTAGCTCCAGGGTTCAGAGGAAGGAGAGGCACACTGATCAGTATTCTGGGTGTGTCAGAAAAGTGTTGGAGTCGTAATGGTGGGGCCCTCAAGAAAGCTGAGCAGATCTGTAGAATTTGGGCACGTCAGGAACGTGGTACCGGTACCCCGATTCCAGTAGGTTTTGGGTACCGGTACCGTTCTGCTTCGTTATCTGAATTTCTTAATTTATTTGCTCCCGAGCTACCCTTAAACTATCTTTTCAATTCCTTTCAACCCAAGAGGTGTGGGAGGGTCTTTAAAAGCAATGATTGTCTCCATTCAACTGCAAATACAACAACTTGACGTTAAGACTTTAATTATCATACTTTATATCATTTAAAGCTTAAAAGCAAGCAAAATGAGTTGATTAGCATCTTAGAATATACAAAGTTGTGTGCTAATCACACCCCCAACTTAAGTTTTGCTAGTCCCTTAGCAAAATATTCATTTTCTAGCACAGTCAAAACAACAATAGCCACCCAATCAATTGAATTCAATCAACCATTCAGCGAATTGAAAAGTAAAAATCAAAATGCAATTACAACATAGACAATGAGTACGATGGAACAACTGTGGATTTATATTGATGTGCACAAAGTTGGAGTACAAAATGGAGTAGGACTTCAAAAAGAACAAAATAGCCTAAACTCCCCACCCCAACTTCAGCTAAACCCCAAAAAGGAAAGAAAAGAAACAAAAACAAAACACCAACTACACGCACACATCCTACTCTTCATCACTCTCATCATCATCATCTTCCTCCTCCTCGTACTCCTCAAAATCATCTCCCTCCTCCTCATGTGCTCTAGAGGTTAAAGGTGCAGCAGGACCTTCAGGGACGGCTTTCTTAGGGAATGTGTGCAGATACATCTCTTTCAACATTGCTTCCATCTCTAGAACTGAGGCCTCAATGCCATGCACTTTCTTTTCTAGTGCATCAAGCCTCCGAGGGACTAAACGTTTCAAAATGGGCTTGAATGGCATGGTGGGCGCAACAGGTACAACATCCTCATCAGAGTCAGACTGAGCTCGCTCCCCACGGCTCATGACCTTCCTTTTCTGGCTACGGGCTCTACCGATAGCTCCAAACTCAGGAGGGGTCAGTTTTTCCATACCATAGCCCTTAACCCTAAAATGATCACACAGTCGGGTGACCAAGCTTCCATACGGTAAATTGGCCAGTGGCTTCTCGGTGGTTGCAAAGTCCTTCATAACATCCCAAATGATAAGGGCAAAATCCATTGTTATGCCCGACACGACGGTATCTAGGAGGGCCAGCTTTTCCACATTGGGTTTCTTTTCTGCAAATTTTGGGAAAAGGTTATAGTGAAGGAGTTTGTTGAGAAGCCCATAAACATGCTTCAATCCTCCACTATGAAAGATTCCTTTGAACGTAGCAGGATCCTCATACATCAACTCGACAAGCTTCGCTTTAGTCTTTGCCTTGCCCATTTTGCGAGGATAAACGGGTGGTCTGGATGGGGGCCTTTGGTAACCCCCAAGAAATGTGGCAATGACATCAGGGGTCACCACCATTGTCCTACCCCTAACATTTGCTTTTAACACCCCTTCATCATCATCCTCAACCCATTTCAACGAACTGTAAAACTCCCTCACCCAAGCCAAGTTGTATCCCTTAACCTCCTCAAACCAAAATTTCATCTCATGCCCCTCAATGATTTTCACAGCGGGAAGAACAGAGGACAGGAACATTCGATCCAAAAAATGCTTGCAAGTAACATTCTTACCATCGATCAGCTGGCGTCGAGCATTCCTCTTGGCCTTCTTCCTCTGCGCCACAAGGTCCTGACTTGACCCTTCTCCGCTTCTTTTGCGGCTAGTAGAGGCCATGGCAGGAGGGAAAGTGGGCGTTGGTTCTGATCCGAGCATCTTTGTGCGAGGCATTGTGAAAGGAAGGGAGAGAAATGGAGGAACTTGAGATTCGGCTCTAAGGGTAGGGTAACTTGGAGGAAACTTGTGGGAAACAATCTAGATCTAGGAGATTTTATAGACTGAGAGGGAAAGAGAAAGAATTATGGACCCTTGGAGTCCCATCGGGTGAAGGGGGATGGAGAAAGGGTAGAAGTAATTGGGGGAATTGAAGAGGGGAGAAGAAGAGTTATCTTGGACTCTTGGGGTGTCATCGGGTAAGGGGGAGGTAGGTAAGGCCAGAGTAAATGGGGGAATTAAAAGTTGAATCGAGGGTTTTAACTTAAAAGTCCTAATTAATTTTTTTTTTCTGTTAGGAACGCGGTACCGGTACTGGGTACCAGTACCTCGATTGCATTAGGTTTTGGATACCGGTACTTGGTACCGGTACCTTGATTCCAGTAGGTTTTGGGTACAGGTACTGGGTACCGGTACCGTTCTTCTTTGTCTGCCAAAATACTCCTACTGGGACATACCTCCATTCCAAACCAACTTAGGAACTTCGTAGATACTTCATCACATTACTTATGACTCCAACTCCATTCAAGAAAATATATTCCAATTATAAACCACAACTCGAACCATCATGCCCACTTTATAATTGAAATTGCCAAGTCATTTAAACCTATGATGCATTCACCATACAAAGATTGAATTTCTGTTCTCAACTATCAAAATGAGCACCCAAGGTATACATCATAAGGTTTAGAACAAGGCATCCCTAAAATATGTCAAGTATCAATAATTTGAGAAATATTCCCCCATTCTTGCAAGTATGGAGCTGGATAACAAACTTCTCACATGAATGAACTGGGTGTACATGAGCAAAACTATAGTCATGAATGCTAGTCTGAAGTATGCACCTACAAATTACTTTTCAACTCGTTTGCATAGGATTTAAACAAGTAATTTGGGTATTTACAAAACAGAATTCACATTCGAAAGGCTAGACAATCTCAGCTTCAACGCAAAACTCACCAAGGGTCACTCTTCCACGATGAAAGCACTCAAGTTATCGTGGTATTCACTCCATGTGTACATGTGAGATAGAATCTTATGTTCAAAACAAGGTGCTCACATGTAATCCAAAAATTGAAGTTCGTACATGTAACCAAAACGACCTTGGCATAGTCTCATGAATAGAATGCTAGAGCATTGGATAGTAAGACACAACTCATCATTCTCTTTGAATTTATGCACCTCCCATGCTTCCCTAAATCACTTAGGACTTTTAAAGGTTATAATGGGGCCTTAGGGTAATGTATAGGCAAAAAAATGAAGGATATGGGGAAACAAGAGGAGTTGTTCCGAGTGAAAGACTTTTAAGCTTGGAAAGACACTTCCCTTTTTATGGGATTATGATTATCACTTCTTCACCACTCCCTTAGCTTCCTTTCTTTCTTTTTTTTTCTCTTGACATTTCCTTTTTATTTTTCTCTTTCTTTACTTCTTTCACCCATTTTTCTCTTCCTTTTCTTGAGTTTCCATTCTTTTTCATTCAACATTTAAACTCCACAATATTCATCCCTTTTGTTTGAATTCCCACACCATCCATCCTTTTCTTTAACGATCACTCAATTTTAGCTCTAGGAACAACCAAGGTAAGGTAGATATTTATCATTTTGCATTGGCTTGGTCAAATGTATGGCATAGAAATGAATTCAAGTAAGGCTCAATCATGGCACTAGGGATAAATTCTTCCAAGAAAAAGGCAAAGGCTCAAAATTTTCAACAATGGCCTGAGATCACTTCCAGGTCTGCATAGGAATACATTATATAATCAAGACAAATCAGTCTACTAACCCAATGTAACTAACCAAAACAAGCGTAATGAGACTATTGAAGAAATTTGACATTGAAAAATTGTTCTATGAGTAATTGTAATTTCCCTCGAAAAAAGTTTGGCGCTAAAGCTTTCATGGGTCCTTACTCATCTCCATTACTTATGTCAAGCTTAAAACATGAATCCAACTCGTAAATTTCTGAAATTACACATTCAAAAACCGCATGCAGATGAGTTCGAAAATCAATACATATGTGATACTTGTGCATAGGATCCATTTCTATGGTAAGCTCATGTGCACAAAGTTCACAACCATAATCAACATGTCATTCAATTCATACACACTTCATAAGGGAATACAAGTCAAGTTATAGATATTTTTCATCAAAAATTTTCAAAATTCTTACTTATTTTGTACTAATGCAAGCAAGCAAAAATTAAAATTTTTCAACAAACTTGGTGGATCATAAAATGGTGCACCACACCCTCCAACTTGAAATATGCAGTGTCCTCAATACAACGAACATATAGCATATGCAATGAAAGACAATAAAAGATGAGAAGGGTAAGAAAACACCTCACATTCGAGCTTTTGACGACACACCAAGATTCTGATCAAGAAAAAACAATACTATCAAACGAAAAAGGGTAAGTGACATAAAATAACGTATGACATAAGTAAAATAAAAGAACTGTACATGCAAACAAGTAACCAATTGTTATTCCTCAACCACTTTCGGATACACCGGGTCGGTTAACTCCTCCTCCACAATGTGGTTTTCAAAGTCCTCAAAGAATGGCTTGAGTCTTTGGCCATTGACCTTGAAAGTTTGGCCATCTTTGGGGTTGGTGATCTCAATAGCTCCATTGGGGTAGGCTACCTTGACAAGATAGGGGCCATCCCAACGGGATCTTAGCTTGCCGGGAAAAATGGAGAGGCGAGAATTATACAAGTGTACCTTTTGCCCGGGCTCAAATGATTTTCTCACTATGGAGTTATCATGAAAGATTTTTGCCCGTTGCTTTGAGATTTTTGAACTCTCGTATGCATCCCGTCGAATCTCTTCCAATTCATTCATTTCTAACCTCCTATGTTCACTGGCCATTCTCATATTGAAATTTAAAGTCTTGATGGCCCAATAGGCCTTGTGTTCCATTTCTACCGGCAGATGGCAAGCCTTTCCATAGACAAGCCGATAGAGAGACATGCCCAAAACTGTCTTGTAGGTAGTACGATATGCCCACAGGGCATCAATCAATCTCTCAGACCAATCCTTTCTATTGGAGTTAACTATTTTTTCAAGGATGGTCTTGATCTCTCTATTGGCTAGCTCGGCTTGGCCGTTTGTTTGTGGGTGGTAGGCGGGGAATACTTTATGTGTAACACCAAATTTGATCATTAATGATGCAACTGGCCTGTTATAAAAGTGTGGTCCACTATCACTAATCACGGCATGAGGCATCCCAAATCTCGAGAAAATGTTCTCTTTCAAGAATTTGACTACAACCCGGTGGTCATTAGTCTTAGTTGGGATAGCCTCCACCCATTTGGACACGTAGTCCACTGCCAGCAGAATGTATAGAAAATCAAACGACATAGGGAAGGGACCCATGAAATCAATGCCCCAACAATCGAATATCTCTATAACAAGTACAGGGGAGAGGGGCATCATATTCCTTCGGGTCACACTACCTAAGCGTTGGCATCTATCACATTCTTTGCAAAATGAAATACAATCCTTAATTAAAGACGACCAGTAGAAACCTGATTGGAGAATCTTTGCAGAGGTTTTCTTCGCAGAGAAGTGGCCACCACAGGCTTGGGAGTGACAGAAGGCGAGGACGTTCCACTGCTCATTTTCAGGTACGCATCGCCTTATGATTTGATCTGGGCAGTACTTGAACAGATACGGGTTATCGAAGTAGAAGTGCTTCACGTCCGCCATAAATCTCCTTTTATCCTCAGGGCTCCAGTGTGGTGGGATTTGGTCTGTTGCAAGATAATTACAAATATCAGCATACCAAGGACAATGAGAATGAATGAACAATAAATGCTCATCAGGAAAAGAGTCTGGGATAGGGATGTGCTCATTTGTCTCTTGTACCAGTAGTCGGGACAAGTGATCCGCCACAACATTCTCAACTCCCTTCTTGTCTTTAATCGTTAAATCAAATTCTTGTAGGAGGAGGATCCACCTAATCAACCTTGGCTTGGCATCCTGCTTAGACAACAAATACTTCAAAGCAGAATGGTCAGTGAAAACAACAATAGGTGAACCGATGATGTATGACCGGAACTTGTCTAGGGCAAACATTACAGCTAGCAATTTTTTCTCAGTGGTAGTGTAATTCATTTGTGCCTCATTAACTGTCATGCTAGCGTAGTGAAATGACATATGGTCGATTATCTTCCCTCTGACCGAGCACTGCGCCGACCGCGTAATCACTGGCGTCGCACATGAGCTCAAAAGGAAGGTCCCAATTGGGTGGTCGCATGATAGGAGGCGTGACAAGCATGCTTTTTAGTTTCTTAAAGGATGCCTCACACTCATGCGACCACTCGAAAGGAGCCTCCTTAAATAGTAAATTGGTCAGGGGTCGGGCCAATGCACTAAAATTTTGAATGAATCGGCGATAGAAGCCTGCATGACCTGAAAATGACCTAATCCCTTTGATGGTCGTCGGCGTGGGGAGGTTGGAGATGGCCTCCACCTTGGATTTGTCAACTTTGATACCCCTTGTCGAGACTATGTGGCCTAGCACAATCCCTTCTGTCACCATAAAGTGACACTTCTCCCAATTTAACACAAGATTTTTCTCTTCACATCTTTCCAACACTCTCTCCAAATTTTCCAAGCATCCGTCGAAGGAATCACCAAATACGAAGAAATTTGCATATAAGTACGTAGAGTTAGCCAAAATTATGAATAATGTTGAATTTTCAATATTGCAGGTAATTATAGCTTAAATGATGGATTTTATAACCTTGCAACTATGTATGGATGTGTGGTGAAGGCATGGACACATTACATGAAGATTTGGAGGCTTAAAAGTGAAGAAATCAAAGAGGTATTGGTGTTGGGTAACAAAGGCACCAACACCAACACCATCAAGTAGCAGAGCCTCGGTTGTTCTCCATTTTTACCATGATTCACTTCAAAACTGAAAAAGTAAAAAACATGAACATTGTAGATCTGGATGTCTTCTGTATTTTACAAACTTTTATCTCAATCAGACGGTTGGATCGAAAGTTATGATAATTCAACGAAAACTGGTCAGGAGCAGAAAGTGTATCGGTACGCTTAGGCTACTAGAGTTCGGGGTACTTGTAAGCTTGCCCAAAAGTGAGCAGAACGACTATTTTTCATGCTCTACTTGCTTGGGGGTCCCACCTACACTTCTCCCACTTGCCCCCAATATTTTTGGCACATCTTCATGCCTCCTACACCTTTGATGAAGACTTTGAAGGCTTGTCATTCAATGTGGAGAGAGAAAAAAGGGTGAGTGGCTACCTAAGCTACCTAAGAAGATGATGAATAGTGTAATAGAAATTTATGTTTTTCATTTTCTTCTCCATTTTCGTTGTAGTAAGCATTAATACTCTTCTAATCTTCATTCCTTGCACTTTAATCTTAGTTGTTTCAAGTTTATTCAAAGTTTACTTGCATGTACTTCATTTCACCATTGTTGTATTAAATTTTCTTCATGTCATGCTTTTAAAATGGGTTTTGAATATTTTTCTTCTTAGTTCGAGTTTTCTTGCATTGAGTTAAGCTTTAATCTTCATTTCCATTTCCTTTACATGTCTCCTTAATTATGCATTGTTTTCCTTTATTTATGAGTTGCTAGATTTTAGTTGGCTAATCCAAGGGAGATTTCCCCTTGAGGATTCCATTTCAACTTTTCTTCTTTCCTTCGCTCGGTGTACGGTGGTTCAGTTTGACTGCGTTGAGAGTGAATGTGTTATGTGTCTTTGATATTCCATAGGCCTAGTCACGATTTATGCTTCGATCCTCACCATCTCGTCCTTAACTTCCCACGAATCAATTGTTCATCCATAAACCCTCGGAGGAAGGTTTCAAGTTGATTGGGCATTCCCATTGGAGTGAACCTTTTGGATTAGCCAACACTTATTTTTATTGTATTTTCATTTAGAAACTTCAAACACCAAAACACAAACAAAAGATTTTACACTTTTCCCTTTTTCTTTTGTTCACAATATCACCTTCACACACTTGAAGTTTCCTTCCCTGAGGAGACGACCTTGGAATACTTTCCAAGTAAAGCACGACTAGCAAAAGACTCCTTGCGCTTGGAGAGCACTTTTGTTCACACATTTTCCTTTTTGTACATTTGATTTCCACCATTTCCTTGCCTTTTCTTTTGACACTATCCTAAGGGACAGTGGCACTCCCCTTCATCCATACACTACACATTTTAAGGGATTGTTTTTAGAGGTTAGGAAACAACAAGGTTTTTGATCAAGCAAACACTGAAAGGGGTGGTTGAGGATGTTTTGGTTCAAGTGGATAACTTTTATTTTCCTATTGATTTCATTGTGCTGGAAACTCACCCTGTTGCTAACCCTTGCTCCCAAATCCCTGTTATACTTGGTAGAACTTTTCCTACAACATCTAATGCTATTAATAATTGCAGGAATGGTCTCATAACGCTTACCTTTGGGAGCATGACTATGGACTTCAACGTGTTCAACTTGAACAAACAACTGGTGATGATGAGGAGGTACATGAGATCAACCGGATTGACACATTGATAGAGGAACACTAGGAGTTAATGAACACAGTCAAGTTTGGAGAGGAGGAATTGATTGATATGGAGGAGATTGATAGGCAAAGGAATTGGAAAGTATGAAGGGTAGAAAGATGGCTCCCTACATTCGAGGAGCTTCCTTATCAAGAGAAGAAATTTTTTTTATCAGATATACAAAAGCCTAACTTGGAACTTAAGCTTTACCCTCCCATTTGAAGTACTCATATCTTGGGGAATGTCAAACTTTTTCGGTGGTTATTAGCTTGACATTGAACATGAAACAAGAAGAACTCTTGGAGGTATTGAGAAAGCACAAAGGAGCAATTGAGTGGACCATTGCATACATCAAGGGGATAAACCCTCTCATTTGCACCCATCACATTTATCTTGAGAAGGATGCCAAACCATCTCGTCAACCACAAAGACAGTTGAATCCCATCATGAAGGAGGTGGTGAGGGGTGAAGTGTTAAAACTACTTGATGTGGGCATCATTTTTTTGATTGTCGATAGTAAGTGGGTTACCCCACGCAAGTAGTACCCAAGAAATCTGGAGTTACGGTGGTAGAAAATGACAAGAATGAGCTCATACCTACAAGGGTGATTAACGGACTGGGAGTTTGCATTGACTACCAGAAGCTTAACCTTTGCACAAGAAAAATAACTTCCCAATGTAGTTCCTCCGTCAAGTTTTGGAAAGAGTAGTGAGGCATTTATTCTAGTACTTTTTAGATGGGTACTCCGGCTATAATCAAATTGAGATCGCGTTGGAAGACCAAGAAAATACCATTTTCACCTGCCCTTATGGTACCTTTGCCTGTCGCTGCATGCCGTTTGGACTATGCAATCCTCCTGGGACTTTTCAACACTGCATGATGGGAATTTTCAGTGACATGGTGGAAAAGATAGTAGAGGTCTTCATGGATGACTTTTCAGCGTTTGGGGATTTATTTGAGGGATGTTTGGAAAGCTTGGATAAAGTTCTAACAAGATGTGAGGAGAAAATTTTGGTCTTGAACTGGAAAAAGTGTTACTTTATGGCCACGGAAGGAATTGTGCTTGGCCATATAGTTTCGACAAGGGGTATTGAAGTCAAAAAATCCAAGGTGGAGGCCATCTCGAACCTCCCTACTCCAAGAGCTAGCAAGGACATCCGGTCGTTTCTGGGTCATGCCGAATTTTACCGTCGTTTCATAAAGAATTTTAGTGCATTGACCCGACCCTTGACCCACTTATTGTCTAAGGAGGTCCCATTTGAGTGGCCTGACGATTATGAGGCATCCTTTAAAAAACTTAAAACCATACTAGTCACACCTCCAATCATGCTTTTTGAGTTGATGTGCGACACGAGTGATTATGTGGTTAGCACTGTGCTTGGTCAAAGGGAGCAAAATAGACCGTGTGTGATATACTACGCTAGCAAAATGCTCAATGAGGCTCAAATGAATTACACTACCACAGGAAAAGAGCTGGTAGCGGTAGTATTTGCTTTAGATGAATTTTGTATATACAAAACATAGATTCACCTATTGTTGTCTTTACTGATCATTCCGCTTTGAAGTATTTGTAGTCTAAGAAGGATGCTAAACTGAGACTCATTAGGTGGATACTCATCATACAAGAATTTAACTTGATGATCAAGGACAAGAAAGGAGTTGAGAACGTGGTGGTAGATCATTTATCCCCTGCTTGTGGTGCAAGAGGCTGATGAGCATATTCCTATCCCTGAATTTCTCCCTGATGAGCAATTATTTTCAATTCATTCTATGTGTCCTTGGTATGCTAATATATGTAATTATCTTGCAATAGAACAGATACCACCGCAATGGAGCCCAAAGGATCAAAGACGATTGATGGCAGATGTGAAGTACTTCTACTTCGACAACCCGTATTTGTTCAAGTACTGCCCTAACCAAGTCATGTGGAGATGCATACCTGAGAATGAATAGCGGGACGTCCTTGTATCTTGCCATTCACAAGCAGGCGGTGGTCATTTCTCTACAAAAAGACTTCAGCTAAAATTCTTCAATTAGCTTTTTATTGGCCCTCTCTTATAAAAGATTGTGTTTCATTTTGTAAAGAATGCGACAGATGCCAATGTTTGCATAGTATGTCCTAAAGAAATATGATGCCCCTTTCCCCTGTGCTTGTCATAGAAATATTTGATTGTTTGGGCATCGACTTCATAGGCCCTTTCCCTATGTCATTTGGTTATTTGTACATTCTACTGGCAGTGGACTATGTGTCCAAGTGGGTGGAGGCCATTCCGACCAAGAATAATGACCACCTGGTTGTAGTCAAGTTCCTAAAAGAGAATATTTTTTCGAGGTTTGGGATGCCTCGTGCAATGATCTGTGATGGTGGATCCCATTTTTGTAATAAGTCATTTGCATCTTTAATGTTTAAATACGGCGTTACACGTAAAGTATCCATTGCATACCATCCACAAACCAATGGACAAGCCGAGTCGGCCAACAGGGAGATCAAAATTATTTTGGAGAAAATGGTGAACCCCACTAGGAAAGAATGGTCAGTTAGACTGACTGATGCCCTATGCACTTACTGTACAGCTTACAAGACTGTTTTGGGCATGTCTCCCTACCGGCTCGTCTACAAAAAGGCTTGTCATTTGCCTGTTGAAATGGAACATAAGGCCTATTGGGCCATCAATACTTTAAACTTCAACCTAAGAATGGCCAGAGAGCAAAGAAAGTTAGAGTTGAATTTATTGGAAGAGACTATAAGAGATGCGTATGAAAGCTCCAAAACTTCAAAAGAACGGGCCAAAATCTTTCATGACAAATCCATTGTGAGGAAATCATTTGAGCCCGGGCAAAAAGTGCTTTTATACTACTCTCATTTATCCATTTTTCAAGTAAAACTCCATTCCCGTTGGGATGGCCCATATCTTGTAATGGTGGTCTACCCAAATAGAGTTGTAGAAGTCACAAACCCTGAGAATGGCCATACATTCAAGGTCAATGGCCAAAGACTTAAGCCTTTCTTTGAGGGTTTTGAAGTACAAATGGTGGAGGAGGATTTAATTGACCCGGTGTATCCAGATTTGGTGGAGGAGTAGCCAGTGTTTATCCTTTCAAGTGTATAGTTGCTTTTATTTACTTATGTTATTTTTATTTCATGTCAGTTACTTTCTTTGGTTGTATAGTATTATTCTTCTTAGTTAGGATATTGGTGCTTTTGTCGAAGCTCAATTGCGAGGTGTTCGCTAACCCTACTCATATTTTTACTGTCCTTTATTGCATATCATATATTTTTGTGGATTATAATAATTCTTGTTTACTTTAGTGCAAATTATGAAAAATTTGAAATTTTTTGTGAAAGATATCTAAATGTTGATATGTATTCCCTCATTAAGAGTGTTGGGATTAGATGATATGTTGATCTTTGCGTTGAACCTTGAGCACATGAGCATACTATAGAAGTGAATCCTATGCATGAGTAGCACATGTGTATGTGTTTTTTAACCCAACTGTATGTGCTCTTTTGGACGTTTAATTTCTGTAATTTATGGATTGGATTCATATTTTAGGCTTGACATAAGTAGTGGAGATGAGTAAGAACCCATGAGAGCTTTAGTGCCAATTGTTTTTTGGAGGGGACTTACAATTATTCAAGGAACAATTCATAAATTTCAAATTTGTTCAATAGTCGTATTATGCTTGTTTTGGTTAGGTACATTAGTGTATCCGATTAACTTATTTGAAATGTACACTATTCTCATATACTTATCTGGAAGTGATTTAGGTCATCTTTGAATATTTTGAGCATTTACCTTATTTTTGTGAAAATAATACTCTTACTGCCATGATTGAGCCAATGTGAAATTCGTTTCTACACCAGACATTTGACAAAGCCGATGAAAATGAGAAATATTTACCTTACCTTGTTTGTTCCCAAATCTAAAAATGAGTGATTGCTAAAGAAAGGGAGTGTGGTGTGGAAATTCAACCAAGGGATGATTGTTGTGAAACTCAAGGAGTTTGAAAAAAAGAAGAAGAATGAGAATTCAAGAAATGGAGGAAAAAGGGTGAGAAAAAGAAACAATGATCAAAGGAAAAAAATGTTAAGGAAAAGAAAGATGAGAAGTAAAAAGTGTGGGAATGGTGTAAAGAATGAAAATCCCATAAAGAGGGAGTTGTTTTTAAAATAAAAGTCTTTCAATCAGAACAACCCTCTTTGTTATCCTATTCCTTCCTTTTTTTTTCCTCAATATCACCCCAAGGCCCCATTATAACCTTCGAAGTCCTAAGTGATCTAGAGACGCATGGGAGATCCTTAATTTTCAATGGAACGATGAGTTCGTTTTGATACCCAATACCCTAACATTCTTTTCATGAGATTATGCCAAAGTCACTTCATTCTCATTCATAAACTTCATTTTTGGATTGCATGTGAGCATACTTTTTTTTTTGTGCACACAAATCTATATCACATGTACACATGGAGTGCATGTCAGTATAGCTAGAGTGAATTTCATTGTTAAGAGTGACCTTTAGGGAGGTTTGTACTGAAGCTAAGTTTGACTAGCCATCTGAATGTGAATTCTGTTGCGTAAATGCTTAAATTATTTGTTCAACTCACACACACAAGAGTTCAGAAATAAATGTGTTGGTGTATACTTTAGACTAGTATTTGAGGTTGTGGTATTGCTCATGTGTGCTTAGTTTGATCATCTGACAAATTTGTTAAATACTTCAATTTCTGCAAAATAGGGGAATATTGCTCAAGTTTTTTATATTTGAAATGAATTACGAATGCCCGAGCTATTAATTATGTTATTTTCATTTTGGGTGTTCATTTTGATAGTTAAAGATTGAAATCCATTCCTTGTATGTTAAATGCATCAAAAGTTTAAATCATTTTTGTAATTTCAGCAATATATTGGGCATGATGGTTCGGAATGTGGTTTATAAGTGAAGATGTGTTGGAATGGAGTAAAGATGTGTTGGAATGGAGTGAAGATGTGTTGCTCAGTAGAAGTATTTTGGCAAACAAGGCAGCGAGTACTGGTACTATTTGGCCTCTGGAGCATAGCGTTCCAGTACTGCATAACGGTACGGTTTGGCCATTGGGGTGCAAAGTACAGATACGGTCTGCTGAGAACAGAAAAATTAGGGCTTTTAAATTTAATTTCTTCGGGGAACCCTTCACTTTTCCCTTTTAATCACAGACCCTAGAGCCTCTCTCTCTAACTCGAAAACCTCCCAGGCCTCCAAATCCCCTTCTTTTGCCTCCAATTCCTAAATCCTCCCTTTTTAAGCTTTGATTTAATACAACCCACCCTTGTTCAAACACTAAGTGCCAAAAATCCCAAAAGCTTAAATCTTCCCTATTTTCTCCAATTTCTCCAAGAAATTCTAAATGGCTCGTCAATTGGAGGTTGTTCATGAGGCCATAGACCGGATTAGTGGTCTTTTCTTGTTCTTTTTTGCATTTCTACTAATGGGTCCACTGTTGCACTGAATGGACCCGACCAAACGACCTTGACCCAGTTCCTCTCCACTCGGGGATCCCAGTAGCCTCAAGAGAAGCGCTGAAGGGTCAAGCGAGGACCCAAATGAGCAAAGGAAAAAGGCTAGGAATGAGGCACGACATCGGTGGATTTAGGAGAAATGTGTGACTTGTGAGCGGCATCTCGATCACCTCACACTTACCGCAATGCACGAGGTTGTGAAGATCACCGAAGCACATGGCATGAGATTTTGGTTTGATTCCATTGATGGGTATAATTTGTCGATGTGTAGAGTGTTCTACCAAATGCTCTGGGTAGCTTAGGTGAACGGTGTGGAAGTTTTGAGAACAAATGTTCAGGGTAAAATGTTTGAGGTGACCCCTGATGTCATTGTCAGTCTCCAAGGGGACTGTAAGAGACCACCATCCTTTCCGTCAGTCTATCCTTACAATGTCACTAAATCCAAGACCAAAGTCGAGTTCATGGCTCTTATGTATGAGGATCCCACTCAATTCAAGGGACTTTTTCGAAGTGGAGGGTTAAAGCACATGTACGGGCTTTTGAATAAACTTCTCCATTATAATTTACTCTCGAGGGCTGTAGAAAAGAAACCAAATATGGAGAAGTTAGCTCTTTTAGATGTTGTCGTGCCAGGTAAAATAGTTGACTTTGCCCTTTTCATATGGGAGGTAATGAAAGACTTTGTCGTGACAATGAAGCCGATGACAAATTTGCCATACGAGAATTTGGTAACACGGATGTGTAGGAACTTCAAAGTGAAGGCCTATGCGCTTGACAAGCTCACTTCTACCAAGACTAGGGCTATTGGGAAGGCCATTAGTAAGAAAAGAAAAGCAATGAGTAATGGAGAGCGAGCTAAGATGCTGGGTTCTGATTCTGAGGCTCCCAAACCATCTTCATCCACTGAGCCATCCACAGCTGCACTAGCATGCTCAACGACCCAACGTCTTGATACGCTAGAGGCATCAGTGCAGGGGATGACGACCATGTTGAGAGAGATGTTCATGCATACCTTCCATGGGAGGCCCATCCCAGAAGGACCCATTCCATCAGCTACTGCCCCTTCTGCATTTGTCCCTTTTACCTCCACAATAGTTGAAGAAGAGGAGGATGATGACGATGAAGATACTGATGAGGAAGGGGAAGATGAATCTGAGGAAGATGAGGATGATGAAGGTGATGGGGATGAAGGAGAAGGTGATGTGTAGTAGGCAGTAGTAGTTGTTTCCATTCCTTTGGTGTTGGATTATACATTGTTAGGATGGGGTCGTAGGCTATTTTGTTTCTTTTTGATGTCCTACTCCATGTAGTCCAACTTCTTAACACATTAATGAAAAACTATAGTTTCTGTTCAAGCTTGCCCATGTTTATTTTGTCAATTGCATTATGATTTTTGCATTTTGATTGATTGGGTGAACTGGTTATTTAAACGGATTGTTGTGTGTTATACTCATTACCTTTTTTTGGAAAGTAAGTTTTTGCTAAGAGACTAGCAAAACCCAAGTTGAGGGGTGTGATTAACACAAAACATTGCACATTTCATGTGCTAATCATTCTATTTTCATTTACTTTTAGGGATTAAAAGATTGGAATTGCATTACTCAAGCTATTAACAAAGATATTTGGTGGTTACAGATAAAAGGCGATAAATGATGCTTCTGAAGGTCTTCCCAAATGAGTTAAGGTGAACGCGGATGTAAGGGTGGCTAGATGATAGCTCTAGAGTAAAGAAATCAGAAAATCAGACAAAGTAGTAGAAACAGTATCGATAATGCGTACTAGTACAGTTTGGCCTCTGCAGCAGACAGTACAGGTATGCAGTACCGGTGTGGTTCTGCCTCTGGAGTTGGGGTAGCGGTACATAGAACCGATACGCTTTGCTGAATCTTCCCGAAATAGCATATTCTGATACTCCGTTTTAGACTAATTGTTCTTTGGTGGAGTTTAAGTGATGATGTTTCAGGTCTTAAAGTGAACAAGGGTTCAAAGGCATCAAAAAGTACCTTTAAGGGCAATCACAACATTTTAAGGAAAAAATTGTAGAAGCTTGGAATAAGGAAGCAACGTTCCAACGTTAAATACAGTTCGAACAGTCATGGAAAACCAGGCCAGCTATTATAATCTATGTTGCAGGCAAGACCCAAGGCCCTGGAGACATAAGTACTACGTTCGAACGATCATTAACGTTCGAACATCCACTGGAGCAATGATAAGATCAGACTGACTGAAGACATGGCGTGTTACAGACTTACAGTAAGAAGGCCAAGGCACTTGAGTGCCACATTCGAACGGCAACCACCATTCGAACACCCATGGAATTATTGGAAAGACCAGTCAAGATTCTGCAAGGACTTGGAGGAAGATTTTTTTACAGAGAACCACGTGTCTTCTGACATAACTGGCAGGCACTGATTCCATCTGACATTTGAACGATATTGAGCAAAGACAGAGAAACCGTACGAACGCCATTTACCATTCAAACGGTATTGACAGACTGCCTGCAGAGTGGTTAGCTTTTCACTTTGACTTTGACGCCCAGCTCTATTCTTTTACCCCCTCCCCTACCTTCTCCTTGCCTATATATACCCTTAGTTTGTAGTTCAAAAGGGGGCTTGGCACTCAACATTTAGTAGCCAACACTTCTATTTTGTAGTTTTTCTAATTGTCTTAGTATTATCTCTTTGTTAGAGAGTGGGGAAGTTCAAATTCCCATTTCTTTTCTTTCCGTTAATGCTTACATTTACATTTGCTTAGGAGTTGTAATTTCTTAATTTACATTTAGTCTTTACATTTACGTTCTTGATTTACATTTAGTCTTTACATTTATGTCTTTATTTACTTCTAGTCTTTACATTTATGCTTTTACATACATGCTTTTAATTATGTCTTGCATTTCCATTATTTGAGCCCTCTTCTTACTTAGAGGAGTGAAACTCTTCCACTTTTCTAAAGCTTTACTAAAGCCGTAAAGGGTGGAACGTGATTCACACATTCTTGGTTGAAGATTAGCTCATCGTTACATGTACTTTTGCTTTGTGGAGTCCTCTACTTAGAGAGATGAGCATCACTCACTTTTTTTGCTTTACCAAAGCTATGGAGAGTGAGTAGTTTCTCATTCACTCTTTAGTAAGAGGTGAAGGGCATGCATTGATTATCTGGAGGTTATATTATGTATTATTCAAATTCTTAACGTTCATATCCCCTTGTTTATTGGATGATTGATTGCATTTAGCAAAACTAAGGTACTTTGTATAATCGATAGTCTTTCTATGACACGGATGACTCTTGCATGGAAAGACTCCTCATTTCAAGGCAAGTACCCCTGCTAGATCTTTATGACTACCCTTTAATCATCCCCATTATCAAGCTTCATTTGAAAGGATGGAATATTATAGCCATTGTTGGATGTCATGAAGAAATACTTGCTTATTTGTAGGTGCGATAACTCTCGGAGCAAGTAATTCTTGTAAACTTCTAGTAAGACATCGGAACCATGGCCTTAATAGGCCATCATTATCTTCCGATTAACTTGTCGTTGACATGGGAGTTAGTTGAGTTATTAAGCATAATTATAATAAATTGGATAAGTAAATACATGTCCCGACCCATGAACTATAGAGTGACTTTATTTCCATTTACCTTGTAAAATTTCTTGAAGAGGATTCAATATTCTGTTCAGGAAACCACCCACATCTCATCATCCTAAAATCTCAAGGTTACGATCAATTGGTCTCCTTTACTGATTACTTTGAAACACCAACATAACAAGTTCCCTGTGGATTCAACTCCGGACTCAAACCAGATTATTACTACAACTTGACCGCTTGCACTTGGGTGTACACATTTTGGATCAAGTCAAGTTTTTGGCGTCGTTGTTGGGGAACTTTTTTTTTTTTTTAAAAAAAAGAGTTTTTAAGGAAAAAGGTAAGAAGACCTTTTTTTGTGATTAATTGTGAATAACTTTGTTTTTATTTTCTTTTCTTTTTATGTCTGAGAACGCTCCTCACTATAAAATTTTGCAGGCAGAATGTTCTGAATCTGAGCCAAATTCACCTAGGTCAATAGCAGACTCTTGTGAGTGTATAATGGAAAATAATGAAAGAAACGGAGACGTTCCTCTGAGGGATGAAGATGTGTCTAATGTTCGAACTTTGCGGGATTACTTGAATCCCACAAGAAACAGTGTACCCTCGGATTTTGTATTTCCTCCAGATGCTCCCCCTTTTACTGTAAAGCCGGGGACAGCACAACTACTACTTGTTTTTCATGGATTGGAGATAGAAAATCCATACTTACATATGAAGGATTTCGAAGAAGTGTGTTGAACATTTCAAGATAATTCTGAACTGGCCAAAATGAAACTTTTTCCTTTCTCTGTAAGGGATAAAGCTAAACAATGGCTAAATTCTTTAAAAACTTTTTCCATACCCAATTGGCAGAATTTCCAGAATGAATTTTTTAGAAAGTTTTTTCCCTTACACCGGACTAATACACTCAAAAGACAAATCATGAATTTTTCGGTAAAAGGAGAAAATTTTTATCAAAGTTGGGAGAGATTCAAAGATCTACTCCAAGACTGCCCCCACCACTATTTTGAAAATTGGACTTTGGTAGGATTTTTCTATGACTCCTTGCCAACTAGACTACGTCAGTTTGTTGAAATGATGGCGCGAGGAGAGTTTATGGGTAAAAGTCCAGAGGAGGCATTTAATTTCTTTGACACCATATCTTATAGTTCTCAAATGTGGGACTCAACTGCTCCTACCACTGTCGAGTCTAGACCATCCATTTCCCAAGGGGAAAAATATTTCTTAAGAGAAGATGATGACCTGAGAGCAAAAATGTGCACTTTGTCTCGAAAGCTTGAAGATTTAGAGATGAAAAAAGTTCATCAAATTGATAATGGCCCTTCCATAGAACAAGTGTGTGAAATCTGTGCATTGACAGGACATCTTACTAGGGAATGTCCTACCATCCCTGCATTCAACGAAGTCTTGCTAGAACAGACAAATGCAATCTCCAACTTCAGCAAGCCTTACTCCAACCCGTACTCTGAAACATACAATCCAGGGTGGCGAAACCATCCGAACTTCAGTTGGAGGAACACACAACCAATTTCCATGAACCAACTACAAAATGCACAACCACCATCTCAAGGAGCTCCTGCATATCAACAATACGAACCACCACACAAAAGGAACCTTGAAGATACACTGAACCAGTTCATGCATACTCAAATGAACTTCAATGCACAATCCACCCAATCTTTCAATGAGTTCAAAGCATAGACCACCCACTCCTTTAAAGATCTTAAAAGCCACATTCAGAGGTTGACCCAATCCATGAGCACACAAGAAAAAGGCAAACTTCCTGCCCAACCAAAACCACCACAAGGCCAATTTCAGGTGGAAACCCATCAATCATGGATAACCCACAAGGCCAAGCCCAATCTATCACCACACTGAGGAGTGGCAAGGTCATTGATAAAACAATCAGAAATATGTTAATTCCAAGATCAAGACCTGAGACAGCCAGGCCCACTGAACCAATTGAGTATGAGCCAGAATCACCAAAACCAAAAGAACCTTCATGTTCGATTCCAGCTCCTTTCCCTCATAGGCTCAAAAAGGCCCAGAGAGTTAACTACAACCCAGAAATTCACGAGCTATTCAAGCAAGTGAAAATCAACATTCCACTTCTGGATGCAATCCAATAGATCCCATCTTATGTCAAATTTTTAAAAAACTTGTGCATAGTCAAGAGAAGCCAGAATGTCTAAAAGAGAGCTTTTCTGACAGAACAAGCCAGTGCCTTGCTCCAATATAAAAACCTTCCAAAATGCAAGGACCCTGGATGTCCAACTGTGCCATGTGCCATTGGAGACTTCAAGATAGAACAAACACTGTTAGATCTTGGGGCTATTGTTAATTTGCTATCTTACTCTGTCTACCAGCAGTTGGGACTGGGAGAACTGAAACCCACTTGTATCACACTCCAGTTGGCAGACAGATCTATCAGAATCCCGAGGGGCATTGTTGAGGATGTACTTGTCCAAGTGGATAAGTTTATCTTCCCTATTGACTTCATCATTCTAGACACTTAGCTAGTAGTAGATCCAGAAAGCCAAGTTCCCATTATTCTTGGTCGACTCTTCCTAGCAACTTCCAATGCACTAATCAATTGCAGGGATGGAGTGATGAAATTGAACTTTGGGAATAGGATTGTTGAGCTGAACATTTTTAATATTGCTAAGCAATCAGGTGAGGACATAGAAGTGAATGAAATGTATTTCATTGAGTCATTAATTCATGAACATGTGGAAGAGAACCTTGGTGAACCCTTCGCTAAAACCTGTCTGCCTAAACTAGGCACCTCTGAGTCAGAAAATAATGTCTCAAATCCACAAAGATGGCCCTCTCATGCTGTTGAAACATGGGCATCCAAATTCAAGAAACATTCATCAAAAGGCACAAAATCGCTCTCTTCTAGTGATAAGCCGCCAAAGTCTGAATTACAGCAAATATCCTATGGAAAGACTTGTCACCTACCTATGAAAGTGGAATAGAAAAGTGGAGCATATGAGAATGTTAAAATTGCCAAAGCCAGGATAAAAAAATTTCATGAAAAAAATATTGTTTGAAAGTCTTTTGAACCTTTTCAGAAAGTTATGTTGTTTAAATCAAGATTCCATTTTTCTGTTGAAAAATTAAAATCAAGGGGGACTGGTCCATACACTGCCGAAAAGGAATTTGATCACGGGGCAATAGAAGTAGAAAACCCATCAAACAGTAATATCTTTACTGTTAATGGCCAGAGATTGAAACCATTTTTGCAGGACTTTGTTAAAAATGTGGAAACCATTATTTTAATGGAATCACGCCTGCTGACACTCAAAATGATCGGATCAGGCAATAACCTGACCCGAGGAGACCTCATCATGACACCCCCACTCCCATTTCCTATCTGTTCCCCAACTGTCTCTATTGCACCCCACTCCCATTTCCTATCTTTTTCCCACCTATCTCTGTTGCACTCCCACACCGGCCTATTTCATTTCCTAATCTTCACTTTGTGTCCACTTCACCGTCCTTATTCTTCCTTTTGCCCTTTTTGTTCTTCTTCTTCTCCTTTCTTCTTCGTTTTTATTTTCTATTCTTCTGCAAACCAGAGCGAAACCATGTAACTTGAGGAACAAATCTCTGTTCTCATGATTTATGTTGTTGTATTCTATATTTCTATGGGTATCCTACTGCTATTCATACTCACACACAGGGCTTACAAGCCCACCTTTGATTCAGATCTACGCAAAGAGGATTAATGGTTCCATTTTTGTTTGTAGGTATCAGCTGAAGTACAGGTCTCTTTCAACCTTATTTCAATGATCTCTATTGGTAAAATTGATACATTGGGGACAATGTTCAGTTTAGTTTGGGGGGTTGTGAAAACCTGCAGTTCACAGTTGGTATTTTGTTCGTAAGCCTACAATTCACAACTGGTATTTTGTTCGTATTTTACATTTTGTTCGTATTCTATTGTTATAATCGTATTTTTTTTTATTCAGATCTGTGTGCTGCTATTTGATGTTCTGATCATATAATGTACCTTGTATTATTATATGTCTGAGGGTCAATTTAAATTATCTTTGTGACTGGTAGACGTTAAAGAGTCGGATAGTGAGTCTTAAAGCTTAGGAATCATGGATGTTAAACATTTTTGGTTTAGTCTAGGAGCTCTACGCACTTTTCCATCAGATGTGCATAATGTGATTATGAGAAAAGTAAAACTGGTAAGGAAAAATGAGATTCGAGAACAGTAAGCAAAACCTATCTGTGGCAGAAGCACTTTTACTAAACGTCGTCGTGCCAAGAGATTTGGTGCATGTAAACAGTGTGGCCGGGTATTTCTTGATAAAAGATACAATCAATGCTCTAAACCGATTTTTGGTCGCGCGCTTGATCGATTAGACTAGATAGTGAATGGGCAGAGTAAGGATTGTCCTGACACACCATCTTATTTCGGTGCATTGCTTAACCAGTTTGTGCGACAAGAGATTGAAAAAGTCACTGGTAGTTCAAGCTACACAGAAGATGACTCGAATTAAGATTGCGTCCTGATAAGTTGTGGAAAAATTGTGTTTTGAGGAATGAAAGCCAATGGTCCGAATTTTGGTAATAGTGCAAAATTTTTGTACATATTTTTCTGCTTTTAAATTACTGCAATGAAGATATGGGCCGAGTAAGGAGTGACCCAAAATACCAACATCAAGCGTGGGTGGGGATTTATCCTAAGACGCCATGAATTTTTGTTTTGAATTTGTGATGTTTAACCTTCTCTGAGCATATGTAGTGTAATAGAGGAACATTTGATTTTTGGTTTAACGTTCGAACGTTGAGTATCGTTTGAACGCATAATGCTTGCAGTACTTTGTGACTGATGATTTCTCTAATGGAAACACTATTGAAAGCACAAAGTACTGGGAGAAACACTTTTGATTTTTAGTTCACCGTTCGAACGCCCTTTATCGTTCGGACGATAGTTTAAAATTCTCAATTTTACGTTCGAACATTTACTGCGTTTGAATAGTACGAGGCAGAGTATAAATATCTGAACGTCTGATTCATTTTAAAATCCCCAAAACCTCTCCAAACCCTAGAGCTCGTTTTTCACTTTCCGTTCATCTATCTACCCTAAGTCGACTTACTCCAACCCATCTCCAGCTAAAAAGCATCAACCGCAGACCTCAAACCCAAAGTTTCAGACCTTCTTCCAAGCTGCCACCATTCGAACGCCATGCCTCAGATGAAGATTCCTACTAAACGTAAGCCACCAGTGAACCAAGAACCCAACTGGGTTGAGGAGGTGATCCAAGACGAACAAGGTAGGGAGAAGAGAAAAAGGTACAATCGTACCAGGTTTCCAAACGCTCTGAAAGCAAAATGGTACGAATACTTCTTTAGAAATCAAACGGTGGTGTGTGAGAGAGACATTGTAGTCTCTGATTTTGTTAAGTTGGATCTGCTGTAGGAGATGGTGAGAAGAGAATGGGTGTTGTATTTGAGTAATGGAGTGAGGGCCATTGTTGATTTGGTGCAGGAGTTTTACTCCAACGCCAAAATCATCAATGGCACCATATGAACCTATGTACGGGAAAACCACATCGATGTGGATGAGGTATATCTCAAGGAGATTAGACCCGAATTGCCTCAAGTGGAAAACCCCATTTACCCCCAAAGAAAAATGTTGAGCTGGATAGGGTAGGAAGGGAGTTGACTGGGGATGCAGACTTTTCATGGGGAGGGAGAAATTTTTGAAACAAGGGGAATTGACTGACAAATATAGAATGCTCAATTTAATTGCGGTCTCAAATTTAGCCCCTCTCAAAAGAAAAAATGAGATTTTGCCAGAGATGGCTCGCCTCTTCTATGCTATAGGGAGAGGACATAGCATTGACCTGCCTTCTCTAATCCTAAATGAAATCAAGAAAGGATGTAATGTGATGAAAAGTGCATTGCCCTTTGACACTTTGGTGATAGAAATTTATCTGGAAAACGGAGTATGGGAGAGGCCCGAAATAGAGATACAGTTGCCAATGGGCAAATTTGACAAGGGCTCATTCAAGAGAAGCAAGGGGCACAACAATCCCTCGGCAAGAAGGCAAGAAAGGCCACCAACCCAAAGAGGGGATGAAGAACAAGAAGAGCTTGACTGAGAGGAAGAGAGGGAGTTAGAGAGAGATGGAGGAGGAGAGAGCACAGCTTGATCAGGCAGTACCTAGCTCTAGTACTCGGAGGTCCCTTAGGGATGTGATGATGGGGATTAAGAGGAATCAAGCTGAGATTCTCTGACAGCAAGGAGAGATCTTCAAACAACAGGAGGAGATTCTTAGCTATCTTAGGGCTGGAGCTAGAGGAGATTGAGGGGAGAGATTGGTTTTTGTGGATTGTCTTTTCTTTTGTGTGTTTAGTTTGTTTGGGTGTTCTGATAGATATTTTTAAAGTTTTGTGTGGTTATATTGTTTTTGTTGCTTCTTTTGGATGGATTGAATCATTAATAATTGATGCAACGAATGACCATATTCTGTGAATGGAATGATTCAGTTTATCATTTTTATCTGGTTAAAAGCATTTGTAAAATTGGCGCTTTAGCAATTCTTGTTGATAAAAACACATGTGGATTTTGAGACTACTTGTTAAAGTAACTAATCACATGATCTGTTTGACACACATCTTGACAATCTTGACCTCAGGTCACAACTCTTTTAACTGATATTATTTCTATGCTTACATTATCAAATGAACATGAGTATTTGTTGTTCTCAAAGTACACAATGATCAAAATCGAAAATAGAATCAGTATATAACTGATATTCCCTTGAAAACCTGACATGAGCAGTGGAGATAATAAAGGATACTATGGTAAGTTTTGAACCTTGCGATGCTTCAGAGAGAACTCCCACATTTACTCAAGAAAGGTCTTCTTTCATCGCCTATCTTTCAATAATCTCATTAATTTTGTTTTGATTGATACAACTAATGTGATTTGTTGACATATCTTGCAACAAATACAGGCAAGACGACACATGCGTATGCACATACTTGAGAAAGAATCTTAGGCCATCTATGGATCAATTTTGAGCCTCAGCCAATCCTTTCACAAAAGTATGACCCTAGTTAGCCATGATTGAGCCTTCAAAGTATAAATTCTTTTCCAAAAAATGACCAGGCCACAAGAAAAAATACTTGACCTACCTTGCTATCTAATTTTCTTACACCCTCGTATAAATCTGAATGATACTAGAAAAGCAAGGAAACTAGAAAAGATACTGGAGGCGACTGTTCTGTAAAAGAAAAGAAAATTGATGAAAACAACCGAAAAAGGAAAAATAGGTAGAGAGATAGGAAATTGCCAAGAAAGTGAAAAATGGGGAATGTACATGAAAGAAATCCCGTTCCCAGAAGAAATGTCGAAAATCCAACCAGAGGTGTACTAATATGCATAAAAGAGATAGCATTATTTTTTGAAACTTCATTGACATCATTTCGTTAGCCACTGACTTCTAGCCACATTACAACCTATGAAAGCCCTAATTGATCTAAAGTTTGATGCATATGCACGTTGTTAATCACAAGTTGGGGTATGTTACATAGCATTTCGTTATTTGCGTCTATTTTCTTCCATGAGGTTATGCCAAGAACATGATTAGTCTATTTGGTAAAAAGTTTCACTCCTTTACTAAATTATGCATGCAATTTCTGAATGGCCATCTTCTGATTACATGCTCAGTGAGAAACAAGTCACCATAGTCAGAGTGAATCTTTTGCTGAGAGCATCCCTACGATAGATTTGGGAAGTAAAAACTAACCATGAAGGGTGATTAAAGTGGAATGTTTGTTATATACCAGTTCTTGTTTCTAGAATGATCATCCTACTATAAAGGAAATTTCAAATGCTAATGTTTCAAAGGCTAATTTTTGCATAGGGATAGTACCAATGGTGAAGAGCGTGCAAACCTTAAAGTCAAAATTGAGGGATCGGTAACTCAATGACCATGATGATAATTTACTTTAATTAGAAATCTCACATTTACATTTGTTCGATTGAAGTTTGTGGGTAGCTTCATCAAAAATCCTCACGAGACAACACTCGTCCTCTAGGGTAAACCTAGAGGTTTAACAGCTTGCTGCATAAGCTAAATGCAACCGGGTAACCTACGAAAAAGGTGTTAGAAATAGATTTACCTTTACTTAATTGTTGTATTACTAGGGACTAGCAATATCTACGTTGGGGGGTGTGATTATTACTCAAAAATAACATATTCTTATGCTCCATTTTGGACTATTTGTGCTTTGGTGGAGTTTAAGTGATGATGTTTCAGGTTTTAAAGTGAACAAGGGTTCAAAGGCACCAAAAAGTACCTTTGAAGGCAATCACAACATTTTAAGGAACAAATTATAGAAACTTGGAATATGGAAGCAACGTTTGAACGTTAAATATCGTTCGAACGATCATGGAAAACCAGACCAGCTATTATAATCTATGTTGTAGGCAAGACCCAAGGCTCTAGAGACATGAGCACTACGTTCGAACGATCATCAACGTTCAAATGTTCACTGGAGCAATGATAAGATCAGACTGACTGAAGACAGGGCGTGTTGCAGACTTGCAGTCAGAAGGCCCAGGCACTTGAGTACCACATTCAAACGACAACCACCATTCGAACGCCCCTATAATTATTGAAAGGACTAGTCCAGATACTGTAAGGACCTAGAGGAAGATTTTTTTACATAGAACCACGTGTCTTCTGACATAACTGGTAGACACTGATTCCATCTGACGTTTGAACAGTAGAAAGCAAAGATAGAGAAACCGTTCAAACGCCATTTACCGTTCGAACGGTATTGACAGGCTGCCTGTGGAGTGGTTGACTTTTCACTTTGACTTTGACTCCCAGCTCTATTCTTAGATATACCCTTAGTTTGTAGATCAAAAAGGGGGCTTGGCACTCAACATTTAGTAGCCAACACTTCTCTTTTGTAGTTCTTCTAATTGTCTTAGTATTATCTCTTAGTTAGAGAGTCGAGAACTTTAAATTCTCATTCATTTTCTTTCCGTTAATGCTTACATTTACATTTGCTTAAGAGTTGTAATTTCTCTATTTACATTTCGTCTTTACATTTATGTTCTTGATTTACATTTATGTCTTTATTTACTTCTAGTCTTTACATTTATGCTATTACATACATGCTTTTAATTATGTCTTGCATTTCCATTATTTGAGCTCTCTTCTTGCTTAGAGCAGTGAAACTCTTTCACTTTTCTAAAGCTTTACCAAAGTCGTGAAGGGTGAAGCGTGATTCACTCATTCTTTGTTGAAGATTAGCTCCTCGTTACCTGTACTTTTGCTTTGTGAAGTCCTCTACTTAGAGGGATGAGCATCACTCACTTTTCTAGCTTTACCAAAGCTACGAAGAGTGAGTAGTTTCTCATTCACTATTTAGTAAGAGGTGAAGGGCATGTATTGATTATCCGGAGGTTATATTATGTATTGTTCTAATGCTTAATGTTCATATTCCCTTGTTTATTGGATGATTAATTGCATCTAGCAAAGCTAAGGTACTTTTTATAGTCGATAGTTTTTCTATGACACGGATGACTCTCACATGGAAAGACTCCTCATTTCGAGGCAAGTACCCCGGGTAGATCTTCATGACTACCCTTTAATTATCCCCATTATCAAGCTTCATTTAAAAGGATGGAATATTATAGCCATGGTTGGATGTCATGAAGAAATACTTGCTTATTTGTGGGCGTAATAACTCTCAGAGCAAATAATTCTTGTAAACTTCTAGTAAGACATTGGAACCATGACCTTAATACGCCATCTTTATCTTCCGATTAACTCACCGTTGACACGGGAGTTCGTTGAGTTATTAAGCATAATTATAATAAATCGGATAATTAAATACATGTCCCGACCCTTGAACTAAAGAGTGACTTTATTTCCATTTACCTTGTCAACTTTCTTGAAGAGGATTCAATATTCTGTTTAGGAAATCACCCACACCTCACCATCCTAAAATCTCAAGGTTACAATCAATTAGTCTCCTTTACTGATTACTTTGAAACACCAACATAACAAGTTCCCTCTGGATTCGACTCCAGACTCAAACTAGATTATTACAACCACTTGACCGCCTGCACTTGGGTGTACACATTTTGGATCAAGTCAGTCATCCTATTCTACCCCAATGTTAACAAGAAGAGTAAGAAATGAAGTTAACCTTGTCACTGGTGTCATTGATCCAGAAAGTTTTGACTATGAATCAGAATGATCAAATAAGATATGATTTTTGGAAGAATTGTACATAATTGTAAATAATTGTACTAACTTATAATAACAGTAAATCAATGTAAATAACTATAGATTAATTAGGAAAATTAGTAAATAATCAATAACAGATAAAATAAAATAAATAAAAAGCACCAATTTTTGACAAGAAAAAGATTGGTTAACAAAGTTTTGTAGAATATATAAAGTAGTATTTAAATTTGTAAACTACAGGAATTTAAAGGAAGAAGAGCAGAATAGCTGGATATCAAAGAAGTGATCTACAGTTGCAAACCCAAAAACCACTTAGGCAACACCATCTGAACGGTGGGCCTAGCGTCTGGACGACAGTGCCATAAATAAATGCTATCTCCATGCAAGGCCGATCATTTCAGACTCCCTCGTAACCAAAAAATCAAAAAAATAAAAAATCTCCAAGGAACAACTCTCAAATCTGGAATATTCAACCGTTTTTCTTCAAATCTTCTCTGATTATTTTCTTAACCATCACATTTTGAATATATCTACTAATTGAAATCAGTTGGAACAAAGTATTTGAAGAAAAATCAAGAAAATATGGATTCAAGACTGCAAACAAGAGGATCTTCCCGTCTAGCACAATGAGATCAGCCTCAACCACCTGAAACACCTCCATAACAACTTGGACCAGGAAATATCTTCAATGAGGTTATGTTTGAGAATATTGAACAACAGGCCTGGTATGATGCTAATTTTCTGACTAAAACTATCATTTCAGAAAGACTAGTAGTTTTTGAAGATTTTTAGAACATAGGAGTAAGACAAATTCTTGCTGAAAGAGGATGGTTGCATTATGTTAAATCTACTGCTCCTGCTTATGAGTATTTATTTCGTGAGTTTTATAGTAATGCGAAAATAATTGGAGAAAGACAATTGCGTGTGTTCGCACGGGGTATTATTTTTCAAGTTACACCGACTACTATAGTCGATTTTTTCCCACCCATGCAAAGACCAGAGAACCCGCAATATCCTTACACTGAATTACCTTATTTGAATGACATAGGGAGAGAAGTAACGGGTAATCCAGAATTTGTTTGGGGCAAACCAAATAAATATATAAAGTAAGGGGATCTGACAGACAAATGCAAAATTGTCAATTTAATAACAATGTATAGTTTGCTACCCCGAGTCCAAAAGAATCAAATTTATACGAAAGCAGGCTTATTTCTTGTACGAATTTGGGATAGGACACACAATTGATCTTCCAACTTTAATCATGGATGAAATGTTGCTTGCTGTGGATATAAAGAAACCCTCACTCCCATATGCTATGTTAGTTTCTCTACTATGTAGGAAAAGGGGTGTAATTATGCCACAATATTAAAGATAGCGTTTGAATCCCACTGACGTCGTTTTATAAACCTTAAACCAATGGCCACATTACAACCCTACTAAGTCCTTTTTGATTCCAAAATCATGCATATGTATTAATCCTATTAATCTAAAAAGGAAGAAATGTTAATAATATGTTTAAAGTAGTGTTAATATCCTTTCATGAGATTATGTCAAATTCCGGTTTTATTCAAATAACCATTTTTTTATTAACTACATGTGAAATTATTTGTTTTGTTAACTATACTCCAATCACATGTAATTCTTGAGAACAGTCACTATAACATGTGTGTTATTTTTGTTGAGTGTATTTCAGGAAAGGATTGACATCAAGATTACTAGGAAAGATGGTAATATTTCTCAAGTGATTTTTAAAAATAAAAAAATCATTACACACATACAAGTTTTTATAATAGTATATAGATAATGTCACTACTAACGTGTGTTACTCTTATAGTGATCGAAAAAGAAGCTATTCTGGCAAGACATATAGAATATTGATTTAATTACGTTTGTGAAAAATATGAATTATGAACTCCTAACTACTGAAGTTTGTAGGTAGCTTCACTGAAAACCTTCACGAGATGGAACTCGTCCACTAGCGATCACCTAAGGGTTTAAAGTCTTATTGAATATGCTAAATGCAATTGTGAAAAAAATCTACAAAAATGATTTTACCTTTACATGTATTCTATTTTAATTAATAGTTTTTATAATTTACTAGGGACTAGTAAAATTTAAGTTGGGGAGTGTGAATACCTTAATTAGTATATAAATTAGAATTATTAAATAAGTCAAATTGGTAATACAAAATAACAAAAAACTATCAATTAGGGTCAATTAGGGTTTGTGCATAAATTAGGATTTTAAGTATGTTATGTTTGAAATTTCAGGGTTTAATATAGAATTGCCGAAAAATTCAAGGAACAATGCATCAAAGCTCAAAAGAGCAAGGGACCAAAGTGTAATTTACCCAAAGGATGAGTCATCACTCAAGAAGATAATGATCCAGCAAGGCATGACCGTCTAGACGGTGGGAAGGGGCCGTCTAGATGGGGCTCTAAGGTGGCTGCCCTCCTGACACCTCCTCCTTCCTCTTTTTTCTATATAAAGGCAATGGATGGCCTTGTTTTGAATTTCGTCGGGTATAGAGGGAGCTCAAGAGAGAATTCCAAAGAAAGAAAAGAAAGAGAGTAAAGAAGAAGTCAGACACATATTCGGTTTGTCATACACTCCAGCCAAAACTCTATATTTCTACATTTTTGTTGTATCTTTCTATTCGGATAATTGAACTGCCGCCACCTTTTTGACTTGACTGATTATAAAAGGTGGGTGTGTTTCAGTTGTTCCTTGTGAAAGACGTGTCTGATTCTGTATTTTAGTAATAGTTATAATGAAAAATTATCCACACTTCTTACTTGTCTGTAGTAATGGGGTGTGAGTAGTTACTTCTCTCCTCCAATGAGAGGTGAACTTATGTATAATATTGGTTAACCTCTAGAAAATGCTGATGTTTTACTTATATATATATACATATATATATGTATTGTACACTTCATGCATGATACAGTGATGTACGTAATTTCGGTGTTGTGACTGGAATTATATCATCAATGCATCATCAACCTGCCGGTTAAATATCTATGGTGTTCCAATCAATATGGCTTGACCTTCATCGGAGCACTGAGGATGTTCTACTGATGCATGGTACCAAACCTAAATGATCCTCATGAATGGATTGTCCTTCTGGGTTATTCAGGTTGTTTAACTTATATATATAACTATTAGATTAATGACCTAAGTGATCCTTACGAATTTCTTGTCCTTTTGGATTACTAAAATTGTTTTACTAGTATACATAATAATATTGCCAGTCGAATATCTACGGTGTTTCATCGGTATGGCTTGACCGCCAAAGGCACTAAGGATGTTTTACTGGTATATATTTATTACAGATGACTCATTGAATAATTCAAGTATCCTCATGAATGGCTTGTCCTTCTGGTTTACTCGGATTAGCCAATCGACATATCTATATCCAGCTCACCTAAGAAGTTTTTGTGATATGACTTAATACCGCCAGCTAACCTAAGAAGTTGATGTGTTATGGTTTATTATGTACACACTTACTATCATGGGCTCAATTGAGCAATTCAAGTATTCCTCATGAATGACTTGTCCTTCTAGTTTACTTGGATTAATCAATTGTCATGGATACCACCAGCTAACCTAAGAAGTTGTTGTGTGATGGTTTATATACATCAGGCCTACTGGTTAACTTGCCAATAACATGGAAGTTAATTGCTGTAAGGTAGCATTTCTAGTATCTGACCAATAAAACACATATGGGATCCTTAAACAGAAGGACACTTTTAGATTATTGTTGATTTGCTTTGAGCCTTAGCCATTTTTTGTGTGAAAATTTTATCTCTAGTGTGGTGATTGAGCTTTAATTATGAATTCAGTTCCTTCCCACACATTTGACCAAGCCAGTGCAAAATGATAAAATCTATCACACCTTGATTATTCCTAAGAGTTAGATATGAGTGATCATAAAAGATAAAGAATTGTGATGCGAAAACTTAACCAAAGGGATAAATGAATTTGAATTCAAAGAGTTGAACAGAAAAGAATGAAAAATCCAAGAAAACGAGAAAAGGGGGTGAAAAGAAGAAAAGAATGACAAAAGAAAAGGAAAATGTTAAGGAAAAGAAAGAAAAAGAAACAAAGAGTGTGGTTGAAAAAGAAACAAAGATTGTGGTGATGGTGCTAGACTGAAAATCCCATGAAAAGGGAGAAGTTTTGAAATAAAAATTATTTCACTCTGAACAACCCTCTTTGTTATCCTAGTTCCTTCATTTCGCTTACCTCAATAGCACCTTAAGGCCTCATTATAACCCGTAAATGTCCTAAATGATCTAAAGAAGCCTGGGGAATGCATACCCTTAAAGAAAAAGAAAAGTTGATCATGCTATCAACTGTCCTAGCATTCCTTTTATAAGATTCTGCCAAAGTTATTTCATTTTCATGCATGTGTTTTATTTTGGATTATATGTGAGCATACTTTATTTTGTACATAAGATTCAATCTCACATATAAGCATGGAAATCATGCCAGATAACTGTAGTGTGATTCATTGGTGAGAAACACCATTGGCGAGTTTTGCATCTAAGATTAATTTGGATAGCCAAAGTGAATGTGAATTCCATTTTGTAAATGCTTATATTACATATTCATTTCACACACACATGATTTTGAAAATGAATGTGTAAGTGCAAACTCTAGACTAGCATTTAATGCCATGGTGTGGCTCATGTTTGTTTGGTTTGGGTATTTGATTGATGTGTTATGTTGCCTTATGCTTGCGGGATGGGGGAATATTGCTCAAAATTTTGATATTTGTAGGAATTTGGAATACTCTGGTCGGTTGAATATGTGTTTTACATTTTGGGTTTTCATTTAGGTTGTTAAACGTAGAAATCCATGTCTTGTGTGTTGAAAGCATCGAAATTTCAAATCATATTGCAATTTTAGTAATGACTTAGGGCATGATCGTTCAATTGTGGTTCACAAGTGTAGCTCATGTTTTTAGAATAGTAGAGGTCATGAATAGGGTGTTAGAATGTGTAGGGATTGAAATAAAGTGGAGTAGAAGTGAAATTGGGAAGCACAAGGGTTTTGTGTAAAAAGGCAAAACCTATCGGTAGTTTTGGTTCAAAACCTTTTGGTAGGTTTCATTTTAGTGCACAAAACTTACTGGTAGATTTTCATCGACCTACCAGTAGGTTTTGCCCAGAATGCCAAAAATAATGGTTTTAATTCAGATTTTTCGGGGGACTGTTCATTGTCTTCCATACATACGAACTCCCAAGCTCTCTCCTCTCCCTCTAGCCTCTCCCAAACTTCAAAACACCTCACCTAAACAATTGATTACTGCATTTCCCTTTTCTAAAGACTTGTTTTTGAGTGGATTTAGCCGAAATTAGTGGAATTTCACATTAACCCTAGGTTTCCAAGTTCTTTCTCCATTTTTCCAATTACTTTTAAGGTTTCTCCAAATTTGAGGGTTCTCTTGCCATGGTAAGCATAGGAAGGACTTCCCTTGATACCTTCGAGCATGTTGAATGGATTTTGAGGTGGGCTTTAGCCATTTTTTGGTATAGGGCCACTGTTGATCACCATGGCCCACACTAAGCACACATGATTGGGTTCTCTATAACACGCAGGTGTTTGTGCCTGCAAGAGGAGTGGGGATGGGTCGAGCACTGAAAAGGGGAGCAAAGGAAGAAGTCTCACAATAACGCTTGCTACAAAAGCATCGAATAGAAGAACATGACATGTGAGTAGTATGTGGATCGGATCTCCCTTGGCCTGAACAATGAAGTAGTGAGGATCATTGAGGGCAATGGAATAAGGATATGGTTTGAGCCAGTGAATGGGTTCAATTTGGCTTTGTGTAGAGAGTTTTACCAAAAATTAAAGGTGGTGGATGAGCATACATGAATTTTGAGAACGAATGTGAGGGGGAAGACATTTAATGTGACCCCAGACTTGGTTGCTACCCTGATGAAGTATGAGAGGCCTTCCCCTAGTGTCCCTGTGTATTCACAAAACATTACTGGGGTCAAGACCATCTCGGAGTATGCGAGATTGAAGTACGAGGACCCGACCCAATTCAAAGGGACAATCCAAGTCGGGGTCCTCAAGCACTCCTATGGGATAATAAACAAAGTGTTACGTTATAACTTGCTCCCCAGGGGAGCCGAGAAGAGCCGTAACATGGAAAAGCTCACCCTTCTGTAGGTTGTAATGACTAAGAAGGCTATGGATGTAGCCTTGTTGATATGGGAGTTCAGGCTAGGAAGCTAAAAATGAATCTCCCATTTGGTAATCTAGTCACCCTGATGTGCGACCACTATAAAGTCGAGTGACATGTCTCTAACGTGATAACTCCCCTGGAGACCAGAGCCATTGGGAAGGCAAGTAGCAGCAAGAGGATGGCCATGAGCAGAGGTGAGAGTGCCAGAGCCCTGAGGCCTGAGTCATCAACTGCAAGACCATCGACTGCGGGACCGTCTGCTTCTCGTCCATCTACTTCTGCCCCTATCCGCACAGTGTCTCAGTGCTTAGGCGTGTTGGAGGAGATGATGCATAGGATATCATTGATGATGACCAAGCTCTTCCAGCATACATTCCTGGGGGGAGCCGATTGATTTGCATAAAATATTGCACATCATTTACACATTCACACCCTTTTATACTTGCTTTTGTGGTGAAAAATGAATTGAATTGCAATGTTTTGAGCTATTAATGGAGTTTGTGTTTGCACACAAAAGAGCTTAAATGGTGCATGTTATGCCCCTATCGTAGTACTTGATGTCGATTGTGATGAAGGGGAGGCTTGATAATGGCATACAAGGTGAAAAGACCAAGATTTGAGCAAAACAAGTAAAAACCTATCGGTAGGTTTGTCATAAAACTACCAGTAGGTTTTAGCCAGTGGATTTGGTTCTACCGAAAACCTATTGGAAGGTTTTGGCTACTAGATTAAAACATACAGGTAGGTTTTACCATTGACCTACCAGTACGTTTTGCTGAGCAACTCAAGCTCTGTTACTCAGGCTCCGTAACTTTGGGGGTCCCACCATTGATTCTCCCACTTGTCCCCTGACATCCCTTTCACACAGACATGCCTCCCCAACCTTAGGCTTGGACTTTGAAGGCTCAAGCATTAATGAGGAGGAGAGAGAAAGGGGAAGCCTGGGAGTTGCTGGGTAGGCTGTCCTAGCCTACCCAAAGCCATCACTTCAGCCTCCTATGGATGGGAGGTCTATCACACACCTAGGGGGACCTCCATAGATGAAATTGAAGCACTCATTTTGCATTACTCAGGTTGTATAGCAGTGTAGAGAGAGAAGCTCAACGAAGAAGAGATAGTTTTAGAGAGAGAAAGCTTAGATTTTTGCATTTCTTCCATCCATTTCACTTGTAATCTTCTGAAAGAATTTTGTAAGCTTCATTTATTACCTTTAAGGTCATTTATTACAAGTACATTATAAGTTTAGTTACACATTTTGGATTCTACCATTGTTGTACTGACTTTTATTCATTTCAAACTTTTAAAATGGGTATTCAATGCACTACTTCATAGTTAACTTTTCTTTGATTAATTTAAGTTTCAATCTTCATTTCTTTACAATGTCTCTTTATTCAATGAATGTTCTTGCATAAAATATGAGTAGCTAAGCTTTACATTGGCTAATCCAAGGAAGAACTCCTCTTGGGCATGCTAAACCAACTCTTTTCCATTCCACCTCGTAGTGTACGATGGTTTGGTTTGAATAGGTTGAGTGTTCACTGATGAGTCAGTTTTATACCTACGAATTGTGTACTTTCGGCTTGATGAAATGGTAAGTTTTCAATTATTTTATGTTCCTTTTTATTTGTTTTATTTGTTTGATGTTAATTGGTAGGAATCATCATTTTGAAGGAAACAAGGTCGATTTGGAGGCTTAAAGGTGAAGAAACCAAGAAAAATACAATTTGGAAGGGTTAGCCCATTGGTTTCCCAAAGTTTTGACACAATACCACTGTATTTCCCATTTTTGACCATGATCTACTTCCAATCTAAAAAAGTAAAACATGAAAGTTGTAGGTCTAGATGTCTTATGTGTTGTGTCAACATTTCAGTTCAATTGGACAGTTGGATCAATAGTTATGACAATTCTACGAAAATTGGTCCGCAATAGAATCAGTACTGGTACTCGCCCCAGCGCTGTTCCAGCACAAAGTCAGCGCCCTGCGCCCACATACTACCCAAGCATTGCATTTCTAGTGCCTTTTGAGTGTCCCTGCCCTTGTGTTGGCTCTGTACGCGAATTATAACTTGTTTTGACCCAAAATTGGACACTAATGTTTCCCACATGCTAGGTTTTATGCATATATATAAATATTATGTCTTTTGGGGGCTGAAAACATATTGAAAAGCCAAAGAATTGGAAGAAAATTGAAAACAAGAATCGAAGGAATCGACATGAAGAAGATTGGTCTTGAAGGCTAGAGAAGGAGTGAATTGCAACAAAGTTTTTATTCTTTTCTCTTACTTTTATTTCTTGATTTTCTAAGATTTTGTTTAATTTTAGTTCAATTACATTATGGAATAATTTTCTTATTAATATTGCAATAGAACCTAATGTCTAGTTAAATTGATCTACTCTCGTTTCTAGTTCTATTGATCATACATGAGTTGTTTGTCATATTTTGTGCTTAATATATAATTATTTGGCCATCAATTAATTTGATAACCTAGATGAAATTGGGAGATGAATTCTAGGTTTAGATCGGAATATGATGACATGCGTCTAGTTAATTCTTCTTCGGATTGAATAGCTGGGTTGTGTATAGGATAGGAATATACCTATATGTCGTGTGTAACTTTTATGATAGTTTGAACTTAATGAACCTATTCCAACTTATTTTGCATAGGAATATAGTAATTTAATTGGGAGAGATATGTTTATCTAACTATCGGAAGAGGTTTGATAAATAATTTTGAAGTCTTAGTTAACAACTTATTTTGATCAATTAACTAGAAAGAGAGTGGAGAGATTTATACGAAGCATTAGGGGAAGTTGTAATCTTAACTTCTTTTATCCAGTAAATTCAACCCTTGACTATTGAATCTAGCGTTAGTGTTAAATTAGTCACTTCATAGTTTAATTCCAGTTGTTTAAATAAAATTGAATTGATACAAAGTTAGTATTTGGAACTTATTAGCAATAATTCTCCGTGGGAACGATACTCTACTTATCACTTTATTACTTGTTGATCATGTATACTTGCACGTAAATTGTTAATACCAAATTCGGACAACAACGTGGTTGTGAGTTCTTGATACACTATAGACTTGTCACGAGGTATGCTTGAATCCTCACCTCCATTGTAGTCCCGCGCTTCCTGCGAATCAATCGAATGTTTATGCACCATTGGAAGAATGTATTGAGTTGAGATGTTATTTCCATTAGAATGATCTTTTTGGATTAGCCAACACTTGTTTCCATTTCATCTTCATCAACAACACAATCACCAAAACTCATTCTCAAAGATTTTTACACTATTCCATTTCCACAAAAAATCATCTTCAACATGAGTCACCTTCCTTTCTGGAGGAGATGACCTAGCAATTGAAATTCTAAGTAAAATACGACACTCGAAAGTCTCTTTGCGCTCGAGGAGCACTTTTGTTCATACACACACACACTTCATTCCAACACATGTTTATGCCATTTCTTGCATCATTCTGAGGGAGAGTGACATTCACCTATCTATATAAGCCATACACACATTTCCAAATCATAGTCAGAGATTAGGGTTGACAAAACAAGTTTAGTATCTTTTGCGCCATTGTCGGGGAAGGCAAAGTGTTGAATTGAGAAGGTGTTTTCGCATAACGGAGGTAAGTCTTGTGAATTCTCATCACGAGCTATGTAAACCTAGATAAATTTGAATTTTTTGTGAATAAGGGTAAAATAGTAATTTGCCACCATAATGAGAAAACTAAAATATGTGTTTTCTAGACCTCGTATGACAAAACGGACTTCGCTGCTGGACTCGTATCGCGGAATATCGTCACCATGTCGAATTTCATCGAATTTTGAGTTAAGTCAGATTTTTGCACGTAGTTCGAGACAACTAGGTGGCGGATGACCTCACCGAGGGTCCTAAAAGCGATAAACTCATAAATTAATTATTTTTTGTTAAAGGTTTAAATAAAATTAAATTAAACTTAACCCGTAATGTAATTAGTCGTTTCGGGACGAAATCGGATGCTTGAGACTATGAGACAATTCGGGCTATGTTATATGGGCTAGTCTCAGGATACTTTGGGGAGTTTGGTGGCAACGCCTTCCCTACTGAGCAGGGTTGTTGAGTTTCAGGGTTAAGACACAAAGCTATTGTCCATCCGGGACCGGGTACAGGCAGGTACAGGTGACGAGTTTTGGGTCATTCACTCAGATGGTAGTCTTCGGTATCGAGGAAGGGTTGTGGTTCCTCAGTTGGCAGATCTGAGATAGGAGATCCTTAGGGAGTTTCAATGCTCCCATTTTGTAGTTCATCTAGGAGGCACAAAGATGTATCATGATCTTCGTCACCAGTATTATTGGAATAGGATAAAGCGGCAGGTTGGCGATTTTGTTAGTATATGTCTCACGTGTTAGCAAGTGAAGGCTAAACACCAGAGACTAGCACGGTTACTATAGCCATTGGAAGTAGCTGAGTGGAAGTAGGAACATGTCACGATAGATTTTGTGACTCACTTGCCACGGACATCGCGGGGACATGACGCGGTATGGGTGATAGTGGACCGGCTTACTAAGTCGGCACACTTTTTGGCTGTACGGATGACCTTCACACTAGAGGAATTCTGCAGGTTATATACGAGAGATTGTCCGGTTACATGGGGTACCCATATCTATAGTATGGGTTCGAGATACCAGGTTTACGTCTCATTTTTACGAGAGTTTCCAACGAACTATGGGGACACAGCTGATGATGAGCACTACTTTTCATCCGAAGACAGACAGTCAGTCTGAGAGGACCATTCAGACATTAGAGGACATGCTACGGGCATGTGTCCTAGATCTCAAGGGTAGCTGGGAAGATCATTTACCCTTGGTGGAGTTTGCCTGTAACAATAGTTATCAGGCGAGCATACAGATGGCACCCTATAAGGCACTTTACGGGAGGCTATGTCGATCTCCAGTTTGTTGGACGGAGGTTGTACAGAGACCTTCTATAGGTCCAGACTTGGTTAGAGACACCTTAGAGAAGGTGGGCTTGATACGGAAGCGTCTTCTCATGGCTCAGAGCCGACAAAAGAGCTACGCTGATAGACAGCGGCGACCTCTAGAGTTTTAGGTGGGAGATCATGTCTTCTTGAAGGTGATGCCTACGAGAGGAGTGGTCAGGTTCAGCAAGCGAGGAAAGCTATGACCGAAGTATATCAGGCCCTTTGAGACACTTGAAAGGGTTGGTACGGTCGCTTACCGGTTGGCGTTGCCGCCAAATTTATCGGGTGTTCATGCGGTATTCCATGTCTCCATGCTTGAAAAATATACTCCAGATCCGACTCATGTGGTGGACAGGGGCGTGCTTGTTATTGATGCGGATGGGACCTTCGAGGATCAGGTTAACCAGGATCAGGTTTTGCGAGGCAAGACCTTGAGGCTAGTGAAGGTGCTATGGCAGCACCGGGGAGTGGGAGAGGCGACATGGGAGCGCGAGGACACCGTACATTCCAATTATCCTTTCTAGTTTGAAGATAGAGGTACATTTTTATAGTCATTTACAATTACATGACTGTAGCATATGCATGCGGTTACATGTGTATGTGTGTGTAAATTTCGGGGACGAAATTCTTTTAAGAGGGGAAGAATGTAAAACCTGGGTAAATTTAAACTTTTTGTGAATAAGGGTAAAAGGGTAATTTTTTACCATAATGAGAAAACTAAAATACGTGTTCTCTAGACCTCGTATGACAAAATGGACTTCGCTGTTGGACTCGTATAGCGGAATATAGTCACCATGTTGAATTTCGTCCAATTCCGAGTTAAGTCAGATTTTTGCACATAGTTCGAGGCGACTAGGTGGCAGATGACCTCACCTAGGGTCCTAAAAGCGATAAACTCAGAAATTAATTATTTTTTGTTAAAAGTTTAAATAAAATAAAATTAAACTTAACCCGTAATGTAATTAGTCATTTCGGGACGAAATCGGATCCGACTAAGCGAAGGACACGTGGCGCGACGTGGGTCAAGTATTTAAAATTATAAATAGGGATAAATATCTTAGAAAATCAGATTTTTAGCCCACTTGATCCTTGTTTGGCCGGCCAAGCAGAGAGAGAGAGAAGAGAGGAGAAAAACACAAAGGTCATAAGCTTTCTCTTGTGATTTCTCGGAGTTCCGTCACTCGGAATTTTTTAGACCAAAAACTAAAGTTGTTCTACGTTACTAGGGCTACACGTGGGTACCAAGAACGAAGATTTTCACTGAAGATCAAAAGGCAAAGTTTAAAGTCTTGTGTTCTTGGTCTGTTCTTGAAGCCTAGTCTTCATTGCAAGCTTCAAGAGGTAGGGTTCCTCCTACCTTGGATTAATCTTTCCTTAAATGTTGATAGCTTAAGGGTTTGATATATTTATGTACATGAATAGACTTTTATATGTATGTAGAAGTTATATATGATTGACATACCTAACTTATGTATTGATATATATGTATGTTTATGTAATGGAAATGGAAAAGTGAGCATAGAAATGGCTTAAACTAATTTGCTAGCTTGATTTTGGTATGTTGAAGTTACATGTGATTTATTATGTAACTTAATGAAAATTGAAAGCATGTTATGTGTTATACAAATTATTCCTTGAAGGTGTTTGGTGAAATGCCTTGAGTGTTTGGAAATTGTTGTTTCGATTGAATTAAAATAACATGCTTAAGTTGAACTCGTGGAATCATATGCTTATGACATGATTTATGATTAAATATGCTTGTTGATATATGCATGTGTTGATATATTAACATTGAGATGAATATGGTATTTATATGCTTAGAATATAAATTTACCATGGATGTGTTGAAAGTGTTCATGTGTTGTTCTTGGCATATTGAGCATTGTGTTGTGTGCAAGAAGAGGCGTGACGACCTCTCGGGTGCAAGACCCAGTGATTTGGGAAATGCACTCCATTGGTGTAAGAGTCTATAAAGTGTGTGGGTTTGGCTGACCCCTGGTGTAAGTCCATGAATATCCATCCCCAAGAAAGACCCTAGTTTTGAAAATGTCATTTGATATGTACATAAATGATGGAATGAAACACTTTGGCATTGCATTGTGTAGTGGGAGTCGGTGAGGACTCGGGTTAAAGTGCATGAGTGACTGTCATTTCATTTCATGGCAAGATATTGTTGCATTCCAACTTAGAATGCATATCCTTATAAGGAATGATTGTTTATATGTTGTAAATGAATGTGCATGAGCATGAGCATCTAGGGGGGAGTAGCCTTTGTAGGATTTACTCTACTGGGCGTTAACTCACCCTATACGGGAAACATTTTAGGTGTGGGGTTTGCACCTACGGATGGCTCACTTGGAGAGCATCAGGCATGAAGGGGGCCGACTTGTGGCTTTATTTTGAGTTTTTGTAAAAGGTTTATGAAAACTTGGTCTTTGGCATGTAGATTATGCAAATTAATTGTAATAGAATATATATGGACTAATGTTAAAGTAACCTTGTATGTTTTGATATAAGTATGCGTAATTAGATCCGATGTAGCCAATGTTTATTTATAAATGGACCCAGTGTGGTCATTGTTTATATTGGGCCTCAAATGGGTCATGTTAAGTTATATTGCACAAGTTGGGTTTTGGGTGAAACTCCCTGTACGAAGGAGACTCTGCCCAAATTTTGTTAAGTTATGGATCCCGGTAAAATGGGCCATAATGGTGTGATATCGAGTTACTCGCTATCTACGGGTATTCTGCGGGTTGATGGGTAATCAACGGACCCCCGAATTCTTGGGCGTCACAGGCTAAGGTACGTTACTCCTTTCATATACTTTTGTTACTTGTTTTTCATTTGTAGATATTATTTTGTATGCGGGGGCGGGACGACCAAAATAGATTGGTTAGACGACCTTTAGGCACCAACATGAATGTTGACCAAGACCCACACGAGGATGTCGGTGATAATTTTGAGGATGTTAGTGCTAATGTCCCAAGGGGAGGAGGAGTGCAAAACCCTAGAATGCATTTCCCTCCTAGGAATGAAGGTAACAATATCTATATTGATCCTCCAGTGGAGTAAATGCAGGATTATCTCCAACCCACACGTAGGACCACTCCCTCATACATTCTCTTACCAGTCCAAGCTCATGCCTTCCTAGTCAAGTTGGGAATGTTGCAACTACTTCCTCAATTCTATGGAATTGAAAGAGAAATTCCTTATTTACACATTAAGGAATACGAGGATATAATTGCAACCTTCCTCACTAATCATGTCATGGAAGACATAGCTCGCTTGAAATTGTTTCCTTTTTTCCCTCAAGGACAAATCCTAAACGTGGTTGAATTCCTTGTGGCCTTGATCCATAACTTCTTAGGCACAAATGATTTCCGATTTTTTGAAAAAAAAAATTATGGTGCCTAGAACCTCTTAAAAAGCAAATTCAAAACTTTTTAGAAAAGCCTATTGCGCAATTTTATAACTTTTGGGGATCGTTACAAGGAATTGCAACAATCTATTCCACATCATGGTTTTGAATCATGGCAATTGGTAAGTTTCTTCTACAAAGGGATTACACCGGGCCATCGACAATTCATTAACATGATGTGCAATGGGGAGTTCTTAAACAAAGACCCCGACGAGGCCCTAGACTACTTTAGTACATTGGCACAAAAAGCACAATCTTGGGATATCACGGATCCCACCGATGTATCGAGGTCTTCTCCTCAGGGTAGTAATCAATCACATGGGCAGGGATGTATGACTTGAGGGACTGAGAAGATTTGCCTTCTAAAATTACCAAGTTGTCACGGAAAGTGGAAAGTTTAGAAGTTAATAGGAGACACGAGGTGTCCAATATTTAAAAGTCTGAGGAGGGTTGATTAATTTGTGAGAGTGTGGAGCCTTCAATATTAGAATTCCCTAAAATTATGGCACTTAAGGAAGTGTACCATGGGCAAGTCAATGCCTTTAACCAAACATGGCAGTCATTTTCTCCGCGCTCTAATACTTATAATCCAAGTTTGAGTAAACACCCTAGCTTTAGTTGAAGAAATAATAATCCCACTCCTCATGGGTCTAGTGCATATTCACCCTCCATGCCTCCTAAGAAAAGTCTATACCAAGGTCAAGGGAAAGTTTCTAGCCCTCAATACCCCTGGTCCAATCCGCAAGGGTATTCACCGAACCCACCTCCACAAAATTTTTCCCAAAGTCCACCCCCGCAAAATTATGGTCAACAATGACCAACCAACCCATCCACATACCAACCTCCCCATAAGGGGAGTTTGGAGGGTGTGGTTCATTCATTCGTTCAAAGCCAAACCACCATCAACAATCAAAACGCCGTAATTTTTAATGACTTTCTGACTCAACTCACAAAGCTGACCAATTCCATAGGGACATCACAACAAGAGAAGTCAAAATTCCCCGCTTAACCCCAAGAAAACCCTAGAGGCCAACATGTCATTGAATCGTCCGAAACCACTAAAGAGAGTTGTGAGCAACTCAAGACGGTCACCACCCTTCGAAGTGACAAACAAATAGACAAAACCATTGTGCTTAAAGTCTCACCCAAAGCCACATTTCCAAAAGACAAAGAAATTAAGGGTGACTTCGAGGGGGGAGAGGGGAGTGAAAAAGAAAAAAATGTTGATGACAGTGTGCATGCATCCCCTATTCCGGCTCCTTTTCCCAATCGTTTGAAGGCACCCACAAAGGTGGCTAATTATTTGATAGAATTGAGATGTTCAAGCAGGTTAAAATCAACATTCCACTCCTTGATGCCATAAAGAAAATTCCTTTATGTGCCAAGATTTTGAAGGAGTTATGTACCATGAAGAGGAAGCTAAATGTACACAAGAACACATTCGTCACCGAGCAAGTGAGCTCAATCTTGAGAACTGACACCCCACCAAAGTTCAATGACCCCAGATGCCCTACCATTGCCATCACAATAGGGAATTTTTGGGTGGAGCAAGCTCTTCTTGATTTAGGGGCAAATGTCAAACTCCTACACTACTCGGTGAACTATGAAAAAAATTATGCAATACCCATTTTAAAGACTAAAAATGAAGAACTTGAATGCATTCATGGTGAAATCCAAAATGTAAGACTTAACATGACATGTGCTTGCAATAAATGACATTAAAGACATTAAATAAAGCTTAAACTAGTCTTATAAGAAATTCCATGACAATGTATGCAAGAAAACACAAAAAATACCAACTTCACTCTCAAGCACTATTCATCTTCTTCTCTAGAGCTTTTATCTCTATATTCAATGTATATTCAATAATGGTGTCCATCTCTACCAAAAAAAATCCTCCAAGGAGCCTTTAGGGTCTGTGTGATGGATCTCCAATCAATAGGGGATGATTGGATGGAGAGGCCAGGCTAGCAAAGGCCTAGCCTGCACACCCAGCTTCCTCTCTTCTCTCTCTCCTCATAAATATCCAAGTTTGCAATGTCCAAGCTAGGGTTGATAAGGGGGTTTCTTGAGTGTAAGGAGCGTCAAGAACAAGTGGGAGACCCCATGGTGGGTCAGCTAAAGTTGTAGAGCTTAAGATGCAAAATATGGTGTGTTTCAGTAAAACCTACCGGTAGGTCGATGAAATCCTACCAGTAGCTTTTATTCTAGTAAGCAAAAAATACCGGTAGGTTTGCGGTAGGTGCAGGGCCAGTAGCCAAAACCTACCGGTATGGCCTACCGGTAGTTTTTTTTCTTGTTTTTCTAAATTCTTGGTTCTTTCACCTCCTGAGCTATCATCAAACCTCCTCCTCATCTCCATTCATCTTAAGCACCGTAAAAGGGCTTAACAAGCATCGTTTAAGCCCTTTTATTTGCAAAAATACTGAAACTCTGTTAATAGCTCAAACAATGAAACTTCAGTTGTTTTAACCGCAAAACCAAGCATGAAATGGATGAAAATGTACATATAATATGCAATATTTTGTGCTAATCACAACCCTCCAGTTGAGATATGCTAGTCCCTAGCAAAATTTATTCTCAAACCAACGAGTATGAAATTACAAAAATCCATTTACGCAAGCAATTCGTCAAACATTAAAAATACAAAAATCTTAATGCAATTAACAAAATGAACTTGGGCAAGATGGAACAGAAACTATGGTATTTCATTAATTACTTTCAAAATTGGAGTACATGGAGATAGAGTTCAAAAAGATACAAAATGACCTGAAATTCCTAAAGACTTTTCTACTAGGCCAACAACTCGGCTCCAAGCTATGTACATCCCCACTCAAAAGATACAAAAACAATAACAAACAACTCATCACCATCACCCTCATCGGCACCATCATCACTTTCATCCTCATCACCATCACCGTCGTCACAGTCACCACCATCATTCTCCTTTCGTCATCGTCGTCTGTCTCTCCCACCTCAACTACTGTGGATGCTGAGGGGGCAGAGGTAGAAGGTGGAGGTCCGCCCAGAATAGGCTCGTCGGGGAACGTATGCTAAAACAACCTGGTCATCATGACAGAGATCCCATGCACTTTCACCTCTAATGCATAGAGGCGCTGAGATATTGAGCACTCTGGTGCAAAAGTGAATGGCCTAGATTCAGATGGCCCAGTAGATGAAGGTCCTGTAATAGACAACTCTAGTCTCGCAGCCCTAGTACGCTCGCCCTAGGTCATATAAGACCTCTTTTGACTGCTAGCCTTTCCTATAGCCTCGGTCTCAAGTGGAGTGATATTGTCAAAGGAATACCCCTTAACCTTAATGTGGTCATACATCAGGGTGACTAAGTTACCAAATAAGAGGTTCGCCTTTGGTTTCCTTATCTGGGCAAAATCCCTAATTACCTCCCATATAAAAAGTGCAAAGTTAATAGCCTTCCCTGACATGACCGAATCCAAGAGGGTAAGTTGTTTAATGTTGGGGGTTTTCTCAGTGCCCCTTGGAAGCAGGTTATAATGTAAAAGCTTGTTAATCATCCCATACGAATGTTTGAGGCCCCTGACTTGGACTGTTCCCCTAAATTGAGTCGGGTCATCGTACATCAAACCCACGTACTTGGGAATGGTCTTGACCCGTGTGATATTATATGGGTACACTAGAGTGGAAGGTGGTGGTCTCTCATAGTCCATGATGGTAGAAATCACCGCAGGGGTCACACTAAACTCATCCACCACCTTGAGTTTTTGGTAAAACTCCTAGCATAGAGACAAATTGAAACCACTCACAGTCTTTAACCAAATCCAATCCCATGGGCCTCAATAATTTTAACAACATCGTTGTTTGGGCCAAGGGATACTCTATCAATGAACCTCTCACAAGTAACGTTTTTTCTCCTGGATGCTTTGGGCTCGAGCATTGTTGGGAGCTTTATTTCTTTGCTTGCTCCTATCTCCACTCGGCCTTTCCCCACTCCTCTTTCGGGGCATTTGCCCCCTCGGGTTGTGGAGATCTTGCCCCGGTGTGCCAAAATTCAATAATGAAAAGAGAGACAAAAATGAACCCCTCAATCGAGTCGATAACATCACAAAGGATCCTCCCATGGCGAGCCATTGCAAGGGTTTTAAGATTGAGGATTGAGAGATCAATGGAAGAGGTAAAGGATTTGAAAGCTTAAAGGTGCTTTGAGTGGAAGAGAATTGCACTAGGGTTTGTAATTTAGTGATACAATGAATAGTTCTCCCTAAAAAATCTAATTAAAACCCCTAATTTTGGCATTCTGGGTAAAACCTTCTGGTAGGTCGATGGACACCTACCACTAAGTATTACTCCAGTGAGCAAAAAATACCGGTAGGTTTGCAGTAGGTGCACGAACAGTGGCCAAACCCTATTGGTAGGTTTTGCCTTATTTGCAAAATAAACCAGTGCTATCTAACACACTTCCACTCCATTACATTTCAAGACCTACACATTCTAACACTCTATTTATGAACTCTACTCCATCCAAAACATGTGCTAGACTTAAAAATAAAAAATTGAACCATCATGTCCAAGTCCTTACTGAAATTGAATTGTGATTTAAAATTTGATGCTTTCAAAACACAAGGCATAGATTTCTATATTTAACTACCAAAATGAACACCCACTATGTAAGACACATACACAATAACAAAAGCATTCCTAATTCATTCAAATATTAAAAACTTGAGCAATGTTCTCCTATCTTGCAAGCATGGGGCTTCAAAATACGTCATTCAAATGCCCAAATCAAGTATACATAAGCATCACTATAGCCTTAAATACTAGTCTAAAGTATGCACCTATAAATTCATTTTCAAACTCGTGTATGTGTGAATTGGACAAGTAATTTAAGCACTTACACAACATAATTCACACATGAATGGCTAGTCAAATTCAACTTCAATGCAAAACTCACCAAAAGTCTCTCTTAACAATGAATAACACTCTGGTTATCCTGGCACACCCTCCAAGTATATAAATGAGATAGAATCTTGTGCACAAAACAAATTATGCTCACATGTAATCTAAAAATGAAGTTCATGCATAAAAATGAAATGACCTTAGCATAATCTTATGAAAGAAATGCTAAGGCATTAGGCAGCTAAACTAACTCCTTTTTTCCTTTAAAAGTTGGCATCCCCCATGCTTTTCTAGATCATTTAAGACTTCCATGGATTGTAATGAGGCCTCGGGGTGATACCTAGGTAAATGAACAAAGGACAAAGGAAAGAGAAGGAGGGTCGTTCCGAGTGAATGACTATTGTATCAAAAATAAATCTCCCTTTTCATGGGCTTTTCAATTTAACCCCATCACCACACTCTTTGTTTCTTTCCTCAACATTTTCCTTTTATTTTGTCATTTTTTTCTTCTTTTCATCCCTTTTCTCCTTTCCTTGGATTTTTATTACTTTCCAATTCAACTTTCAGTTTCAACTTTCATTCATCCCTTTTATTTGGGCTTCCACACCATACCTTTTTCTCTTTTATGATCATTCATACTCAGCCCAAGGAACAACCAAGGTGAGGCATATTTCAACATTTTTCACTAGCTTGGTCAAATCTGTGGCGTGGAAACGAATTTACAATTAAGGCTCAATCATTGCACTAGGGATAAAATTTTCACAAGAAGAAGGGCAAAGGCTAAAAGTAAAACAAAGATGGCCTGAGATCATTTCAAGATAGGTTGGGCGTGTGATTATACACATCAGGACAAAGTCAATCAATTACCCAAATGCACCTAGCCAGGACAAGCATAATGTGATTATTGAACAAATTTGAAATTTAAAAAATTATTCCTTGAGTAAATGTAAGCTCCCTCCAAAAAGGATTGACACTAAAGCTCTTATGGGTCTTTACTCATCTTCACTTTTTATATCAAGCCCCAAATATGAATTCAATCTATAAATTGCCAAAATTACACATTCAAGGAGCACATACAGTTGAGTTCAAAAGCAGATACATATGTGATACTCACACAGAGGATTAAATTTTATAATATGCTCATGTGCTCCAGTTTCAATACAAAGATCACATATCATCCAACCCATAACACTCTAAATAAGGGAATGCAGATCAACAATCAGATATTTTTCACAAAAAAATTCAAAAATTTTCACATAATTTGTAACAATTGAAAACAAAAATCTGTGTGATATGTGAAAGGCAAATTTGAACCCCAAAACTTTGTATTATCAACAAAAAAAATTCACAAACATTGGTGTATCATACAAATGGTGCTCCTCACCCCCAACTTGATTCATGCGTTATCCTCAATGCAACAAAAAAGATATAATATGCAATGAAGGACTACAAAAAGGTGTGTAGAGTAAGAGAACACCTCAAACTTGAGCTTTTGACGACACCACCAACATCTGCAACTAAGAAAACAAACAACACTACATGCGAATTTGAAGTGAGTAAACATAAACAGATAAAGTACGTAAAAATAACTGTACTGTAAAGACCATAAGAAAAGTCAATCCTTCAACAAGTCTGGACAAGCCAGATCCATTAAATCCTTCTCCACTCCTTGTCTTAAAAAAAAGGCTTAAGTCTTTGGCCATTGACTTTGAATGTCCTACCATCTTGGAGGTTTGTGACTTTCATAGCTCCATTGGGATAGGCCACCATGACAAGATAGAGGTCATCCCAATGGGATTAGAGTTTTCCTTGAAAGATTAGGAGACGAGAGTTGTATAAGATCACTTTTCGGCTGGGTTCAAATGACTTTCATAAAATGGATTTATCATGAAAGATCTTAGCCCGCTCTTTTGAAATTTTAGAGCTCTTATGCGCATATCTTCGAATCTCTTCCAATTCATTCATTTCTAGCTTCATATGCTCTCTGGCCATTCTCATGTTGAAGTTCAAAGTCTTTATAGCCCAATAGGCCTTGTGTTCCATCTCAACTAGTAAATGGCAAACATTTCCATAGACGAGCCAACAGAGAGACATGCCTAGAATTTTCTTATAATTTGTGTGGTAAGCCAAAATGGCATCAGTCAACCTTAATGACCAATCCTTCCTATAGGGATTAACTATTTTCTCTAGGATATTTTTAATCTCCCTATCGGCCAACTAAGCTTGGCCATTGGTTTGCAGGTGGTATGTGGTAGACACCTTATGTGTGACACTATATTTATACATCAATGATGCAAATGGTCTATTACAGAAATACGACCCACCATCGCTTATCATTGCATGAGGCATCCCGAATCATGAAAAGATGTTCTCTTTTCAGAACTTGACTACGACCCGGTGGTCGTTAGTCTTGGTCAGGATAGCCTCCACCTATTTGGACACGTAGTCCACTGCTAGTAGAATGTATAGGTAGTCAAATGAACGGAGGAAGGGACTCATAAAGTCAATGTCCCAATAATCAAATATTTCAAAGACAAGTACAGGGGAGAAGGGCATCATATTCCTTCGGGTCACACTACCCAGTCTTTGGCATATATTGCATTCTTTACAAAATGAAACACAATCTTTGTTAAGTGATGGCCAGTAAAAACCTGATTGTAGAATTTTTGCAGAAGTCTTCTTGGAAGAGAAGTGACCACGACATGCTTCTGAGTGGAAAAATACAAGGATATTCCGCCGCTCATTTTTTGGTATGCGTCTCCGCATGACTTGGCCAGGACAGTCCTTGAACATGTATGGATTGTCGAAGTAGAAATACTTCACATCTGCCATGAATCTTCTTTGTTCCTCTGGGCTCCATTGCGGTGATATTTGTCTTGTTGCAAGATAAATACATATGCTAGCATATCAAGGAAAAATAGAATGAATCGAAAGTAATTTGCTCATCAGGGATAAGAATGTGCTCATTGGCCTCTTACACCACCAGTTGGGACAAATGATCTGCCACCACGTTCTCCACTCCCTTCTTATCTTTGATTGTAAAATTAAACTCTTGGAGTAGGAGGATGCACCTGATAAGTCTCAGTTTTGCATCTTGCTTAGACAACAAATACTTCAAAGCAGAGTAATTAGTATAGACTACTATCGGTGAACCAATGACTGCTTGATTGTTTTCCTTGCTATTCCTAACCCCTTAACACCTTCCCCAATGTATGTATATGATATGTGTGAAAAGGGGAATGTCACTTTGATGAGCACATAATATTGTATATATAACGGCCTCATTACATACATTTTAACCCAACTTTTGCATATACGTAATTAGAGTTAGCCGAAATTATGAATAATGTTGAATTTTCGATGTTGCAGGTAATTATTGCATAAATGATGGATTTTATAACCTCGAATCTAAGTATGAATGATTTTTGATGATATGGACACATTTAATGAGGCTTGGGATGCATGGAAGGTGAAGAAACCAAGAAAAATGTAATTTGGAAGTTTAGCCCACTAGTTTCCCAAAGTTTTGACACAATGCCACTGTTTTTCCCATTTTTGACAATGATACACTTCGCATCTGAAAACGTTCAAAACATGAAAGTTGTAGATCTGGATGTCTTCTATATTGTGTCATAATTTTAGCTCAATCGGACGGTTGGATCAAAATTTATGAGGATTCTATGAAAACTGGTCCGAAGTAAAAACAATACCGGTACCCCGAACTCCAGAAGCCTTACAGCACCGGTACACTCTCCTGAAGTGCCGATAATGACTATTTTTCTAGCTACACTTGCTTGGGGGTCCCACTAATGCTTCTCCCACTTGTTCCCTGCCATTCCTTTCACAAGAACATGCCTCTTACACCATAGTTGAAGACTTTGGAGGCTTAGAATTCAATGAGGAGAGAGAAGAAGTGGGCTACCATGTGAGTTACCGGCTAGCCTTGTCCTAGCCTGTGTAACCCATCCAAATCACCTCCCATTGATGGGAGGTCTGCACACACATTGGGGGACCCTCCATGAATGAAAATGCATCACTCTCTCACCATATATTCAACATTACACAACCATTTCAAGGGTGGCTACCTAAGCTAGGAGTAGTTAAATGTAGAAGATGATGAATAGTGTTATTTCTTGTTTTTGCATTTTCTTCTCCCATTTCATTGCAATAAGTTGTAGTTCTCTTGTAATCTTTATTTCTTGCATTGTAATCTCTTTTGATTCTAGTGTAACCAAGTTTAATTCAATGTTCTTGCATTTTCATAATCTTTGTGGGGTTTAAATTGTCTTCTCTGCAACTTTTCCATGTAAGTGTCCAAATGAACTTCTCTTTGTAGTTTATCATCTCCTAGCATTAATACAAGTTCTAAGTTTCAATTTCCTCTCATTTTCATTTTCATTTCCATTTCCTTTATTTGTCTCCTTACATTATAAATGCTTTTTCTTTAAACATGAATAGGTAGACTTTTAGTTGGCTAATACAAGGGGGATTTCCTCTTGGGTGTGCTATCTCAACTCATTTTCCTTCCTCCCTAGTGTATGATGGTTTGGTTTGACTGTGTTGAGGGTGGATGAGATTGTAATTCTTTGATATTCAGTAGACTTGTCACGGTTTATGCATGGATCCTCACCATCTCTTTCCTAGCTTCCCACGAATCAATCGTTCATCGATAAACCCTTGGAGGAAGGTTTCGAATTGATTTGACGTTCCCATCGGAGTGAACCTTTTGGATTAGCCAACACTTGTTTTTATTGTATTTTCATTTACAAACTTCAAACACCAAAACTCAAACAAAAGTTTTTACACTTTTTCCTTCTTCTTTGTTCACAAAATCACCTTCACACACTTGAAATTTCCTTCCCTGAGGAGAGGACATTGGAATACTTTACAAGTAAAACACGACAAGAAAAAGACTCATTGCGCTTGGGGAGCACTTTTGTTCACACATTTTTCATTTTGTACATTTCATTTCCACCATTTCCTTGTCTTTTTTTTTTTGACACTATCCCAAGGGAGAGTGACACTCCGCTTTATCCATACACTATACATCTTAAGGGATGGTTTTTAGAGGTTAGGAAACAACAATGTTTTTTATCAAGAACACTCTCTCTTAGGAATGATGTCAAAAGATAGGGCAAGGAGATGGAAAAAATAGAATGTATGAAATGAAGATGTGGGTGTACAAAAATGCTTCCCAAGGGCAAGGAGACTTTTATGGGTCGTGTTTTACTTGGAGGTATTCCAATGTCGTTTCCTCGGGGAAGGATGTGAATCGTTTGAAAATGATTTCGATGGAAAAAAGTGTAAAAACCTTTGTTGATTTGAAGTTTGGTTTGTGAGTGTAGTTTGATGAAATAGAATGAGAACAAGTGTTGGCAAATTACAAAGGTTCACTCCAATGCCAAACCAACTCAACCCTTTTCTCCAATGGTGCTTAAATGTACGATTTATTCATGGGAAGCTCGGGACTAAAACAGAGGCGAGGATCATGCCTTCCCCGTGGCAATGCTTACGGTGTATCAAGAATGCACAACCATGTCCTCTTCCCAACCCAGTCAAACCGAGCCATTGTGCACTGAGAGTAGGAATGAATGAGAGTTATAATGGCATACCCAAGTGGAGGTCTCCGTTGGATTGGCCAACAAAAATGTTTAGCTACTCATGCTTAAGATGAAATTAACAATGTAGAGGGAATGCATTATAAGAGAATGAAGTTCTTGAATAAATAAGTGCAAGGAAACATAACTACAAGAAAATGCATTGAATACCCATTTTACAGCTAAGAACATGAAGAACATAGAAGCATTAATGGTTAAAGCATGAAATGAAGATTAAACTTAACATCAGTTTGTGGGAAATAGTATTAAAGACATTAAGTAAAGCTCTAAAGATTCTTACAAGAGATTATAAGACAATGTATTGAAGAAAATCTAAAAATCTCAATTTATCTCTCTAGAACACTAATCAACATCTTCTACCTAGATTCTCTCTCTCTCTATTCTATGTGTAAATGTCATAATGCCTGAACAATGCAGTCCTTCCTTGCCAAAAATGTGCCTAGAGTGATCCTCAAGTTAGATAATGTGATCTCCATCCATAGGCTATCAAGAGGGATGGGTTGGACTGGGTGGTGTAGAGCAACATGCACACCCAGTAGCTCTTCTCTTCTCTCTCTTCATTGATCATCATGGCTCCAAAAGTCCGAAGAGAGGTGTGAAAGAGATGAACAATATTGTGGACGAGTCAAAGGAGTGTGGGAGACCTTTTGGTGGGACCCTTAAGAATGGAAGACATGAGTTGTAGAGATTGGGGCAGTGACAACATAACGTACCAATTCGCAGTACCGGTACCCCGAACTCTAGAGGTAGGACTGTACCTATACTGCATATTGATACACTATGTTTTAGTGGCCAAACTGTATCGGTATTGCGTACCGGTAAGCTTCTGCTGGTTTGTCTGATTTTCTTATTTCTTCACTCCTGAGCCATTCTTTAGCCACTCTATCATCCTCATTCACATCAACTCATTTGGGAAGGCTTTAAAAAGCCTCATATAACCCCTTTTTCCTGCCAACACCAAAAATCTTCGTTAAGAACTCTAATAATACAACTCCAATCATTTTTCCCCCCAAAGCTATTGAAAATAGGATGATTAGCACCTAAAATATGCCAAGTTTTGTGCTAATCAATGATGTAGGACCAGAATTTATCCAATGAAAATACTACCTCTATAACTCCTTTTTTGTGGTGGTATAGTTCATTTGAGCATCAGTTAGTGTTTTGATAGCATAGTATATTACATTATCCTCCCTTTGACAGAGCACTGCACCGACCACATAATCACTCGCATCGCACATAAGCTCAAATGGTATATCTCACTTTGGTGGTTGCATGATCAGAGGTAAAATGAGCATGTACTTTAATTTTTAAAAGATGCCTCAAAATCATCTGACCAAACCAATGAGACAACTTTTGAAAGTAGAATGGTCAAAGGTCGGGCCAATGCACTAAAGTCTTTAATAAAACGATGATAAAAGTCGGCATGGCCCAAAAACGACCTGACATCCTTTATGACCTTCGGTGTATGGAGGTTGGAAATGGCCTTAACCTTTGATTTTTTCACTTTGATCCCCTTTGTCGAGACTAGATGCCCAAGAACAATTTCTTGTGCCACCATGAAGTGACACTTCTCCCAATTCAAGACTAAGTTCTTCTCCTCGCATCTTTCTAGAACTCTCTCCAAATTTTCCAAACATCCACTGAAGAAATCTCCAAACATCGAGAAGTCATACATAAAAACCTCTACAATCTTCTCCACCATATGACTCAAAATCCACATCATGCGACATTGAAAACTTTTAGGGGCATTGCACAACCCAAAGGGCATGCGACGGTAGGCAAAGGCACCATAGGGACAAGTGAAGGTGATCTTCTCTTGATCTTCTAATGCAATCTGGATTTTATTATAGCCAGAGTATCCATCCAAGAAACAGTAGAATAAGTGTCTGACCACTCTTTCTAACACTTGGTCAAGGAATGGCAAAGAGAAGTGATCATTTCTTGTGCACAGGTTAAGATTTTGATAGTCAATGCATACTCTCCATTTGATTATCACCCTAGTCAAAATCAACTCATTATCCTCATTTGCTACCATACTGACCCCCGATTTCTTCGGTACCACTTGAGTGGGACTCACCCATTTACTGTCGGTAATCAGGAAGATGATGCCCACATTAAGTAGTTTAAGTACCTCATCCCTCACCACTGCTTGTCAGTAAGGCTTGGCGTCTTCCTCAGGGTAAATGCGGTGTGTGCAAATGAAAGGGCTTATCTCCTTGATTTCGGCAATTATCCAACCAATCACTTCATTATGCCTCCTCAACACTTCCAAGATATCATTTTCTTGCTTCTCTTCTTGAGTTGAGCTAATCACCACTAAAAAGGTCTTTTCATCCCTAAGATATGCATACTTAAGATGGGATGGTAATGGCTTCAATTCTGATACGGGTTTTTACTCATTTGACAAAAAAATCTTCTTGTCTTGATGCAAAAACTTCTTAAATATAGGGGCCCACTTTTTGCCCTTTTCAAGCTCTCCAGCTCCTCTTGCTCATTAACCTCTTCCTCCCCCAATTTTAACATGCCCAACAACTCCAAGTGCTCCTCTACCAAGGTGTCAATCTTATTGACTTCTTGCACCTCCTCATCATCCCCTAGTTGTTTGTTCAAATTGAACACATTAAAGTCCATATTCATGCTCCTTAAAGTAAGCATCATGAGACCATTCCTGTAATTATTAACAACATTAGAGGTCACAAGGAATGGTCTACCTAATATAACATGGATTTGGGAGCAAAGGTTAGGAACAAGGTGAGTCTCAAGCACAATAAAATTAATAGGAAAATAAAAGTTATCCACTCGATCCAGCAATTGAAGAGTGATTGAAGTTGGCTTCAACTCTTCAAGTTGGAGTTGCTTGTACACCGAGTAAGGTAGAAGGTTAACACAATCCCCCAAATCAAGCAATGTTTGCTCCACCCGGCAATTCCCTATTGTGATACCAATGGTAGGGCAGCGGGGGTCTTTAAAATTTGGTGGGGTGTTCATCCTCGGGATTGAGCTCACTTGTTCAGTGAGGAATGCCTTCTTGTGAACATTGAGTTTTCTCTTCACTGAGTACAATTCTTTCAAGATCTTTGCGCAAGATGGAATTTGATTTGACGCATCGAGGAGTGGAATATTGATTTTCACATGCTTGAACATCTCAATTATATCAGAATAGTTAGCCACCTTGTCGGGTGGCTTCCAATGATTATGAAAAGGGCCCAAAATGGGAGAAACATGTACACTTTCTTCAACCAATTTTTCTTTCTCACCCACCTCTTCACTCACCTCACCCCCCTCAGTGACATCCTTAGTTTCTTTATCTATTGTCAATATGCCCTTGGATGAAACTTTTGATACAACGGTCTTGTCAACTTGTTTGCCACTTCAAATGGTGGTGATTGCTTTGATTTCCTTAGAACTCTCATTAGCGGGTTCATTGACTTAATGATATGTTGTCCTCTAGCGTTTTCCGGGGGTTGAGCAAAAAATTTCTCCTTTTTTGTTGTGATGTCCCCATTGAATTAGTCAGCTTTCTAAGTTGGGCCCGAATGTCATTAAAAGTTGCGGTATTTTGATTATTGATGGTAGTTCAGCTTTGAATGAAAGAATGAACCACATCCTCGAAACTCATTTTATGAGGAGGTTGGTATGTCGATGGGTTGAATGGTCCTTGTTGATTAGAATTTTATGGAGGTGGACCTTGGGAGAAATTCCGGGGAGACGGGTTTTGTGAATACCCTTACGGATTAGACTGAGGGTATTGAGGGCTAGACACTTGCCCTTGACCAGTGTAATGACCTTGCTTAGGAGGCATGGGAGGTAAATATGCATCTGAACCATGAGGAGTGGGATTCTCATTTTTTCAATTAAATTTTGGGTGATTGCTCCAACCTAAATGGTAAGTGTTTGAGTGCGAAGAGAATGATTGCCTTGTTTGGTTAAAGGCATTGACTTGCTCGCGGAACACTTCCTTAAGTGCCGAAATGTTAGGGCACTCCGATATGGAATGCTCTACACTATCACAAATTGAGCAGCCCTCCTCAATCTTTGAAATATTAGACATTTCGTGTCTATTATTAACCTCAAGAATTTCAACTTTCCTAGACAACTTGGCAATTTTGGAAATCAAGTCTTCTCGATCCCTCAAATCATACGACCCTCCCTTTTGTGGTTGACTACTACCCGTAGATGACCTAGGTACATCAGTGGGATCCGTGATATCCCATGATTGTGTATTTTGAGCCAATGTCTAAAGTAGTCTAGGGCCTCATTAGGGTCCTTGTTCAAAAACTCACCATTGCACATCATGTCAATGAATTGTCTATGGCCCGATGTGATTTATTCATAGAAGAAACTTATCAATAGCCATGATTCAAAACCATGATGTGGTATGGATTGAAGCAATTCCTTGTAGCAATCTCAGTTCTTGCACTTCTCCCCTTGGAACATTTACATTGGCACCCAACACCTCAAAGTTGTCACCGGCATCCTTGGGTGGTTCTTGGTTAATATTCATATTGGGGCCTAAGGGTTATCTAACCAATCGATTTTTGTCATCCCGTCCCCAAATTCAAAACAATATCTATAATTAAAAAAAGAAACAAATACAGAAAATTATATACAAGGAACAACGTACCTCAGCCCCTGATGAGAATTCACGAGACACACCTCTGTCGTCCGAAAATCACCTTCTTGATTCAACGCTTTGTCTTCCCCGGCAAAGGTGCCAAAAATGCTTGATGTTTCCTGTCGTATGCCCTAACCTTCGCACATCACCCTCAATGTGTGTATGGCTTATACAGATAGGGGAGTGTCACTCTTCGTCCGAATGATATGAGAAATGAGGCAACAGAATAGTGGATGAATGAAATGTGTGTGTGTGTGTATGAACAAAAGTGCTCCCCAAACGCAGGGACACTTTCGAGTGTCGTGTTTTACTTGAAAATTGTATTCCAAGGTCGTCTCCTCAGGGAAGGAGGTGAGTCATGTTAAAAGTGATTTTGGTAAAAAGGGAAAGTGTAAAAATCTTTTAATGTTTGAAGTTGGTTTGTGATTGTGTTCTGGGTGAAAATGAAATGGAACAAGTGTTGGCTAATCTGAAGGGGTCATTCCAATGGGAATGCCAAATCAACTCAAGACCTTCCTCCAAAAGTGCCTAGATGTTCAATTGATTTGTAGGAAGTGCGAGACCAAAATGGAGATGAGGATTCAAGCATACCCCGTGATAATGTCTACGGTGTATCAAGAAGTCATAACCACGTCCACACTCAACCTAGTCAAACTGAATCATCGTACACTACCAGGAGGAATGAAAATGAGTTGAAGTAGCATACCCATGAGAAATTTTTCCTTGGATTAGCCAACTACAAACTTAGCTACTTATATCTAAAGCAAACAAATAAATGAAATGAAGGCACCGTTTAAAGAAATTAAGATTGGAGTTTAGTTTAATGCAAGAAAACATGAACTATGAAGAAAAATATGCAATACCTATTTTAAAGCTTGAAAATGAAGAACTTGAATACATTAATGGTGAAATCCAAAATGTAAGACTTAACTTGAAATGTGCTTGCAGTAAATGACATTAAAGACCTTAAATAAATCCTAAACCAGTCTTACAAGAAATTCTAAGACAATGTACAGAAGAAAATGCAAAAATATCAACTTCTCTCTCTAGTACCATTTATATTCTTCACTAGATATTATCTCTTTATATTCAATGTATATTCAATACTAGTGTCCATCTCTCCCAAAAAAATGTCCATGGATCCTTTAAGGTCAGTGTGATGGATCTCCAATCAATAGGGGTTGATTGGATAGAGAGGACAAGCTAGCATAGGTCTAGCTTACACACCCAACTTTCTCTTTTCTCTCTCTCCTCATTAATGTACAAGCCTCCAAATTCCAAGCTAGGGTTGATTTGGGGGTATCTTGTGTGTAAGGAGTGTCAGGAACAAGTGGGAGACCCCATGGTGGGACCCCCAAAGTTACAGAGCTTAAGATGCAAAATCTTGCGTGTTTCAATAAAACCTACCAGTAGGTCAATGAAAACCTAAATGTAGGTTTTACTCTAGTGAGCAAAAAATACCGATAGGTTTGCGGTAGGTGTAGGGTCAGTAACCAAAACCTACAGGTATGGCCTTCTAGTAGGTTTTTCCTTGTTTTCCTAAATTCTTGGTTACTTCACCTCTTGAGCTATTGTCAAACTTTCTTCTCATCTCCACTCATCTTAAGCACCATGAGAGGGCTTAACAAGCATCATTTAAGCCCTTTTATTTGTAAACATACTAAAACTCTGTTAATAGCTCAAATAGTGCAATTTCGCTCGTTTTAACTGCAAAACCAAGCATGAAAGGGATGAAAATGTACATATAATATGCTATATTTTGTGCTAATCATGTATCCCCCATTCCGGTTCCTTTTCCCAATTATGTGGAGGCACACATGAATGTGGCAAACTATTTTGATATAATTGAGATGTTTAAGCAGGTTAAAATCAACATTTCGCTCCTCGACGCCATAAAGCAAAATCCCTTTATGTGCAAAGATTTTGAAGGATTTATGTACCATAAAGAGGAAGCTAAATGTACACAAGAAGGCATTCTTCATCGTGTAAGTGAGCTCAATCTTGAGAACCAACACCCCACCAAAGTTCAAGGACCCTGGATGTCCTACCATTGCCATCACAATAGGGAATTGTCTGGTGGAGCAAGCTCTTCTTGATTTGAAGGCAAGTTTTAACGTCCTACCCTAATTGGTGTATCAACTACTACAACTTGAAGAGTGAAAGCCAAATCTAATCATTCTTCAATTGGAAGACCGAAGCATTCGAACACTGAGAGGAGTAGTTGAGGATGTCTTGGTTCAAGTGGATAATTTTATTTTCGTATCGATTTTATTGTGCTTGAAACTCACCCCTATTGCTAACCCTAGTTCATAAATTCCCATCATATTAGGTAGACCATTCCTTACTACTTCTAATGATGTTATTAATTACAGGAATGGACTAATGAAGCTTACTTTCGGGAACATGACTATGGACTTAAATGTATTCAATTTGTGCAAACAATTAGGGGATGATGAGGAAGTGCATGAAATCAATATGATTGACACATTGGTGGAGGAGCACTTATAGCTACCAGACATGTTGAAAGAAAGAGAGTAAGAGTTTGATGATCAAGAGGAGTTGGAGAGCTTGAAAAGGGTAGAAAATTGGGCTCCTACATTTGAGAAGCTTCCACATCAAGATAAGAAAATCTTTCCATTGGATATGTAAAAACCCGTCTTGGAGTTGAAGCCATCCGATCTCAAGTATGCATACCTCAGGGATGACAAAATCTTTTTGGTGGTGATTAGCTCAACTTTAGAGACGAAGCAAGAAAATGATCTCTAGAAAGTATTGAGGAGGCACAAGGAAGCGATTGGTTAGACAATTACCAACATCAAGGGGATAAGGCCCCTCATTTGCACACACTGTATCTACCTTGAAGAACACTCAAAGCCATCCCGACAATCACTACGGAGGTCGAACCCAATTATGAAAAACGTAATGAGGGATGAGGTGGTAAAGCTACTTGACATGGGCATCAGTTTTATAATTGTCGAAAGTAAATGGGTGAGTCCCACTCAAGTAGTGCCAAAAAAATCGGGAGTCACAGTGGTTACAAATGAGGACAATGAGTTGATTCCAACAAGAGTAGTCACCAGATGAAGACTGTGTATTGACTATTGGAAGCTTAACTCTTGCACAAGAAAGGACCATTTCCCTTTGCCATTCCTCGACCAAGTATTGGAGAGAGTAGCTAGACACTGGTTCTATTTTTGCTTGGATGGATACTCTAGCTAATATCAAATTGAGATTGCATTAGAGGATCAAATAAAGACCACCTTCACTTGCCCCTATGGTACCTTTCCCTACTGATGCATGCCATTTGAGTTGTGTAATACCCCAGGGACCTTCAAAGAAGCGTGATGAGAATTTTTAATGATATGGCGGAGAAGATTGCGAAAGTTTTAATGGATGACTTCTTAGTGTTTAGGGATTCATTTGATGGATGTTTGGATAATTTGGAGAGAGTTTTTGATAGATGTGAGGAAAAAAACATGGTACTTAATTGGGAAAAGTGTCACTTTATGGTGACACAAAGGATAGTTCTCGGGCATATCGTTTCGGCGAAGGGGATCGTGGCTGACAAATCAAAGGTTGAAGGGTAGAAAAATGGGGATCACTTCTCTTTGCACACAAAAAATGGCGATCACCGAGACTCATCAGGTGGATCCTCCTACTCCAAGAGTTCAACTTGATAATCAAAGACAATAAGAGAATGTAGAACCTGGTGGTGGACCATTTGACCCGACTTGTGGTGCAAGATGTCGATGAGCATATTCTTATCCCTAACTCTTTTCTTGATGAGTATTTACTTTCGATTCACTTTATTTGTCTTTGGTATGCTGACATATGTAATTATCTTGCTATAGGTCAAATACCAGCGCATTGGAGCCTTGAGGATAGATGGAGATTCATGACGGATGTGAATTACTTTTATTTGGACTGCCCGTACTTGTTCAAGTACAACTCTGACCAAGTCATGCAGAGATGCATACCAGAAAATAAAAAACAAAAAGTCCTTGCATTTTTCAATTTTAAAGCGTGCGGTGGCCACTTCTCTTCTAGGAAGACTTTGTCAAAGATTCTACAGTCAAGTTTTTATTGGCCCTCTTTGATAAAAGATTGTGTCTCTTTCTAGAATGAATGTGATAGGTGCTAGAGATTGGGTAATGTGACCCGTAGGAATATGATGCCCTTATCCCCATGTTGGTGATTGAGATATTCAACTGTTGGGGCATTGATTTCATGGGTCCCTTCCCTATGTCTTTTAGCTACCTATACATATTTATGGCAGTGGACTACGTGTCCAAGTGGGTAGAGGCTATCCCAACCAAGACCAATGACCACCGTGACGTGGTCAAAATTCTCAAGGAGAACATCTTTTCGAGGTTTGGGATGCATCGTGCAATGATAAACGATGGTGGGTCTCATTTCTATAATAGACCATTTGCATCTTTGATGCATAAATATGGTATCACATACAAGGTGTCCACTGCTTATCACCCACAAATCAATGGTCAACCCAAGTTGGCAAATAGGAAGATAAAAAATATCCTAGAGAAAATGGTGAACCCGAATAGGAAGGATTGGTCATTTAGATTGACTAATGTCCTTTGGGCTTACTGATTGTTTATTTTCCCTGCAGTTCCTAACTTACTAACATCTCCCTTGATGTATGTATGATGTATGTGTGAGGGGAAGTGTCACTCTCTCTTGGGACGATGTCAAAAGAAAGGGCAAGGAGAAAATGGAATGGGATGAACGAAATGTGTGTGTGTGTGTGTACAAAAGTGCTCCCCAATCGCAAGGAGACTTTCGGGGGTCATGTTTTACTTGGAAAAGTATTCCAAGGTCGTCTCCTCAGGGAAGGAAAGGGATTTTTGTGAAAGTGATTTTGCAAAAAGGTAAAGAAAATGTAAAATCTTTTGTTTATGTTTTGGGGTTGTGTTTGTAAATGTAACGCCCCAAACTACACCCTGGACGGCATTACATTCTAATAACCATCTAAGCATGAGAGCACTAAGTAATCCATCAACAATTTATATTGTAACAAAATTCGGGCATAGTCTCCCTAGTACGGGGAGCTCTACCACAAAACCCAACCTGTGCAATTCTACTATAATGACCACACTGGGTCCATTTACTTATCATAAACATCAATTCATCAAAGTTACATGTTATCCCAAAAGAATAGGCCAAGCTATGGCCTTTACATCCTCAAAATCCACTAACTATGATAACGCAGCGGAATTACAAAATATGACTAGGCTTTACATTGTTTTAAAATA
>CM042193.1:23707289-23723495 GCA_023539305.1 Ilex asprella | reverse complement strand
GTTTAAAGGAAATAGGCATGAGATCATCCATACTACCATTTTAATACTCAACACAAAGCTCTAGTATTTTAGAAATCAAGAGGAAGTGAAGATATAGAGAAAAATTCATATTTCTCCCAAAAACTAGGGTTTAATGAATTTTCAACCATTATTTTGTTCAAATCATGTGTATGTTTGTACAAAGACTAAGAAACAATGAACCCATAACAAATACATACTATTTAGAGTCAAAATGTACATGCATAATAACCCTAACATCATTGGATGAAAATGAAAGAAAACCCCTACCTTGAATCTTGAAGAACTAAGGCTTGGATTCTTGAATATACTCTTAATCTCTTGTAATTTTCCTTTGATCTTGAGTTCTATCCTTCTCTCTCAAGTTATCTAGGGTTTAGAATGGGGTATGGACGACTAAGGAAGCGGCCTAAAGTATTTATAGGCCCAAAAATCATATCAAGGTCGCGATATTAAACTTTCAGATTTTTATCGGGTGTACCGGTACTAAAAACCTTCTGGAGTGGAGGTACCGGTACTATTCAACAGACAGATTTTTACTCCAACTTCCAAGGCAGTTTTGTCCCATTTTGAAGTCGAATTGGAAAATTTTCATGAGACACACTTTTGTAGCCCTAGATGTCTACTATCTACTGTAAAAATTTCAGATCCATTGGATATCATAATAAAAAGTTATAGCTAAAATACTAAGAGGTGTCCAAAATATTTTCTACCCAAAATTTACGAAATTTGTGTTTTTATTCCGGAGTACTTCCAAGCTTCCAATACACCTCATATTACCTCTCCCAAGGTTTTTCAACATTCCGGATTCAATGGAAACATTATTTTGACCTAAAACATTTAGAAATTTATCTAATAACTAATTCCAATCTCAAACGTCTTTGAAACTTAAACTTCCCAAATTCATTTGTCTCCTAATTATTCATTTCTAATGTTTTAACCTATGTGATTCTTTCTTACATCATTATACATATCCTCATTTCCACTATCATTATCTATCATATATCTATATACATTTATAAAAGAAAATGTGGGGTGTTACAGTAAATGAAATTGCAAGTAAAGCAAGTGTTGGCTAATCCAAAGGATTCATTCCAATGGGAATACCAAATCAACTCAAAGCCTTCCTCCGATTGAGCATGAATGAATGATTGACTCGGAGGAAGCTAGGGATGAGATTGGTGATTATTTAAGCATAAACCGTGACTAGGCCTACGGAATATCAAAGGCTCACCAACTCATCCACTCTCAACCTCATCAAACCGAACCATTTGACTCTAAAGGGAGGAGTGAAGAAGAGTTGAAATGGAATCCCCAAGAAGAATTTTTCCTTGGATTAACCAACTAAAATCCTAGCTACTCATAGTAAAAGTAAAGACAACAATCAAATGTGAAGACATTACAAAGAAATAAATGTTAGAACTAAGCATAAATGAAATGCATCAATATAAACAGTCTTCGACAAAGAATGAGCGAATCACTTTCCACCCTTCATGGCTTCGGTGAAGATCTAGAAAAGTGGAAGAGTTTCACTCCTCCAAGGGAAGAAAGAAGCTCCAACAATGGAAGTAAAATAAAATAAGACTTAAATTAAAAGAAAGCAATAATTAATTGGTGGGTATTCTACAACCAAGCAATACTACTTGGTGGGTATTTCACAACCAAGAGATGATAATATCATAAAAGAAAGTAACAATACAAAGAAAGCAATAAACGAAATGCATTAATATAAACGATCTTCGACAAAGAATGAGTGAATCACGTTCCACCCTTCACGGCTACGGTAAAGCTCTAGAAAAGTGGAAGAGTTTCACTCCTCTAAGGGAAGAAAGAAAGCAATAACAACTTGGAGGAATTTCCACAATCAAGAACTCTAGCAAAAACTTTTAACTAACAAAAACTTATTTCTCTCAAAAAAACTTATGTCAAGCAAAAAACTTATATCTCTACAAGCCACAAAGGGGTGGTATTTATAGGCAAAGCCTTTACAAACCCCAAGGGATAACATTTACAAACCCCAAAAATACCATTCACAAGCCCAAGGGATGACATTCACAAGTTTCCAAATGTTTTCATTCACAATCTTCCAAAAATTGTCATTCACAAGCTTTGAAAAGTTGTCATTTCACAAGCTTCCAGAAGATGACATTTGGATTATTTTAATCTCTTTTTGTTTAGAGCTTTAATAATCATCTTAGAATTTGTAGTCTTGGCTCCCCGGTAGTTTGTAGCTTTGACGCATAAATCCCTGAAAAGAACAACAATTAATGCATTAACCCTAATTCACACCCTAACCTTAATAGGTCAATTTTGATTAGTTTAACTAACACAATTGACCTATTAACTTAATTAAATCATACATTAATTGGGATTAATCACTTACCGTACTACCTACAAATCAATCCTAGTTATGTCTCCCTATTGGTTTGTCGATGGAAAGGCTTGCCATTTTTTGGTTGAAATGGAACACAAGGCCTATTGGGCTATCAAGACCGTGAACTTCAACATGGGAATGGCTGGAGAGATTGGAAAGCTTAAAATGAATGAATTAGAAGAGATTCAAAGAGATGCGTCTGAGAGCTCATAAATTTGAAAAGAAAGGGCTAAGATTTTTCATGACAAATCCATTTTAAGAAAGACATTCGAGTCCAGATAGAAAGTGCTCTTGTACAATTCTCGTCTCTCAATCTTTCAAGGTAAACTCCGATCCCGTTAGGATGACCCCTATCTTGTCAACGTAGCCTACTCCAATGGAGTTGTGGAAGTCACAAACCCCAAATATGGCAAGACATTCAAGGTCAATGGCCAAAGATTTAAGCCATTCTTGGAAGGGTTTGAAGGTCAAGGGGTGGAGGAAAAAATGGTGGATCAGGTCTACCCGAACTTGTTGGAGGATTAACTGTTCTTATAGTTTTTAGTGTACAGTCTTTTTTATTTACTTTAACTGTTTATGCTTACTTACTTTATCTTTGTGTATAGTGTTGTTTTTCTTAGTTTCAGATGTCGTTGTTTTTGTCAAAGCTCAAGTGCGAGGTATTCTCTAACCCTACTCAACTTTTTACAGTTCTTCATTGCATATCATATCTTTTTTACTGCATTGAGGACAATATATGAATCAAGTTGGGGGTGAGGTGCACCATTTGTATGTTACTCCAATGTTTGTGGAAATTATGTTGATAATACCATTTTTTGTGGTGAAAAATCACATTTCACAGATCACACAAATTTTTGTTTAACATAGTTGCAAATTATGTGAAAATTTTGATTTTTTTTTGTAAAAAATATGTTGATCTATGCTTTGAACCTTGAATACATGAACACATTATAGAAGTTCATCATATGCTTGAGTACTACATGTGTGTTCGCTTTTGAACTCAGCCTTAAGCGCACCTTGAATGTGTAATTTTGACGATTTATGGATTGAGTTCACATTTTAATGCTTGACATGAATAGTGGAGATGAGTAAGAACCCATGTGAACTTTAATGTCAATCTTTGTTGGAGGGAACTTACATTTACTCAAGGAACAATTTTTTCAATTTTCAAATTTGTTTAGTAATCTCACTATACTTGTTTTGGTTATGTGCATTTGGGTAGTTGATTGACTTTGTCTTGATATGTACAATGTTCTCCCATGCCTATCTAGAAATGATCTTAGGCTATCTTTGATTCACTTTGAGCCTTAGTCTTTTTCTTGTGAAAATTTTATCCTTAGTGCCATGATTGTGCCTTAATTGTAAATTTGTTTTCGTGCCACACATTTGACCAAGCCAAGGCGAAATGATAAAATATACCTCACCTTGGTTGTTCCTAGAGCTGAGTATAAGTGATCATAAAAGAGAAGGAAGTATGGCGGAAACTCAACAAAAGGGGTGAATGAAGTTGAATTCAAATAGTTGAATAGAAAAGAATGAAATATCCAAGAAAAGGAGAAAAAGGTGGAGAAGGAAGAAATAATGATCAAAAAGAAAAGAAAAATGTTAAGTAAAAGAAATAAAGAGTGCGATGATGGTGTTAGACTGAAAATCTCATTCAAAGGGAGATTTTTTGGAAATAAAAGTCTTTCACTCGAAACAACCCTCTTTGTTATCCTATATCTTTCATTTCAATTGCCTCAATTTAACCCCAATGCCTCATTAAAACCCTTGAAAGTCCTGAATGATCTAGAGAAGCATGAGGAATGCATAATTTAAAAGAAAAAGATAAGTTGATTTTGCTATCTAATGCCCTAGCATTCCTTTCATGAGATTATGCCAATGTTGTATCATTTTCATGCATGTCCTTCAATTTTGGATTATATGCGAGCATATTTCAGTTTGTGCACAAGATTCTATCTTACATATACACATGAAGAGCATGCCAGGATAACCGTAGTGTGATTCATTGTTGAGAGATACCCTTGGTGAGTTTTGCATCTAAGCTTAATTTGTATAGCCAAAGTGAATGTGAATGCCATTGTGTAAATGCTCAAATTACATGTCCATTGCACACACACACACGAGTTGGGAAATGAATGTGTAGGTGCATACTCTAGACTAACATTTAAAACCATGATGATGCTCATGTGTGCTTGGTTCGGGTATTTGAATGATGTTTTAGGTAGTCTTATGTTTGCGGAATAGGGGAATATTGCTCAACTTTCAATATTTGGTAGGAATTTGGAGTGCCTTTGTTGTTTAAATATGTATTTTATATTTTAGGTGTTCTTGTTGGTAGTTAAATGTAGAAATCCATACCTTGTGTTTTGAAAGCATCAAAATTTTAAATCATAATTGCAATTTCAGTAATAACTTGGGGCATCATAGTTCAAATTGTGGTTCACAAGTGTAGTGCTCGTTTTTAGTGGAGTAGAGCTCATAAATAAGGTGTTAGAATGTGTAGGAGTTGAAATTAATTGGAGAGCACAAATTTGTTTTTTGTAAATAAGTGAAAACCTATCGGTAGGTTTTGCACACTGGACCTGAAATTACCACAAAACTACCGTTAGGTTTTGCTCACTGGCGTAAAACCTACCGTTAGGTTTGGCATTGACCGACTAGTAGGTTTGCCAAAACTGGAAAAATAGGGGTTTTAATCAGATTTTTTTGGGAGACTGTTCATTGACTTCCTAACTCAAGAACTCTCAAGCACTTCTCTCTCCCTCTAAGCGTCTTTAAGCTTAAAAATCTCCCACCCATTACCTTAATCTTTCGTATTTCATTGTTAAGGGTTGATTATTGAGTGTATTATGTGAAGATTAGTGGACTTCATCACCAAAACCATAGGTTTGCCGATTTTCCCCAAGTTCTATTCTCCTTGAATCCTTTCAATAGCACCAAAACATCATTACAATGGCTTGCATTGGGAGGATCATCTTTGATGTTATGGACCCCATGGAGGGGTTTCTGATGGTGTTCATTTCTTTCTTGGTGTTAGAAGGACGGTTGCTTTGCCTAGCCCTCACCAAGCACACTGGGCCAAGTTCTCCGTAACCCGCGAGTGCTAGTGTTCGCAAAAGGAGTGGGGAGGGGTCGACTGGAGACCAGAGGAAGCCAAGGAAGAAGGCTTGCAATTATGCTCGCTCGCAAAGCATCGAATAAAAAAATGTTACTTGCGAGAGGTTCGTGGATTGGATAACCTTTGGGCCTCACAATGAGGTTGTGAGGATTATTGAGGCCCATGGGATAGGGATTTGGCTTGAGCCTGTCAGTAGGTTCAACTTGGCTCTGTGTCGAGAGTTTTACCAAAAATAGAAAGTAATGAACGAGGATGCGTAAGTCCTATGAACTAATGTGAGGGGAAAAACTTTCAATGTGACCTCAGCTTTGATTTCTACACTGATGATGTATGAGAGGCCACGTCCCAGTGTCCCGGTCTATCCCCACAATATCCTTGGGGTCAAGACCATATTGGAGTATGCGAAGTTGATGTACGAGGACCTGACCTAATTTAGGGGAACAATCCAAGTCGGGAGCCTCAAGCATGTTTATGGGATGACGAATAAGGTGCTACATTATAACTTGCTACCCCGGGGAGCTAAGAAGAACCCAAATGTTGAAAAGCTAGCTATTCTGTATGTTTTGATGACATGAAAGGCCATAGACGTAGCCCTGTTGATATGGGAGTTTACGAAGGAATTCATCAAGGCTAGAAAGCCAAAGGCGAACCTTCCATTTGGCAACCTCGTCACCCGTTTGTCTGACCACGCCAATGTTAAGGGTTATGTCTCTGACGTGATGACTCCCCTTGAGACTGGAGCCATTAGGAAGGCGAGTCTTAGCAAGAGGTCAACCATGATTCGGGGTGAGGGAGCTAAGGTTTTGAGATAAGAGTCATCAACTGTAGGACCATCCTCTGCGGGCCGTCCACTGCTAGACATTCTTCTTTTGCCCCAGTGTACACAATGGCATAGCTCTTGGACGCTCTGGAGGAGACGGTGCATAGGATTTTGACGATGATGACTGGGCTATTCCAACATTCATTCCCGCGAGATTCGATTCCCGATGGACCTCCACCTCATACCTCTACCCCCTCAGCCTCTACTGTAGTTAAGGTGGAAGATTCAGACGATGACAAGGAGGAGGATGAGAGTGATGACGTAGGGGGAGAGGAAGATGCCGCAGATGACGATGGTGATGATATGGTAGAGGCAAAGGGGACGAAGATGATGAGTGATGTTCTTGTTTTTTGTCTTTTTTTGATTTTGGGTTGTACACAGCTAGGAATAGAATTATCGGCCTAGTAGAAAAGTCTCGAAAAGTTTCGGGCCGTTTTGTTTCCTTTTGAATTCTAACTCTGTGTACTAAAATTCTAAAAGTAATTAATGAAAAATGTCACATATGTTTGTCCCATCTTGCCCAAGTTCATTTCGTTAATTGCATTTTGATTTTTTTATTTTGGATGTTTGGTGATATACTTGTTTAAATGGATTTTTGTAGTTTATCCTTTGAGTTCAAAAATAAATTTTGCTAGGGACTAGCAAAACTCAAGTTTGGGGTGTGATTACCACAAAATATTGCACATCATTTGCACATTTGCACCCTTTTATACTTGCCTTGGTGGTAAAAAATGAGAGGAATTGCAATGTTTTGAGCTATTAGTGGATTTTTGGTGTGTTTGTAGGTAAAAGAGCATAAATGGTGCATGTTAAGCCCCTATCGTAGTGCTTGACATCGACGGAGATGACGGAGAGGTTTGACGATGACATAGAAGGTAAAAAGATCAAGATTTGAGCAAAACAAGTAAAAACCTACCGGTAGGTTTGTCATAAAACTACCAATAGGTTTTGGCTAATGGAGTTGGTTATGCTGAAAAACTACCAGAAGGTTTGGCTACTAGAGCAAAACCTACCGGTAGGTTTTACCATCGACCTACCGGTAGCTTTTGCTAAAAATGCCAGATTCTACAACTCAAGCTCTACAGCTTTGGGGGTCCCACCATTGATTCTCCCACTTGTCCTTTAACATCCCTTACACACATACATGCCTCCCCAACCCTAGGCTTGGACTTTGAATGATCAAGCATTAATGAGGAGGAAAGAGAAGATGGAAGCTTGGGAGTTGCTGGGTAGGTTGTCCTAGCCTACCGAAATCCATCACTTCAGCCTCTTATGGATAGGAGGTCTGTCACACACCTAGGGGGACCTCTTGGATGAAATTGAAGCATTCATTCAGCATTATTCTGGTTATAGAGCTTTGTAGGTAGAGAAGCTCAAGGAAGAAGAGATAGTTTTAGAGAGAGAAATCTTAGATTTTTGCATTTCTTCCATCCATTTCACTTGTAATCTTTTGGAAGACTTTTGTAAGCTTCATTTAGTACCTTTAATATCTTTTATTACAATTGCATTGCAAGTTTAGTTACCCATTTTGGATTCTACCATTGTTGTATTAAGTTTTCTTCACTTCAAGCTTTTAAAATTGGTATTCAATGCACTACTTCATAGTTAACTTTTCTTTCATTAATATAAGTTTCAACCTTCATTTCTTCATAATGTCACTTTATTTAATTAATGTTCTTGCATTAAATATGAGTAGCTAATCTTTAAGTAGGCTAATCAAATGGAGAACTCCTCTTGAGTATGCTAAATCAACTATTTTCCATTCCTCCTTGTAGTGTACGACGGTTTGATTTAACTAAGTTGAGAGTTCTTGATACACTATAGACTTGTCACGGGGTATGCTTGAATCCTCACCTCCATTTTAGTCCCATGCTTCCTATGAATCAATTGAACATTTATGCACCATTGGAAGAATGTATTGAGTTGAGTTGGCATTCCCATTGGAATGACCTCTTTGGATTAGACAACATTTGTTTCCATTTCATCTTGTTCTAGAAAACAATCACCAAACTCAAACTCAAAGATTTTTACACTTTTACTTTTTCATAAAAAATCATCTTCAAAATGATTCACCTTCTCTTCCTGAGGAAACGACGTTGGAATACGAATTCTAAGTAAAACACGACACTCAAAAGTCTCTCTGCGCTTAGGGAGCACTTTTGTTCTTACACACACACATTTCATTCCCACACACCTTTACCCCATTTCTTGCATTATTCCGAAGGAGAGTGACAGTCACCTATCCGTATAAGCAATACACACATTACTGGAATCATGGTCAGAGATTAGGGTCGACGGAACAAGTCAAGCACTAATCCACAGTGGACCTCTGCCTCCGGCCACTGTACCTTCCACCTCTGCCCCCTCAGCTTCCACTATTGTTCAAGTGGGAGATTTTGATGAGGATGAGGGGAGTGAGTATGAGAGTGAGGATAACGATGGTGGAGATGATGATGCCAAAGATAGTGATGATGATGATGGGGACGAGGGTGATAAGTAGGATGTCTAGGTTGTGTTGTTTCTTTTGGTTTCAGATTGTACACAGTAGGGTTAGTTTTGTCGGCCCAGTAGAAGTGTCTTTAGGATTTTGGGCCATTTTGTTTTGAACTCTAACCTCTTGTACTGAACTTTTGAAAGCAATTAATGAAAAATGCCATAGTTGTTTATTCTATCTTGCCTAAGTTCGTTTCTTTAATTGCATTGTGATTTTTGCATTTTGAATGTTAATGATATACTTGTTTAAATGGATTGTTGTAGTTTTATACTTTGTGGTTGAAAATAAAAGTTTGCTAGAGACTAGCAAAACTCAAGATGAGGGTGTGTTTAGCACAAAATATTGCACATCATTTACACATTTGCACCCCTTTTAGTCTTGTTTTTGTGGTAAATATGGGAGGAATTGTATTATTTCTACAATTAATGAGGTTTTGGTATGTTTCCAGGCAAATAGTTGGAAATGGCATGAGTTAAGCCTCAGTTGTAGTACTTAAAGTCAATGGAGATGAAGGGAAGGCTTGACGATGGCATGGAAGCTAAAAAGACCAAGAATTAAGCAAAACAAGTAAAAACTTACCGGTAGGTTTATTCATAAAAATACCGGTAGGTTTTGTCTACTAGAGTTGGTTCTACCGGAAACCTTCTGGAAGGTTTTGGCTACTGGAGCAAAACCTACCGGTAGGTTTGGCCATCGACTTACTGATAGGTTTTGTTGAAAAATGCTTGAAGCCTGCAACTCATGTTCTGTCACTTGGGGGTCCCACCTATGATTCTCCCACTTGTCCCCTAAGATCCATTACACACATACATGCCTCCCCACACATAAAGGTTAACTTTGGAGGCCCAAGCATTTATAAGGAAGAGAGAGAGAAGAAGGAAGCCTGGGAAGTTGCAGACTATGCTTGTCCTAGCCTGCTAAGTCATCAACTCAGCCTCCTATGGATGGGAAGCCTGTCACACATGCTAGAGGAGCTCCATGGATGAAAATGCAAAACAAATTTCAGCATTGTAGAGAGAGAAGCTCAAGGAGGAAGACATAGTTTTAGAGAGAAGTTAGATTTATGCATTTTTTTCTACCCATTTCACCTGTAATCTTATATAAGACTATGGTAAGCTTCATTTATTACACTTAATGTCATTTATTTCAGGTGTATTGCAAATTTAGTCAAGCATCTTTCAATCTACCATTGTTACAGTGAAGTTTTTTCACTTTAAGCTTTTAAAATGGGTATTAAATGCACTTATTCATAGTATAACTTTTCTTGCATTAATTCATTTCTTCATAATTTCTCTTTAAGTTATGTATGTTATTGCATTAAATATGAGTAGCTATGTTTTACGTTGGCTAATCCAAGGGAGAAGTCCTCTTAGGTATGCTAAATCAACTCTTTTTTCATTCCTCCTTGTAGTGTAAGATGATTTGGTTTGACTAGGTTGAGTGTTGACGTGGTTGTGAGATCTTGATACACCATAGACTCGTCACGGGGTATGCTTGAATCCTCACCTCCATTTTAGTCCCTCGCTTCCAACGAATCAATCAAACTTCTAGGTACCATTGGAAGAATGTCTTGAGTTGATTTGGCATTCCCATTGGAATGACCTCTTCGGATTAGCCAACACATGTTTCCATGATTCCGGTAATGTGTATGTGGCTCATACGGTTAGATGAGTGTCACTCTCCCTCGAATATCATGCAAAAAATGGGGAAAACGTGTGTGGGTGAACAAAATGTCTATGTGTGTGTGTGTGAAAAAGTGTTCTCCAAGCGAAGAAAGACTTTCAAGTGTCGTGTTTTACTTGAAATGAGTATTCCTAGGTCGTCTCCTCAAGGAAGGAAGGTTGAATTGTGTGAAGGTGATTTTGTAAAAAATGGAAAAGTGTAAAAATGTTGTGAGTTTGTGTTTTAGTGAGTGAAGTTTGTGATTGAAAATGCAATGGAAATATGGTTGGCTAATCCAAAGAGGTCAGTCCAATGGGAATGCCAAATCAACTCACAACATTCTTCCAATGGTGCCTAGGTGTTCGATTGATTCGTATAAAGTGAGGGTCTAATGTTGTGTAGGCTCAAGCATACCCCGTGACAAGTCTACAGTGTATCAAGATCTCATAACCACATCCACACTCAACCTAGTCAAACTACACCACCTTACACTACAAGGAAGAATAAAAAAGAGTTGATTTAGCATACCAAAGATGAATTCTCCATTGGATTATCCAACTTTTAGCTTAATATTTAGTGCAAAGACCTACATAAGATGAAGAGACATCGTGAAGAAATGAAGATTGAAACTTGTATTAATGGAAGAAAATTTAAACTTCAAAGAAGTGCATTTAATACCCCTTTAAAAGCTTGAGACGAAAAACATAAATACAAACATGGTAGAATCTAGAATGTGTAACTAAACAAGAAATATAATTGCAATAAATGATATTAAAGTGCATTTAATGAAGACTACAAGAGTATTCTAGCTTACAACAAGTGAAATGGGTAAAAGAAATGCAAAAATTACAACTTTTCTCTCAAAAATTGTCTTCTTCCTTGAGCTTGTCTTTCAATAATGCTGAATAATGCTATAAAATTTTTCAAGAGTCCTTTCATTTCCATCCATGGAGGTCATATAGCCTGTGTGAGAGGCTTCCCATCAATGAGGGTTGAGAAGATGGATTGGACCGGCTTCCCATCAAGTCTCCTTTGTACGGGGAGTTCTACTCAAAACTCAACATGTGCCATATACAGTCACATGACCCATTCGAGGTATAATATACAACATTGACCAAACCAGGTCGATTTATCCTTACTCATATAATAACATTTAATCACATGACCCATCCTAGGTCCAATATATATTCTTTCATACTCCCACATCATGAATTTATGCATTAAACATAGTTAATACAAGTTCAAAATTACAATTCTTTTACCTACAATACATGCCCAAAAAATTAAATTTGCAGCAGTTTTACAAAAATGGAGTAAAAGCCACAAGTCAGCCATTCTTCCTCACTGGGGCCCCGAATTACAGTCCAATGGCGTGTATCCCCCACCTGAAATGTTTTCCCTTATAGGGTGAGCTACGCTCAATTGAGTATCTCCTATAGAGGCTACTCCCCAACCTAGATGTATATAAAATGTGAACATGTAACAATCAACAACCATTATCCATTCTAAGCAAGAACATGTGATTCAAGATGGGAATTCTACCATGTCATGTCATCGTATGAGATGATACTCACTCATGCACTTTAACCCGAGTCTTCACCGACTCCCACAGCACAATGCAATGCAAATGTGTAATACTTTTGTCATTAATGAAATACATCTAATGATTACTTGAAATAAAAGTCATGTGTTTATAAAACCAAATCATTGTTGGATGTTACCCATCGAATGAGTACTTTATAAAAAAAAATCATGTGTCTTTATTGGGTATCGGATTTTGGAATCACACCGTTGGATCCGTACGCCATTACATTTTTCCGGAATTTCGCTATAGGGGAGTGTATAAACCAAGTGGAAGGGTTTTTCACCCGAGGGAGAATCTATCCCTTCTTACAATACCCGACATAAGTTTTTTTTTCATGCTACCATGTGACTCAATCGGATCTTCGATTCAACCTTCCCGAGTCCACTTATCAACCATCAAGTATGGTGTTTGATCAACCATTCACACACACCTACACTCATGCCCAATGCTCATGAATGTGATGCCAACATCATGCCCACTATGTAATGAATGCCAAATGAGTAATTTTGCCGCATATGATCATATTCCACGACGACTTACATCATATGCATATAATCACCGAAATTTATCACACCATAAATATCACTAAGCATATATCAAAAACAATATCACAAGTGTGTTATTACATAATCTATGTCACTAACACATTTTATTCACAAAGGCACAATATAAACGCATAGCATGCCAATGTAATACCAACTTCCAAGAAATTACACAAGTAACTTTCACACCTCAAATTCAAGCTAGAAATTGATTCAAGCCATTTTTATATCGATTTCCTCATTTCCATAACAATAGGCAAGTTCTATACACCTAACATTCCCTATGGACACCATAGGTTAGAAATAAACCAAAGTAGGAGGGAACCCTACCTCTTAAAGCGTAAAATGAAGGGTAGAACCTTCAAGAACACCAACCATAACTCTAAAATTTTGATTTCCTAAAATATCTTCTTTGGATCTTCGGTGAAATCATTCGTTCTTGGTATGATAGCATAGCCGTAGTCGAGGAGATCGACTTTGATTCTTGGCCTGAGAATTCCAACCGTCGGAACTCTGTAGATCTGAGAAACAAGTCTTGAAATTTTTATTTTTTCCTCTCCTCCTCTCTCCAACGTTTACACACTGGTTTCAGCAGAATAGTCTACTAGAAATCAAATTTTTATGGATATTAATAACCCATGATTCTTGGTGCACGTCGTGTTACACTCCTCCATGTCTAGGTCTATTTTTGCCTTGAAACGATTAAATTCATCCAGGTTAAGGTTTAAATTATTTTTATTTGAAATTTCCTTCAATTATAAGAAAAATTTTATAAATTTTATTTGTGGGGACATTCGTGAGGTCACCTGACACCTTGTTGTCTTGTAAAACGTGAAAAATCTGACTATCTCAAAATTCGATAAAATTTATTTGGGCAACTCGATTTCGCGGTAAGAATCCAACGGTGAAGTCGGTTTCATCATCCGAGCTCTAGATAAATATCTATTTTAAATACGCATTATAGTGGTAAATTATCATTTTGCCCTTTTTCAGAAAAAGTTCAAATTTACCCGGGTGTTACAAGCCTAGCCTGCAACTCCCCAGGCTTCCTTATTCTCTCTCTTCCTTATAAATGCCTAGGACTCCAAAATCCAACCTTAAGTGTCGGGAGGCATGTATGTGTGTAAGAGATGTCAAAAAAAAGTGGGAGAAACATTGGTGGGACCCCCAAGTGGCAGAGCTTGAGTTGCTGGTTGTCTAGCATTTCTGGACCAAACCTTGCAGAAGGTCGATGAAAACATTCTAGAAGGTTTTGCCAAATGTAGGGGAAAATGTTGTCCAGTGTGTCAAAATTTTTAGAAGGTCGATACAAACCTTCCAGAAGGTTTTCTTCTAGTATGCAAAACCTTCCGAAAGGTCTTGAGGTTGAACCAACTCTAGTGGGCTAAACCTTCTGGAAGGTTTTCTCCTGACTTGTTTTTTTTCTTGATTCCTTCACCTTCCAAGCCTCCCGTTAAGCCATACCCTCATCTTTATTGATTTCAAGCACTACAATGGAGGCTTAGCTCTAGCCATATTCAACTCTTTACCTACAATCACATAGCAACATTAGTAATTGTTTGCTTAATTTCATTTCTCCCCAATTTTACAATAAAAGCATGTATAAAGGGGTATAAAAAACATACATATTGTGCAATATTTTGAGCTAATCACATCCCCCAACTTGATTTTTTCTAGTCCCTAGCAAACTTTATTTTCAAACCGTAAGGTATAAAACTACAATGACCCATTAATACAAGTAAGGGTTAATAGCATTAGAGATCCCCAAAGTATAGGGTTTGTCTCATTTTGATCCCCAAAATTTTAATTGTATCATATTGGTCCTCGAAGTATTTAATATGTTTCTGTATGGTCCTTGACGCATACAACGTCCATATTGCTAACATTTTTTATCATAAACTTGTCACGTAATAGCTAAATATGGACAAAAAATAATTTTGATAGCTCTTAAACAAAATTTGGATAGCTCTTGACAAAAAAAAAAAGTGCAATATGGGTAGCTTTTGACCAAAATTTAGATAGTTCATGATCTAAATTGTGTAATTTAGGTAGGTATTTAACCAAAATTTGAGTAAAAATTTGGTCAAGAGTTATCCAAATTATTTTTTTGTCCATATTTAAGTATCATGTGACAAATTTATGACAAAAAAATGTTAGCAATCTGGATCTGTTTGAGGGATCTTATAAAAATATATTCAATACTTCAGGGACCAAAATGATGCAATTGAAACATTAGAGACCAAAATGAGATAAACTACATACTTCGGGGACCTCCGGTGCAATTAACCCTACAAGTAAATCATCAAACATTCAAAATGAAAAAATCACAATGTAATTAAAGAAATAAACTAAGGCAAGATAAAATGAAACAATTGTGGTACTTTTCATTAATCATTTACACAACTTCATATAATGAGTTAGAGTTCAAAAACAAAACGACCAAACATCCTAGAGACACTACTACTAGGTCGACAAAACTAACCCTAATTGTGTATAACCTAAAAACCAAAAGAAACAACAAAAATAACATGACGACACAACTAATCGTCCTCGTCTCCATCATCATCATCCTCGCCCCTAGACTCAACCTCATCATAACATGACAACACAACTACTCGTCGTCCTCGTCTCTATCGTCATCATCCTCGTTCCTATACTCAACCTCATCATCACCCTCCTTTTCATCATCATCGTCATCATCACTAGAGCCTCCCACCTCAAAAAATGTAGAAGGTATGGAAGCGGAGGTAGATTGTTCGGCTGGAGGCGACGGAGGTCCACCGAGGAAGGACTCTCCCAAGAAAGTTTGTTGAAATAGCCTCATCACCATCAATGAAAGTCCATGCATCATGGTCTCCAATGCATCCAAACATTGCAACAAGGTGCAAACGGGGGCAGAAGTGGAAGGCCCTGGAAAGGATGGCCCCACTGAGGGTGGATCAGTTGTCGAGGCACTGACTCTCTCACCCCCAGCCCTTGCTACCCTCTTGTTGTTGCTCGATTTTCCAATGGCGCCAATCTTAGGGGGAACAACACATTATGTCCGTAGGACTTTACCTTGCAGTGAGAGCACATTTGAGTGACAAGATTTCTGAAGGGGATATTTGCCTTCGCCTTTGTAGCTTGAGCAAACTCCTTCATCTCCTCCCAGATTAAAAGGGCCACGTCCATTTGCTTCCCGGCCATGAACGCATGTAGAAGGGCTAACTTCTCCAAGTTGGGGTTCTTCTTCACACCCCTAGGACTTAGATTATAATGTAGAACCTTATTCATTATCCTATAGGAGTGCTTGAGGCCCCCGACTAGAGTTCTAACTTTGAAAGTGGTCGAGTCCTCGTAAGTAAGCTGGATATACTCGAAGAGTATTTTACTCCCCTCGACATTGTATGGGTAGATCGAGGTATTAGGGGGAGGCCTTTGGTACTTCAACAGTGCAGCAATCAACTCTAGGGTCAAGTCAAACACCTTCCCCCTTACATTTGTCCTAAGGATTAAACCATCCTCGCGCAATGATTGGCACTCAAGTATAACATTTTATCGTGCTTTGTCTGGACTAATTATACTTTGATAGAGTTCAAGTGATGATGTTT
>CM042193.1:23639039-23702289 GCA_023539305.1 Ilex asprella | reverse complement strand
CTGAAAATCAACACAGACACCCAGGCAAAACAACCTTCACGTTCGAACGGAAGGGACCGTTCGAACGGTTTCCACAGACAGACTGCAGATTTCCTGATTCTTTGGCTGAACTTTAGATTTTCTCTTTGAATCGTCCAGTACTGTTCTTTCACCCCTCCCTTGCTCTCCCCTGCCTATATATACTCCCCCTTTTGGGAGCCTTAGAAAAAAACTTTTGGGGGAAGAGATCAAGAGCTCTCCTCTTGAAGAATATTTAGTCTTTATATGTATTTCTAGTGTTTCATTCTAGTATTTACTTTCTAGTTCTTTTAATTCAAGTCTTTACATTCCAGCTCTTTCAATTCAAGTATTTATTTCAGTTGGGAAGTTTAATTCCCTACTTGTCTACATCTTTATTATAGTTGGGAAGTTTAATTCTCTACTTGTATTGTTAAATTTACGCACTTTATGTTCTTGTCTTTACATTGATGCTCTTACTTTCTTGCTTTCAATTAAGTCTTGCACCTTCATTATTTGAGCTCATCTTCTTCTTAGAGGAGTGAAACTCTTCCACTTTTCGAGAGCGAATCACAATCCACTCAACAAAGAATGAGTGAATCACATTCCACCCTTCTTGGCTTTGGTAAAGCTCTAGAAAAGTGGAAGAGTTTCACTCCTCTAAGAAGAAGATGAGCTCAAATAATGAAGGTGCAAGACATAATTGAAAGCAAGAAACGCCTAACGCCAAGTTATAGTCGCTCATAACGCCTAACGCTCAATTTTATGTAGAATTCCCTACATAACGCCAAGTTATAGCCGCTCATCGGCTCAAACCAAATCCCCAATCCATGCCCCTCGATAACCCTAACACTACATTGTTTAGGCCAAGGGTACTATTATCAACAAACCTCTCACAAGTGACATTTTTTCTCATTTATCCTTTGCCTACAAGCATCGTGTATTGCTTTCATCCTCATTTCCTCCCTATCCCCGTTACTTGGGGCCTCCACACTCCTCTTGCAAGAGCTAGTGCCCGCAGGTTGAGGGACTCTGACCCCATGCGCTTGGTGTAGGCCATGAAGATCAACAGTACCCCCAAACCCAAGAACGAAAAAAACACCAAGAATAGCCTCTCAATGGATCGAAGCATCTAGGGACATCTTACCCGTGTGGGCCATTGCAATAGACTTAGGGAGTTTGGACAAAATCCAAAAGCATTTGAGATTTGGGTGAAAATGGAAACCTAGGGTTTTACAGGGGAACTCCAAGGATTTTCTGTAGAAATTAGTCAATTAACAACCCTAGCTATGGAAAATGGAAGATTTCATGGCTTGGGTGAAGTATTTTGAGGTTTGGAAGAGAGTAGAGGGAGAGAAGAGCGCAAGGGAGATTGAGATATGTGAAGGAATGTGAAGGGTTTTATGAAAAAATGAACTTAAAACCTCATTTTTTGCTTTATGGGCAAAACCTTTCAAAAGGTTTTCGCATATTGATGAGGCAAAAATTGTCCAGTAGTGAAAACCTTCTAGAAGGTTTTGCCTTTATTACCAAATCATTCCTGCGCTCCAAAACTCACGTCCAACCCAACTTATCCCAACTGCTAGACATTTTAACAACCTATCTATGACAACTTCTCTCTTCATATTCTAATCAACCCAATTTATAATAGAAGACTACAACATTAATGCATCTTAGTGGCAAAATTAGATTAAAATCCATGATTCAATTCAAAAAAATTAAAAATTAAAAATTATTCCTGTTGCAAATTAAGCACACAAAAATCTAATAAAAACGTAATGGTAGGTCTTTCCAATTCTTTGATCAAATTATCAGTTTATACTCTCTCTTTTTTTTGTTATTATATAAATTCTAGTTTTTCCTATTTATATATTAAACTTGGGAAAATTAAAACTTAATTTAAAAGAGCAAAACGATTATTAGTTGTTACGGTACAGATTGAAAACTCAAAGTTTTATGGAACTTGAATGACGAAGTAGACTTCAGTGTTGGATTTGTATCTCAAAATCTAGCTTCTCAATAAATTTTCATTAAGTTTTGAGACAGTCCAAATTTCCACATAAAATGAGATAAAAACGCACGATCGAGTAACCCACAATTAAAATCTCAGCAACTTAGTTACCCACGGGACCCACAATATAAATTATTTTTATTGTGTTATCCAAAATAAGACAAGTTGCACAAAGTGATTGGCTCTCTAGGATTTCCAACCAACCAAGACGTGACAAATATGGGAAGGAAAAATCTGATTTTTCCCCATTTTTCTTACTTCATTTAAAGTTATACTACTCGATGAGGCCTAGGCATTAACACAAACAAATACTATTTTCTACAATTTCCATAAATCAATGTGTTTGGAGCTAGGGTTTGGAGGAATTTTTTTGGGAGATTTTTTTCCTTGATTAAGTTCAAGATGTGGGGGTTTCCTCCTATTTAGGATTACATTCAATTAGAATACTTACATAACTACCATGTATAGAGTGTAACTAATGTGATGGTTGGGTAATTTGATGAACATGTTATACTAATATATACTTGATTTGCGCATGAATATGTGGGTTATGTGCAATATGTCTTGGCATGTTATGTGCTTACATTTTATGCCTTAAAGGTGTTGATTGAATGTCAATGGATGTTGAAGTGTGTTATTTGAATGAAAAATGTTATAACATACTTAGTGATGTTACGTAATGTTATTATACGTTTCATGATATAATTGACATTTTGATATTTATGGAATATTATCATATGCTTACACGTCATAGTTAGCATTATGTTGAATTGGGAATGGAAAATATACATTACATTGCATATGCATGGTTACACTACATTCATGGGTTGGTCAATCACCACATGGTGAGTTGATGGGTGAACTCGAGAAGTTTGGACAAAAGTCCAATTGAGTCTCAAGGAACATTGTATAGAACAAATGTGTCAGGTATAGCAAGAAGAGATAGATTCTTCCTGAGGTTCAAAGGCTGATAACTTGGTTCACTCACTTGTCTTGTGATGAAATTCCAAAAAAATTGGGTCGGTGTACTTGGATCCGGCAGTGGGATGCCCTCAAATTCCGTGCGGTTTTGGTAACCACTTGGTGTGATGGTCATAAATTACCTACACAAGAAAGACACTAGAATTTGATAAAAATGGCCATTAGATGCTTAGCATCAATGGCGGGGGCTTCTAATGCCCAGTTTAGGTCATGGCATCATATCATGTGTCAAGCATGGGACCCCGGGAGGGGGTTTGGTATTGGACATGCATTCATGAAACATTATTCATGTTTGGCATGCTTAGTATCATTTCAATGTTACTTGTGATATATGCTTGACTTGATAAAAGTACATTCATATCATATGCATTGGGATTGGGAAGTATTCTCTATAATAGATATCCTACTAGGCTTTGGCACAGCTCGTTGTGGGAACATTTTCAAGTGTTGGACAATCTCAAGATAATGGCCCTCGCTTGGGCATATAGTTACGACAAAACCGATTTGTGGTTCTAGATTTTGGAATTGAAGACCCATGTATAAATATTATCTTTTGGCCTTGTTCATTTTGTAATACAAAACTTGTATTTTGAAAAGGGCTCCTAAGGATACTTTATATTTGGACATTCAATCTTATTATGAATGGATGTAGTATGAGTATGTAGGGTTAAAAGTTGAAATCTAGGAAATCTAGTCCCCAGGTACTGGTACCTCTAAGGTACCTAGCTTCCAACCAACCCAAATACTAGTACTTATGTTAAAAGGTACTGGTACCCCATTGTTAGTGGGTTCAGTTACCGGTACCAAGGTTTACAGGTACCAGTACATGGCTTCTAGTGGGCTTAGGTACCGATACTCCTTATCAGAAGTATAGGTACCTTTGCCCTAAATCTAATTTTTGAACTTTAACACTTCCGAGGCTTCATACCTTTAGTTCTTTTCTTCTGATGACATTAATGGTTCAATTTTTAGCCCTAGACTATGGGATGTGGACCTTAAAATAGTCATATAAATAATGTATGCACATGTTATCCATTTAGGTAGAGCCCCTGTGTATAGGAGACTCTGCCCAAATTATATTTTGTTATGATCCTAGTGAATGGGGTGTAACGATGTGGCATCAATTTATATGGTATCTATGGATATTTTGCAAGCTGGCAAGTGATCAACGCGTTGAGAAAAGACCCCAGGATTTTCGGCCTTCACAACTTGGTATCAAAGCATAGGCATTAGGTCATATATGGGCCTCATGGGAAGTGAGTTTATCATCTTCCATTGTAATCAAGAAAAATTTTAATGTCAATGGTGTAGTTTAGGCTCTGATAATCGCCACAGCTTGGTATTAGAGTCTAGGTTCCTGTTGGGGCTTGAGAGTAGATTGGGTTAAGCCATTGCATTCATTATGCATTGCATGTTATTGTTCTTTAAATACATATTAAGTGACATGAGATTATGTACATGAATAAATGTGAATAGGAATGAGGCACTAGGCTTAGAAAACATAACCTTAAGGTAAAAAAAAAAGTAAAGAATGGGAAAGTTTACAGTTTGGACATTTACTAGTTAGTGAAATATCTTCTACCAGTAAAATAAGAGGAAAATTTTCAATGGTTTTAACTTTTAATCCCTAACTTCGAGATACTAAGTTAATAGTCTATTGCTATCTTACTAGTGTGTAGATGGTAACTAGAGGGAGAAGACTTCGAAACAGTCTAAGTGGTGGATGGAACAACCAACCACCAACACCAGCCTTTGATCAACAACCCTTCATGGAGGCTATGGGAGCAATGATGGCTACTTTTACACAAGCTAGCGCCAACATAGGTCATGAAGGCTCTTGAAACCTCCATAAATTTAAGGCACATAAGCCACCAACTTTTACGGGAGGAGCGAACCTGATGATGGGCGATCATTGGATCAAACAAGTGGATAAGATCTTAGATGCTATGGAGGCTATATTTGACACCACCAAAATAAGACTAGCAATGTTCCAACTTCAGGGAGTGGCCAATCTATGGTGGACTTGGGCAAAGGCCTCAAAATATATTGAGGCATGGACTTGGGAAGGTTTCTGTGAGCTCTTCATGGACAAGTATTTTTTGTAGACTCTTCGATAACTGAAAACCCAAGAAGTTATAGACCTAAAGAAAGGGATAATGACAGTGATGCAATGCATAATGAAGTTCACCGTGCTAACCCGTTTTGTCAATGATTGCATGACCACAGACTTGGCCAAAGTGAGAAGGTTTGAGGATGGCTTAAAATTGTCCATCTGAGGAATAATTGTGAGCCACCGCCCACAAGACCTAGAATAAATGGTCGAGATGGCCATTACTATTGAGAGGGAAGTGGACGATACTAAGAGCACCCTGGAGGCCGGTGCTAAGGACAAGAAAATGGAGGGTCAATCTTCCAACACAAGTTCGAGAAAGAAACAGAAGACTTGTACACTACAAGGGTCTCAAAGGCAAAGCTGGGTTATCAAGGCCAAGGCTGAAGTCAGTTTTCCCAAGGAGGGAAGAACTTCAAGGGGGTGTACCAAGAAGCTCGAAAGACATGTTATTTGTGCCATCAATCAAAGGAGAGATTATCCCTTTGGATAAGGATCCTAGTGGTATGGGGCTTCTCAATCCCAGTCATCAATGGTACCTACCCTACCATAAGCCAAGGGAACTAGTATTAGTAATAGACTGTAGGGTAGGTTCCTACCACTTCACGTGTGGGGATTCCGCAATCAAGCAGATGGGCCAGGGTGTGGGCCAAGTGTGAGGACAAGGCTTGTAGGCAAGGACATCAGAGATCTAGGGGTGAGTCTTCGCAATTACACCGTTGACTAATTAAGTGAATCAGTTAGTGATACAAGGTACATTTCTACTCTCTTGCTTATGGTCAAGGGTGTTTTTTGATTTGGGTGTATCTCATTCATTCATTTATGTATCTTTTGTGAAAGATTTAGGCTTAGAGGTCGAGACCTTCGAAAAGCCATTGCATATGAATTCTCCCTTAGAAGCTAGGGCTTACATTGCGAAGATATGTTGGGGTTGTGAGTTAGAGATCTCGAGGATTCAACTCACGGTGGCCCTTAGGGTCATAGACATGTCAGATATTGACTTCATCCTTGGGATGGATTGGTTGACAATGCATTAGGTAGTTATTAATTGTGAATGAAAACAAGTCATCGCCTATACTTTGGATGGGATTTGTTTCAAGTTTCAGGGAGAAAAGCACAATGCTTTACCCCATACCATGTATAATTTTCGTTGGTATGGGCAGTTGATAAGTTGGCTTGAAAGTCTTATGCTTGAGGATGAGCTGAGAAAAGAGTTGGGTCAACCTTGGGTAGTTTGTCAGTGTGCGGATATTTTCTCAAATGACTTATCGCTATCACCTATCTCAATGGCATCACATAGGATGACACCAGCAGAGTTTCAAGAACTCAAAGTAAAATGGCAAGAATTGTTGGACCAAGGTTTTGCTAGGACAAGTACCTCACCTTGGGGTGTTCCAGTGCTATTTGCCAAGAAGAATGACCATTGACTACTGAAAGCTGAATCAAGTTACTATTAAGAACAAATACCCACTGTCAAGGATCAGTGAGCCTTTTCATAAATTAAGAGCACGGGTCTACTCCAAGATAGATCAATGCACAACATACCATCAGTTGGAGATTTGGGAGGCTGATATCCCTAAGAAGGTGTATAGGACACGGTGCAGACATTTTGAGTTTACCGTTATGCCCTTCAACTTGACGAATGTCCTAGCAGCGTTCATGGACCTCATGCATAGGGTGTTCCAACCCTATTTAGATCAATTCAACATAGTCTTTGTTGATAACATTCTGATCTACTCCCAATTTGAGGAGGAGCATGAGGGTCACTGATTAGCACAAAATATTGCCTATTCCAAGTGCATTTGCATCCCTTTTGTGCTAGCTTTTGTGGTTAATATGAGTGGAAATGCATTGTTTGGGCTTTTAATAGAATTTTGGTATGTTTGTAGACAAAAGGAGATAAATGATGCTTGTTAAGCCTTCTCATTGTATTTAAGATGAAAGGATGGCTAGACGATAGCTTAGAAGGTGAAGAAACCAAGAAATCAACAAAAAAAATTAAAACATACCGGTAGGTTTTAGCTACTAGACATACACCTACCGCCAAACTTATTGATAAGTTTTTCCCGCCGGAGTGAAATCTACTTGTAAGTATCCATCGACCTAGCAGTAGGTTTTACTGAAAATTGTAAGATTATGTATATCAAGCTCTGCAACCATGGGGGTTCCAACAAGCACTCTCCCACTTGTCCCTGACATGCCTTACACACATACATCCCCTCATACACTCATGCTTGGACTTTTTGGAGCTTTGGACATTAATGAGGTGAGAGGAGGGAGAAGATGTTGGGTGTGCAGGCTATTCCTGCACTAGCCTATCCAGCCCATGCCTTTCAGCCCCCTATTGATTGGGTTCACATCGCATATCTAGGGGAGGGCTCGATGGACATTTTTGGAAATCTCCTTCACCATTATTCAACATTAGCTAGATATACTTTGTAAAATAGAGAGAGTTAATGGAAGAAGATGAATGGTGCTAGAGATAGAAGTTAATATTTTTGCATTGTCCTTCCATACATTATCTTGTAATCCCTTGTAAAAATCTTCTAAGCTTTGTTTAAAGTCTTTAATGTCATTTATTGCAAGTTGCTTTCAAGCTTAGTCTTTCATTCTAGCTTTCACCATTAATGCATTTCAAGTTCTTCATTTTCAAGCTTCCAAAGGGGTATTAAATGAATTCTCTTGTAGTTTGTATTTCTTTGCAGTAACTTAACTCGAATATTCATTCCCTTAAAATGTCATTCCATTACATTATTATCTTTCCTTTAAGTATGAGTAGCTAAGCCCTTTACGTTGGCTAATCCAAGGGAGATCTCCTATTGGATATGCCATTTCAACTCATTGTCTTTCCTCCTCTCAATTTACGCTGGTTTGGTTTGACTCGGTTGGGGTGAGGACATGGTTGTGAGTTCTTGATACACCGTAGGCATTATCACAGGGTACGCTTGAATCCTCACCTCCATTTTAGTCCCGAGCTTCCCACGAATCAATCCAATATTTAGACACCATTGGAGGATGGTCTTGAATTAAGTTGGCATTCCCTTTGGAATGAACCCTTCGGATTAGCCAACATTTTTCCAATTTTATTTTTATCAAGATACCATCGCAAACCAAACTTCAACCAACAAAAGATTTTTAGACCTTACCCTTTTTACCAAAATCACCTTCAACACGATTCACATCCTTCCCTTAGGATATGATCTTGGAATACTTTCCAAGTTAAACAAGATACTCAAAAGACTCCATGCGCTCGGGGAGCACTTTTGTTCATACACACACACACATTTCACCCATTCCACCATTTTTTTGTTGTCCTTTCTTTTGACATCATTCTAAGGGAGAATGACACTCCCCTATTCTGATAAGCCACACACACTTATTAAGGGATGATGCTCGGAGAGTAGGAAAACTAAAATGAAAACCATCAAGCAGTTTTGGCGTCGTGGTCGAGGAAGGCAAGAGTTGAATTGAGAAGGTGACTTACTGACAACGGAGGTGATTCTCACTTTTTAGTGTGTTTGGATTATATTATATTATACACCTAAGTAAAAGTGGTCAAATTATTGTTTTCTCGGTTTTAAGTTCAAGTATCGATCCCATGAAGAGTTTTTAGTTATTCAAATTAAAAAATAATAATAATAACAGTAAAATGGTTGTTTGAAGTGGTGTGGTGTTTGATAGCTTGTGATGTGAGCTTAGTTTAACAACTAGTTTTAATTTAAACAAAATACGGAAATAAAGTGCGTAGAAAATAAAGTACATAAATAAAGCAAAATAATGATAGGAATCTAAAAGATAACCTTCAGTTTAGGGATCCATATGCTTCATATTGTTTAATTTTTGAAAATGCTACCTCACAACAATTAACCTCCATTTTACTGGAAAGTCAATCGGCAGGTCTGATGTATATAAATCATAACACAGCCGTTTCTTAGGCTAGTTGGTGATAATAAATCATAACTCAGCAACTTCTAAGGAAAGCTAGTTATATCCACGTCAATTGATTAACCCAAACAAACCAAAAGGACAAGTCATTCATGAGGAATACTTGAGTTATTCCCTTGATGTTATGATTGTAAGTGCATACATAATAAACCATAACACAACCGCTTCTGAGGCTAACTGGTGGTAATATAGTATAACACAACAACTTCTTTGGAAAACTGGTTATAGATGTTCCAAATGACTCATTCAAGTGAACTAGAAGGCAGAGCCAATTCATGAGGAATACTTGAATTACCCAATAGGTCATCTGTGATACATATATATGTCAGCTAAACATCCTCAGCATTCCAGCGGAGGACAAGCCATACCGGTAGGAATGTCGTGGTTGTTGGACTATCGATATATTTATACATAATATTTAAACAACCCTAATAACCCGAGAGAATCGATTAGGTTTTGTACCACACATCAGTAGAAAATCCTCAGTGTTTCAGTGGAGGACAAAACATACTGGTAGGAACACCTCAGATCTTTTACTGGCGGGTCTTATGATATACTGATGACCTAATTCTAGGCACAACACCGAAATTACGTACATCACTATATTACGCATTAAGCATATAATACATATATAAATAAAACATCAGCATTTCCAGAACTTAACCAATATTATACATATGTTTACCCTAGTTTGAAGGAAATGACTACTCACGCTTCATTGCTATAGACAAGCAAGAAGTGCGGGTAGTATTCATTACAATGAAAATTAAATTACAACTTTTTTCACAAGGAACACTTGAAACACAACCATCTTTATTATCATTCAAGACACAAAAGTAGCGGTAGTTCAATTATCCAAATAGAAATATACAAAAGAAATGTGGAAATATAGAAACGTTATCCCACCGACCGGCTATTTCTTTCTCTTTTCTCTCTTTCTTTCTTTTGTTTTCTCTCTTTGGAACTTGGAGGCCAATTGGTTTTTTTGAGTAAGGGGCTGGTTTTGTGAGTGTAGAGATAATGTAGGAAGGATTTATAGAAAGTGTAGGAAGGCTAGGTAGAAAGGCTAGAGAATGGAGTGAATGGAGAGAATTGTTAAACAAAGCCTACCACCACCTTCCGGAAGGTGGTATCTTGTAGTGGTGCTAGATGTCTCCTACTCGTTCCGCCAGGTGTCTTCCTCTAAGTGCGTCAAGTGTCGTTGCCTAATTGGTCCAAGTGTCATGTTCTGAGTGTGCCAAATGTTATCTCCTCATTGGTCCATGTGTCATGTTCATTGGTCAACGTGTTGTCTCCTCACTGGTCCATGTGTCACCTCCTGATTGGTCCAAGTTTCTTTATCGCACTTTAGTCCTTCGTAGTTTCAAGCTTTGCAAATAGTCATGTATTCTCTAATATTTCTGCATTTGACCCTTTAATTTCAAACATAAAATATTAAAAACTTTAATTCACACCCAAAACATAATTCATAATATTTATTTATTCTATCTTACAAAATTGATTACTCAGTCATTCTAATTTAGACACTAATTAGGGTTAATCACTCCCTCAAACTTAAACATTACTAGTCCCTAGTAAACATAAACTCTAAAAAGTGTAACAATAAAACATAAACAGGAGTAAAATCATTTTCTTAGATTTTTTCACGATTGCATTTAGCATATGCAATAAGCCGTTGAACCCCCAGGTGATCCCTAGTGAACGAGTTTTGTCTCGTAAAGTTTTTCAGTGAAGCTACCTGCAAACTTAAGTAGTTAGGAGTTTATAAGTCATATTTTTCACAATTAAAATTAAATCAGTATTCCTATGTATTGGTACAATACTTCCTTTTTCTGATCACTATAAGAGTAACACATGCTAGTTATAACATTATCTATATATTTTTATAAAAACTTGTGTGTGTATGATGATTTATTTTGTTTCAAAAATCACTCAAGAAATATTACCATCTTTCATGGTAGTCTTGATGTCAATCCTTTCCTGAAATACACTCATCAAAGAATACATATACATTATAGTGACTACTCCCTCAGTAATTACATGTGATTGGAATATTATAAATAAAACAACTAATATCACATGTAATATATCTGAATCAACGGATATTTGAATAAAATTTGGAACTTGACATAATCGCATGACTGGATATCAACACTATATTAGATATATTATTAACATTCTCCTTTTATAGATAGATAGGAAAAATACAGATGCATGATTTCTGGAATAAAAAATGACTTTCTTTAGGTTGTAATATGGCCATTGGGTTTAGGGTTTAAGAAAAGATGTCTATCGGATTCAAGAACTACCCTTTATATTGTGGCACACCTTTTTCTAACTTTGTATGTTTATTCTTTCTATTTTCACTTTCTTGGCTTTTTTCTATTCTTTTCTTTTTCCAATCTTGTCATGGGTTTTTCTTTTATTTGAACAGCCAATACCCTTTTCTTTTCGACCTTCTTTGGTTTTTCTGTATCCTGCTTATTTAAAAGAGGGTGCAAGAAAATTATCTAGCAAAGGTAAGTTTGATATATTTTTATATGGCTCGGGCATTTTACAAGTTTCATGAAAAGAATATTTTTTTTCTAGGCTCAATCATGGCTGACTAAGGATAATTTTGTAAAAGAAATGGTCAAGGCTCAAAGATAATGAAAAATGGTCTAAGATCATTTTCTAGAAATCATGTATCGGTATAATTCCTATTAAAGAATTTCAAGGAAAATGTTAATAATATAATCTAACAAGCATTAATCAAAACAAAATTAATGAGATTATTCAAAAAAAGTTTACCGTAGAAGCGAAGATGCTTAATCGAGTAGATGTAGAATTTCTCTCCAAGAAAGATTGGCTCAAATGCTTCAATTGGTTACACATCTCCACTATATATGTAAAGAGTGCAGTATTTCACAAGGTTTTTGAAATAAAGAAATCTATTTGTGCATATCAGAGTAAGTTTTAACAAAAATACTAAGATAATATATAACTATAATATGAAAATCCCGCGTGATCAAATTAAGGCTATTTTTACAAAGCATAAGAATATTAATCTAATTTAACTGCAAATTATGTGAAATAACTCTCCTAACTTAAACTACAAGTTCCATATATAAAAACTAGTTTAAAACAAAACCAAATTTAAAACACATAGTAAGTTTAAAAACATAAAGTAAATTGCATATGCATAAACTAAAAGTGCATAACGTAAAGGCTGAGTGAAAGATAGTAAAAAAAATTCGTAAAATCTCCTTTTAGTTTAGGAAGTCAAAGATTCTCCTTTGTAACGATCTTGAAACAATTTAGCTTGATTTTCATATTCATCCTTGCATTGATTAATTTGAGTAATACTAGCCTCCATTTCTAATAGGATCTGTTTATCAGTTTTGTCATCTGATGGGATGTATGGTTGCTGCTTGTGTGGTATGAATTCTTTAGGTACCCATAATGGTTCCTCTTCTTGTGGTGAAGATATTCCTTGTTGGTTTTCTAGTTGTCCTCCATGACTCTTCTTCAATGAAGTTTTATCCAATGGTCCAATGTGATTTACTGTTGTCCACATTCTTGCATAACTGAGAAACTAACATAGCATATGGGAGTGTGAGTTTCCTTTTATCCACAACAATTATCATTTGGTCTATAATTAAATTTGGCAGGTCAATTGTGTGTCCCATTCCAAATGCATATAATAAATAAGCATGGTCAATAAAATATTGATTCTTTAGTGCTTGGGGTAGCAAATTGTACATTGTTATCTGATTTAGGATGCGGTATTTATCTGTTAGGTTTCCTTGATTAATGTAATTATTTGGGCGTCCCCTAATAAATTCTGGATTTCTTGTCAATTCTCTTCCTACTTCAGTCAAACTAGGTAGTTCAGTGTAAGGATATTGTGGTTGGGGTTGTCTTTGCATGGGCCGAAAAATTCGGCTTTAGTGTCTGGTGTAACTTGAAAAATTATTCCCCCAACAAATATACACAATTGTCTTTTTCCTTTAATTTCAGCATTACTATAGAATTCCCTAACTAAACAGTCATAAGCAGGAACATATAACCTAACATACTGCAACTATCCTCTTGCATAGAGAATTTGTCTTATTCCTATATTCTCAAAATTTTCATATATTATTATCCTTTCAAAAATAATAGTTTTAGTTAGAAAATTAGTCTCACACCAGAGTTGTTGTTCAAAATCTTCAAACATCACCTCATTGAAGATATTTCTCAGGTGAGGTTATTGTGGAGATGTCTTAAATTGTGAAGATTGATTCCTTCATGCCCGGCTTGAAGATCTTCTTATTTGTTGTCTTGAATCTATATTTTTTTACTGGTTCTTGATTTGTAACTACAGACTGTTTCTTTGAAGTTCTGCATTAGTGCTCTTTTTCCTATAGTTTACAACAATAGGTATAACTTTATTCTACGAAACTTTACTAACCACACTTTTTCTTTTCAAGAATGGGGGGTTTATTATTTTTATTATTTGTTATTTCGTATTTATTGATTTACTATCTATTCAATAGTTATTTACATTTATTTATAACTATTTCTAAAATTATATGTTTCATTGATTATATCTAGTTAGTATCAAAAATATATGGTTCGGTAACATAAGTGATGAGGTTAATTTCAATTCTCACAAATCTATTTAACATCGGGGCATAAAAAGACGGCATCTTAGGGTATCTCTTACTCTGCCCATCTCTAATCCACCGTAAACGATTGGACGCTCATCCATAAATTGGTTCCGCACACTTATTATATCGTCTCAGATATTTTGTAAGGCCACATCTTACACAAGCACAAAGAAAGATTGCTCTTTGGTGTTTAGCATATGTACTTTTTCCACATAGGAGTCATGCTTAGCTTTCAAAAATTTCTAAATTTCTAGCATACTTAATTTTTTGCAAGATCAACGTATGTATATCTTTTGGAAGATGACGTAGTAAAATTAAAATTAACCAAAATAATTTTTTGTCCATTTTTCAACATTTTCACAAAATTTAAAATGACTCAAAAAATTATTGAAAATTGACTATCTATCCGGTTCTTTAACGTCTACCAGTCACAAAGACAAACAAAATTTTTAAATTATAATTATTATTTTAAACACAAAACTTAAATTCACATTCACATTTCCCCATCTTAAATTAAATATTATTTGAAATGAAAAGACAATAATAGCCAGCATTGATAATAAAAAAAAACCAGGAATTTGTTGTCTTTCAGTGATTTGGATAATTTTCTTTTATTCAGGATGTTTTAATCTGTCAAATAAATTACAAATAATTAGTAATCAAACAACACTATTTTTCATTATACATAAACTAGATCAAAAGCCTGCATAGAAGTTATATCTTGAGTAAATCCATCATAATAGGGTTTAAGTCTTTGTCCTTTTACTTTGAAAATGTTCCCAGTTACTTGATTTTCAATTTCAATTGCCCAATGGTTAAAAACTTGTTTGACAATATAAGGACATGTCCTTCTAGATCTTAGCTTTATAGGAAATAAACGAAGTTTTGCATTATATAACAGAACTTTTTGAGAAGGTTTGAAAGATTTTCTCATGATATTCTTATCATGAAAAAATTTTGTTCTTGATTTAGCAATTTTTGCATTTTCATAAGCTTCATTTTTTAATTCTTCTAATTCATTAATTTGTAGTTAGTGAGACATTCCAGCTTGATCCATGATTGATCGAAATACCTAACCTCAACTTACCCCTAATTACTCTCCCTCATGTGATGCAATGTATGGTCGGGGGAGAAAGATTTCTTCCCCTCGGGATAGTGTCAAAAGAAAGGACAAAGAGGTGAGGGAAATGGAATGGTGTAAAAAGGGATGTGTGTGCACAAAATGCTCCCCAATCGCAAGGAGACTTTCGTGTGTCGTGAAATACTTGGAAGAGTATTCCAAGGTCGTATCCACAGGGAAGGAAGTGAGACAAGTTTGAAGTGATTTGGTGAAAAACAGAAATGTAAAATCTTTTATCTTGAGAGTTGGTTGGTGAAATATTTGCTAATGAAAATGCAATGGGAAACAAATGTTGGCAAGTCCAAAAAGGTCACTCCAATGGGTATGTCACCGCAACTCAACCCACTCCTCCGATTGAGTGTAAATGAATGTTTGATTCACGGAGAGCCGGAAGTGAGATCGATGAGGGGTTAAGCATAAACCGTGACTAGGCCTACGGTTTATCAAAGTCTCATCGACTCATTCACCTTCTATCCGGTCAAAACAAACCATTTGACTCTAAAGGGAGGGTGGAGAAGGAGTTGCAATGGTATGCCCAAAGAGAGACTCCCCTTGGTCTTGCCAACTAGAAGATTTAGCTATTCATACTTGAAATGAGAATGACTATGTAATGAAAGTGCATTGTAATGGAATGAAAGTCTAGAGTAGCTAAATGCAATAACTCACAAGCTAGGTTTGTAAGAGATGAAAACCCATTTTGAATGAATGAGAATGAAGAACTTGAGAACATTCATGGTAAAGCATTTGAAAAGAGTATTAACTCAGAAATAACATAAAATGAACTAGCATTCATAACATTCCAAGAAGTTCCAAGGATCTTTTCAAAACATTCACAGCTGAAACAATGGAAAATACATGTAAAACGTCACTTTCTCTCTCTAGAACTCACTATTCATCATCTTCTACCTTGAGAGCTTCTCTCTCTATATTTTTTTCTTGTTTTTCAAAATGGAATGATGGTATATCCCCTCTTCCTCCCTGGAGAAGTAAGCAGCATCCTACCAAAAACGTGCAAGAGAGCATGGCTGACCCTCTGGAGGTGGCAGTCAACCAAAGGGGTCAGGAGGCAGGCTAGGGCCAGACCCATTTCAGGGGTTGCTCTTTTCCCTTCTTTCTCACTCCTCATTAAATGCTATAGCCTCAGGGACCAAAGGAAGGAGAGGGCACGTTGATCAGTGTCCTGGGTGTGTCAGAGAAGTGGTGGAGTTGCACTGGTGGGGCCCTCAAAACAGCTGAGCAGATATGTGAAATTTGGGCATGTCAGGAACGTGGTACCGGTACCGGGTACCGGTACCCCAACTCTAGTAGGTTTTGGGTACCGGTACCTGGTACCGGTAGCATTCTGCTTCCTTATCTGCAGCTCTTGATTCCTTTGCTCCCGAGCCATCCTCACACTATCTCTTCAATTCCTTTCACTCCAAGGGGTGTGAGAGGGTCTTCAAAGCAATGATTGTCTCCATTCAACTGCAAATACAACCACATGGCATTAGAACTTCAATTCTTATACTTTGCATCATTTAAAACTCAAAAGAAAACAAAATGAGTTGATTAGCATTTCAGCATAAACAAAATTGTGTGCTAATCAATCCATATCAAAGTTCATTATTTTGATTGCCCAATATGCTTTATGTTCTAATTCTACAAGCAAGTGACATGGTTTACCATAAACTAACCGATAAGAAGACATTCCTAGAATAGTCTTATACGCAGTACGGTAAGCCCAAAGCACATCGGTTAATCTTAAAGACCAATCCTTACGATCCAGATTTACTATTTTTTCTAAAATATATTTTATCTCTCTATTATCTAATTCAACTTGTCCACTTGTCTGTGGATGGTACAGAGTGGATATTTTATGAGAAATCATGTATTTCCTAATAAGATTTTTAAAAATTTTATTACAAAAATGTAATCCACCATCACTGATGATGGTTTGAGGTATCCCAAATCTAGATAAAATAATTTTCTTTTAAAAACTTGGTCACTGTTTTGTGATCATTATTTCTACATGTAATTGCCTCCACCCTTTTAGAAACATAGTCAACAACAACCAAAATATAAAGATATCCAAAGGATGGAGGAAATAGTCCTATAAAATTGTTGTCCCAACAGTTAAAAATTTCAATAACTAAAATAGGGTTTAAAGGCATTGTGAAACCTGAGAAAATTTTGATTTTTTTGGAAAAATGTCAAAACGGTAATTTACCACTATTATGCATATTTAAAATACGTATTATCTAGAGCTCGTATGATACAATGGACTTCTTCGTTGGATTCATATCGCGAAATCTAGTTACCTTGACAAATTTCATCAAATTTTGAGATAGTCAGGTTTTTCACGTTTTTTGAGGCATTCGGTGAACCCCAAAAAATAAATTTTTAATAAAATTTAAAATTTGGGAAAATAATTTTAATAAAGTTGAAAAAAAATATTGAGCTTGAACCGGAGCGAAATTTAATCGTTCGGGGGGAAAACGGACCCAGATATGTAAAAGGCGTGTGGCGCAATTAGGGCCAAGTCTTTCAAATTATAAAAAGGGTAAAATATCTGATTTTCAGCCGAAAAATATGCTGAAAATCAGTGTGTAACGTGTGAGAGGAGAAAGGAGGAGAAAGGAGGAAAATTCATCTTTCTTTTGCCTATTCAAGGAGTTCCGTCGGTCGAAATCCGTCGAGCCAAAACTTAAAGTTCATCTTCACGATGAGGGCTACGCAGCCATACCACAAACGAGGAATTTCACCAAAGATCCAAAGAAGGAAATTTGGGAAATCAAGAGCCTTGAGCTTGTTTGGTGTTATAAAAGTTTTCTACACTTCGATTGAGGTAGGGTTTTCCTACTTTGGTCTATTTTGTACCTATGATGTCAATTGAATAAGGTTTGGGTGTGTATTTATATGTATGTGGAGTTATACGTATAGATAGTTAAGAAATTGAGAAATGAGTCTAGAGATGACTTAAACTAATTTCTTAATTGAATTTGATATGTGGGAGTTACTTAAGTAATTCTTTGATGTTTGTTGTTTTGTGGACTATATTATGTGATAACATGGTATTGGTTCCTTGAAGGTGTTTGATTAAATGCCTTGGATAATTAAATGTTGTTATTTTGATGTAATTGAAATAACATATTGAGTTTGTTGCAATATGTGTACATATGCTCATTGAAATATTGAGCATAATGATGATTTATAGAAGTTATATGCATATGATATAAATTGTCATGGAATGTGATGATATGTGATTGATGTTGTTCATTTGGCATTCATTACACATTGAGCATGATATTAGCATAACATTCCTGGGCATAAGTCATGAGTGTGGGTGTGAGTGTGCATGGTTTATCAAATGCCACTCTTGGTATTTGATAAATGGACTGGGAAGAAAGGGATTGAATATCCCGTGGAGTCGCATGATTGCATGAAAGTTGGGTTGGGCTTTGTAAGAAGGAGCTAGAAGATCCCTTGGGTGAAAGACCCGGTGATTGGATATGTACTCCGTTGGCATATGAGCCCATAAAGTGTGTTGGTGTACGCAGAACCACTGGTTGAAGTCCATAAATTTCGTGTCTGTTGTGTGTCATTGGTGTAAGTCCATGAATGTCCACCCTAAGAAAGACCCTAGATTGTAAATGTCTTTCAATGTGTAACATGGATGACAAATTCATACACATTGGCACTTTCATGTGTTGAGGAGCCGGGAAGGGCTTGGGTTGAATTGCATGAGTGAGTCTTATTTAATTTCATGACATGACATGAAGAATTCCAAAATTGGATGTATATTCTTGCTTGGAATGTGATGGATTGTTGAATGTTGCATGTGTGCATTCTATGTGCATCTAGGTGGGGAGTAGCCTCTATAGGAATTATTCAACTAAGTGTGGCTCACCCTATATGGGAACATATTTTAGGTAGAAGATACACGCACGGGGATGACTCTTACTCAGGGCCTTAAGGGTGAAGAGAGCCCAACATGTTGTCTTTAACCTCAAAGTTTTGCCAAGCTTCTGGTTAAAAATGGTTTTTGGCATGTAATGTATGTAAAAGAATTGAACTTATAATAACTAAGTTTGATGCATAAATTCAATGGGTTTATAAGTAGTTGTGGTATATGTCACATTGGCATAGCAGCACATGTCACATTGGCACAACAGTACATGTCACATTGGCACAATGACACACGACAATGTCACAGTAGTACACGAAAATGTCACAGTAGTACACGACAATGTCACACTGGTATAAGTAAATGTCACACTGACACCAGCCTATGTCACATTGTGATAAATCGAATTCCCACTACTATAAACCCATGTCAAACTAGTACCAGTCAATGTCACACTGCATACATTGACATAGGATCCCGATTTTAGGGGCATCCCAAGTACGGATAATTGAACGCAATGTGGTCAATGTTTTATATTAGGTCTCGAATGATTCAAATGATTGTATAATTGCACATGTTGTGTTTTGGGTAGAGTTCCCCGTACAAAGGAGACTCTGCCCCAAAAATTTGTTAAATTATGGACCCCGATAACTAGGACATAATGGTGTGATATCGAGTTACTCGGTATCCATTGGTATTCCGCGGGTTGATGGGTAATCAACGAACCCCCGAATTTTGGGGTGTCACAGCTTGGTATCAGAGCTTAGTTATACAAATTACCTAGGACTTGATGGGCATTGGGATTAGACCATTGCATTCATTGTGCATTACATGTTATGTGTTATTTATTAGGTGAATTATATGCATGGTCAAATGTATATAGAAATGAGGAACACTGGGTTTAGAAAACATAACCTTATGTTCGCAAAAAGAGATGAATGGTATAGTTTAATGTCAAGATGTCTACTAGTAGTGGCACAATCACTGTTAATGAGACAAGGGGAGGACTCGCAGCGTTTCAACTTTGATCCCTATCTTGGGATACTAAGTTAGTCCTTTATTGCTGCATCATGCGTGAAAGATTTGGGCTTAGCGGTTGAAGCCTTGGAAGAGCCATTGTATGTGAATTCACTCCTAGGTGCTAGGGTGAGGGTTGACCAGATATGTCAGAATTGTGAATTGGAGATCTCAAGGATTCTTCTCACTGTGGTCCTTAGGGTCATGGACATGCTAGAGTTCGATGTAATCCTGGGAATGGATTGGTTAAGGGCACACCGAGTCATTATTGATTATAATCGAAAAAGGATTACTGCCTACACACCAGACGGTATTTGTTTCAATTTTCAAGGGGATAAGCACGATGTTTTACCCCAAGCCGCGTACGACTCTAGATGGTACAAGCAGTTGATGAGTTGGCTAGCAAGCCTTACCTTGGAGGACGAGGCGAGGCAGGAGTTTAGTCTACCTCCGGTTGTGTATGATTACGAGGATATTTTTTAGGAAGAACTACTGGGATTACCTCCACATAGGGATGTAGACTTCACCATTGAGTTACATCCCAGTACATCACCTATTTCTATGACTCCACATAGGATGGTGCCTACTGAGTTATAAGAACTCAAGGTCTAATTACAGGAATTGTTGGACAAGGGGTTCATTAGACCGAGTACATCACCTTGGGGCACTCCGATGTTGTTTGCCAAGAAGAAGGACAAAACCCTTCGACTATGAATAGACTATCGGTAGTTGAATAGGGTTACTATCAAGAATCGACACCCTTTGCCGAGGATTGATGACTTGTTTGATCAGTTGAGAGTGGCGCGGGTCTACTCCTAGATAGATCATTGCACAGGTTACCATCAATTGAGAGTTAGGGAGGAAGATATCCCTAAGATGGTATTTAGGACGCGATATGGGCATTTTGAGTTCACAGTGATGCCATTCGGATTGACAAATGCCCCGACGGCATTCATAGATCTCATGCATAGGGTGTTTCAACCATACTTAGAGCATTTTGTTGTAGTATTTGTTGACGACATCTTGATCTACTCCAAGTTTGAGGATGAGTACGAGGGTCACTTGAGGATTGTTCTTCAAACCTTGAGAGACCATCAGTTGTAGCCAAGTTCAACAAGTGTGAATTTTGGCTTACTAAGGTAAAATTTTTGGGACATGTGGTGTCGGCTTCAGGTGTATCCATGGACCCGGAGAAGTTTGAGGTAGTCATAAATTGGGAGAGGCCAAAGTCATTCTTCGAGATACATAGTTTTTTGGGATTGGCAGGGTATTACAAGAGGTTTAGTGAGGACTTCTCCTGATTTGCAGCACCCTTGACCAAGTTGACCCGGAAAGAGGTCAAGTTTGAGTGGAATGAGTCGTGTGAGAAGGCATTCCAAGAGTTAAGGAGAAGGCTTACTTCAGCTCCTATTCTGATAGTCCCAGAAAGGGGATAGTGATACACATTGTATTGACATGCCACTAAGGACGGACATGCACAGAAGGGTAGTGGCTTATGGTTCTCGGCAGTTAAAGAACCATGAGCAGAATTACCCCACACATGACTTAGAGTTGGTGACCATTGGCTTTGCCTTGAAGGTCTGACGCCACTATTTACATAGTGAGCAATTTGAGGTGTTTTCGAACAATAAGAGTCTGAAGTACGTCTTTACACAGCGGGAGCTCAACATGAGGTAAAGTAGGTGGATGGAGTATCTGGAGGACTATGACTTCACTTTGCATTAACATCCCGAAAAGGAATATATGGTGGCTGATACACTTAGCCAGAAATCATGGGGAGTCTTGTCTAATATGGCTTCCCGGGAGTTGCAGATGCTCGAGACTGTAGGACAATTCGGGCTACACTACATGGGGCTGGCTTTGGATACTTTAGGAAGTTTGGTAGGTACGCCTCCCTACTGAGCAGAGTGATCGAGTCCCAGGGGTGGGACACGGAGATATTGTCCATCATGGATCGGGTGTGGGTGATGAGGGCTGGACTATTCACTCGGATAGTAGTCTTTGGTATAGCGGAAGGGTTGTGGTTCCCCAGTCTACGGAGCTGAGAGAGGAGATCCTTAGGGAGTTCCATTACTCCCATTTTGTTGTACACCCCGGTGGCACGAATATGTATCAGGATCTTCGTCGCTAATACCACTTGAGTGCGATGAAAAAACATATTAGGGATTTTGTTAGTAGATGTCTCAAGTGTCAACAAGTGAAGGCTGAGCACCAAAGACTAGCAGGGTTACTCCAACCTTTAGAGGTAGCTGAGTGGAAGTGGGAGCATATCACGATGAATTTTGTGGCTAACTTGCCAGAAACATCGCGAGGGCTTGATGCGGTGTGGGTGATAGTGGACTGGCTTACTAAGTCGACACACTTTTTGGCAGTGCAGATGACCTTCACACTGGAGGAATTCTGTAGGTTGTATGTACTGGAGATTGTCGAGTTTTATGGAGTGCCCATATCTATAGTATCGGATTGGGATCCCAAGTTTACGGCTCATTTTTTGGGAAAGTTTCCAGCAAGCCATGGGGACACAGTTGATGTTGAGCACTGTTTTTCTTCCCCAGATGTACGGTTAGTCGGAGAGGACCATCCTGACACTAGAGGACATGCTACGAGCATGTGTCCTTGATCGCTAAGGTAGCCGGCAAGAGCACTTACCCTTAGTGGAGTTCGTCTACAACAACAGTTATCAGACAATCATACAGATTGCACCCTATGAGGCAATATATGAGTGGCCTTGTCATTCTCCGGTTTGTTGGACGGAGGTAGGAGAGAGACCCTCTACGTGTCCATATTTGGTGAGCGACACCTCAGAGAAGTTGGACTTGATACGGAAGCATCTTCTCATGGCTCAGAGTTGACATAAGTGCTACGTCGACAGACGAAGGCGACCTCTGGAGTTTGAGGTGGGAGATCACGTCTTCTTGAACGTGATGCCAAAAAGAGGAGTGGTCAGGTTCAGCAAGCGGGAAAAGCTGTCGCCGAAATATATCGGGCCCTTCGAGATACTCGAGAGGGTGTGTACAGTTGCTTACCAGTTGGCTTTACCTCCAAATCTATCGAGTTTTGACGTAGTGTTTCATGTCTCTATGCTCCGGAAGTATACTCCAGTTTCGATGCATATGGTGGATTAGGGTGTGTTGATTATTGATGCGGATGGTACCGTCGAGGAGGGACCAGTGCATATCATGAATAGTTGGTATCAGATTTTGCGAAACAAGACCGTGAGGCTAGTGAAGGTGTTGTGGCAACACCGGGGAATGGAGGAGACGACATGGGAACGCGAAGACACTATACGTACCAATTAACCTTTCTTATTCGAGGATAAAGGTACTTTCTTATGGCCATTTATTATTAAATGACCGTTGCATATTAATGTGATTGTATGTGCATGTGTGTGCTAATTTTGGGGACAAAATTCATTTAAGGGGAGAAGAATGTGAAACTTGAGAAAATTCTGATTTTTTTCAAAAAAATGGAAAAACGATAATTTACCACTACAATACGTATTTAAAATACGTATTCTCTAAATCTCGTGTGACACAACGGTCTTCGCCGTTGGATTCGAATCGCGAACTCTAGTTACCCTGTCAAATTTTATCGAATTCCGAGATAGTAATATTTTTGGTATTTTTTTAGGCGACGAGCATCTGATGACCCCCAAAAATGACGTTTTTACAAAATTTTAAATTTTAAAAAATATTAATAAATTTGAAAAAAAAATTGAGCTTGAACCAGAGCGAAATTTAATCGTTTCGAGACTAAAACGGACCCGGTTAAGTGAGGGCGTGTGGCGTGATTAGGGCCAAGTCTTTAAAATTATAAATAGGGTAAAATATCTGATTTTGAGCAGAAAAATCTACTGAAAATCAGTGTTTAACATGGGAGAGGAGAAGGGAGAAGAAAGAAGAAAAATTCATATTTCTTTCGCCGATTCACAGAGTTCCGTCAGTCAGAAGCCGTTGAGCCATGACTTAAAGTTCATCTCCTCGACGAGGGTTACACAGTCATACCACAACACGAGGAATTTCACCAAAGATCCAAAGAAGAAAATTTGGGAAATCAAGAGCCTTGAGCTTGTTTGGTGTTATAGAAGTTTTTTACACTTCGATTGAGGTAGGGTTTTCCTACTTTGGTCTATTTCGTACCTATGATGTCAATAGAATAAGGTTTGGTTGTGTATTTATATGTATGTGGAGTTATACCTATAGATAGTTAAGAAATTGAGAAATGAGTCTAGAGATGACTTAAACTAATTTCTAGATTGAATTTGACATGTGGGAGTTACTTAAGTAATTCCTTGATGTTTGATGTTATGTGGACTAAATTATGTGATAACATGATATTGGTTCCTTGAATGGGTTTGATTAAATGCCTTGGATAATTAAATGTTGTTATTTTGATGTAATTGAAATAACATTTGGAGTTTGTTGCAATATGTGTACATATACTTATTGAAATATTGAGCATAATGATGATTTATCGAAGTTATTTGCATATGATATAAATTTTCATGGAATATGATGATATGTGGTTGATGTTGCTCATTTAGCATTCATTACACGTTGAGCATGATATTGGCATAATATTCATGGACATAAGTCTTGAGTGTGAGTGTGAGTGGGCATGGTTTATCAAATGCCACTCTTGGTATTTGATAAAGAGACTTGGAAGAAGGGGATTGAATACCCGTGGAGTCACATGATTGCATGAATGTTGGATTGGGGTTAGTAGGAAGGGGCTAGAAGATCCCTCGGGTGACAGACCCAGTGACTGGATACGCATTCCATTGGCATAAGAGCCCATAAAGTGTGTCGGTGTACGCAGAACCGTTGCTTGAAGTCCATAAATTCCGTGTCCGTTGGGTGTCGTTGGTGTAAGTCCATGAATATCCACCCTAAGAAAGACCCTTGATTCTAAATGTCCTTCAATGTGTAATATGGATGACGAATTCGTACGCATTGGCACTTGCATGTGTTGAGGAGCCGTAAAGGGCTCGGGTTGAATTGCATAAGTGCGTCTCATCTCATTCTGTGAAACCTGGAGAATTTTGAACTTTTTGGACTAAGGGTAAAATCGTAATTTGCCACTATGATGAGGTTTACAATACTCATGTTCTAGACCTCGGATGAGGAAACGGAGTGCGCCATTTGATTCACAATGTGAAATCTAGTAACCACTAGAAAATTTATCGAATTCCGAGATAGTCGGGGTTTTGCACGTAAATCGAGACGACTGCGTGGCGATTGACCTTTTAAAGGTCCCCAAAAATAATTTTTTGAAATTTTTCTTAAAATTAAATTAAAGTTCAAATAAAATTTATTTGAACTCAATCCGAGACTTAATGAATCATTTTTGGACGAAAAACAAACCCGGAAGTCGGTAATATGCGGTGTAACGAGGACCGCACATTTAAAATTATAAATAGGGGCTAAAATATCTCAAAATGAGATATTTTCATTATGTTCAATAAGGGTGGCCGGCCATAGGGGAGAGAAAACAGAGAAAACAAAAGAGAAAGGAGAAAATTGATTCTTAGAGCTTCAATCCAAGATTTCCGGAATTCCGTCGGTCGGAATTTGTCGATTCAAGAGGCAAAGTTCATCTCCTCGACGAGGGCTACGTGTACGTACCAAGAACAAGGGATTCCACCGAAGATTCAAGTGGTGTTCTTGGTGTTCTTGGGGTATTTTTGAAGTTTTGAAGGTCTAATCTTCATTTCTACTCTCCAAGAAGTAGGGTTCTTCCTACTTGGGTTCATTCTAAACCTAAAGATGCTGTTTTTATATGGATTTATTTGGACAGAATGTGGGCTGTAATTGGGCCATTTTTTGTGGGTTGTATTTGAGCTTTAATTGTGCTAAATTGTGGGCTGTTTTGGTAGCCTATGTTGAGGCGGTTTTGTGGCTGTTTTGTAGGCTGTACGTAAGCTGTTTTGTGGGCTGTACATAGACTGAATTGTGGGCTCAATTGTGGGCTGTTTTGGTGGCCTATTAAGGGGCTGCTATGTGGCTGTTTAGTGGCCAAATTGCGGGCTGTTTTATGGTTAAAATGTGAACTGTTTTGTGCCGAAACGTGGACTGTTTTGTGCACTAATAATGAACTGATTTTGTGGGTAGCTTTGTGGCTGAATTGTGTTCTATATAGTGTCCATTTAGGGGATGTTAAGGGGCTGCTTAGTGGCTGATTTCGTGGGCTGCTTAGTGGCTGGTTTACGGGCTGTTTTATGGCTGTTTAGGGCCGTATAGTGGCTGAATTTTTAGCCACTTTGGGCTGATTTTCGCGGGCTGTTTTGTGCTAAATTTTGTGGGTTGTTATGTGTATCATGCACCATGTAATTTAAGTGTGTTATTGACATAGATTATGTAATAGCATGCTTGTCAATTGTGTTGATTATATTTGTTGATATATGCATGCTTTGATATATTGATATTGAGACGAATATGATATTTATATGCTCATTGATATGTGGTTATGAGGATATATGAAATTTACATGCCTATGATTTAAATTCCATAGAGTGTGAAGATGTATGGAATTATTGCTCTTGTGCTATTCATTCCATTGGGCATGATCATAGAGTCACATTCATTGGCATTGTGCATGAGTGTGGGGGAATGGTGCATAGTGTAATCAACACCTTGCTTGGTGCTTGATAGTGGACTCGGGAGAAAGTGGATCAACGTTCCTTTTTGAGTTGCACGGATGCATGGCATAAGGAAACCTTGTGTTGGGTATAGCAAGAAGGGGCATGGCGACTTCCTTGGGTGAAAAACCCTAAACATATGGTTCAGGCACTTACCAGGGGTGAAAAACCCAGAAAAGTGCTGGGTTTACGGAACTGGAGGTTGAGATACCAAAATCCGTTGCCCAAAGAATACATAAGGGGATTTTATGATAAAAACACCCATTCAATGGGTAGCTTCCAATAATGATCCGATTTATAAAAACATGTTTTCTAATTCAAACGATCATTGGAAGAAGTCCTCCGTCAATTGACGGGTCATTACACATTGACATTGCATTGTGTTGAGGGAGTCGGTGAGGACTTGGAATGGGTTGCATGAGTGATTTTCCATCTCATTTCATGGCATGGCGTTGTTGCACTCCAACTTTGAATGCACATCTTTATTTGGAATGATCAGTTATATGTTATACATAAATGTGGCATGAGCATGAGCATCTAGGGGGGAGTAGCCTTTGTAGGAAGTCTTCTACTGGGCGTTGGCTCACCATATACGGGAAACAATTTCAGGTGTGGGGTTTACACCGGCGGATGGCTCACGTGGAGAACATCAACGGTGAAGGGGCCGACATGTGGCCTTATTTTGAGTTTTTTGTAAACGTTTATGAAAACTTAGCTTTTGGCATGTAATGTGCATGAAAAAGGATTGTAATCCAATTGTTATAGACTATGTTTGATATAACAAATGCATGTTTTATATGAGAATGGATAAACGGTCCCTGTGTGGCCAAGTTTTACTTATAAATGGACCCGGCGTGGTCAATATTTCATATTGGGCCTCGGATGGGCCTTGTAAAATATATTGCACAGGTTGAGTATTGGGTTGAGCTCCCCGTACAAAGGAGACTTTGCCCGGATTTTTTGTTAAATTATGGACCCCCGTAAATGGGACATAACAGTGTGATATAGGCTTACACGATATCCACAGGCATTCCGCGGGTTGATGGGTTATCAACGGACTCCCGGATTTTGGGGTGTCACACATTCGATGACATGAGATTAAGAATTCCAACATTGAATGCATATTCTTACTTGGAATGTGATGGATTGTTGAATGTTTAATGTGTGCATTCTATGTGTACCTAGGTGAGGAGTAACCTCGATAAGAATTATTCTATTGGGCGTGGCTCACCCTATACGGGAACACATTTCAGGAAGAGGATACACGCCTGTGAATGACTTTCACTCGGGGCCTCAAGGGTGAAGAAAGACCAACATGTGGTCCTTAACCTTTAAGTTTTGTAAAAATTTTGATTAAAAATGGTTTTTGACACGTAATGTGTGTAAAAGAATTGTACTGAAAAAACTAAGTTTGATTCATAAATTCAATGGGTTTATAAGTAGTTTTGGTACATGTCACATTGGCACAATGACACATGACAATGTCACAGTAGTACATGAAAGTGTCACAGTGGTACACGACAATGTCACACTGATATAAGTTAATGCCACACTAACACTAGCCTATGTCACACTAACACCAGCCTATGTCACACTATGATAAACCGAGTTCCCACTACTATAAATCAATGTCACACTGCATACATTGACATAGGATCTCGATTTTAGGGCCATTACAAGTATAGATAGTTGGACCCGGTGTGGTCACTGTTTTATATTGGGCCTCGGATGGGTCAAATGATTGTATAATTGCACAGGTTGTGTTTTAGGTAGAGTTTCCCATACAAAGGAGACTCTACCTGAAAATTTCGTTAAATTATGGACCCCGATAAATGGGGCATAATGGCCTGATATCGAGTTACTCGATATCCACTGGTATTTCGTGGGTTGATGGGCGATTTTGGGGTGTCAAAGGCATGATATTTCTTTTCGAAATATTTTCCATTCTTTCACATCTGTTATAGTTTAAACAAAAGATATGAACATATTTGGAAAAAGTTAGCCAATAAAATTCACATTGCAAAATTTTAGCAGTGGTTTTCTTTGAAGCAAAATGACCTCTGCAAGCTTTAGAGTGATAAAACTGGATTACCTGACAAATTTAATGACTAGGTACATGATGTCTTATTCTTTAATCCTTAAAATTTTTAAATAGATAAGGATCTTCCCAGAAAAAATTACGTACATTATTTAGGAATTTATTTCAATCAATCCAGGTATAATTAGAAGGAATAGTACCAGTAGCTAAATAATTTACTATATCTGCATACCATGATACTTCGGTTATGGCTAAGAGTCGTTCATCTGGAATGGTTTCTCTAATCAGAATTGGTTCTTCCTTTATATCGTAATTCAATCTTTACAAGTGATCTGCTACCACATTTTTTACTCCTTTTTTATCTTTAATTATAAGATCAAATTCTTAAAGTAATAAAATCCCTCGTAGGATATTTTAGAGCTGCGTGATCTGTAAATACTACAATTGACGATCCAACCAAATATGATCAAAATTTATCTAATGCAAACACAACGGCAAGTAGTTCTTTTTATGTGGTTGAATAGTTCATTTGTGCATCATTTAGAGTTTTGCTTGCATAATATATAACATAAGGTTTTTTATCCTTCCTTTGGCCTAATACAGCTCCTACTGTGTAACCACATTAGTTCAAAAGGCAAAGACCAGTCAAGAGGTTGTATGATAGGTGCAGAAATAAGCATGTTTTTTAATTTGTCAAATGCTAATTGACATGCATCATTCCATTCAAATATTATATCCTGACATAAAAGATTACAAATTGGTCTTGATATTGAACAAAAGTTTTTGATAAATCTTCGATAAAATCTAGTGTTACCTCACAAAAGCCGAACATCTTTTACGGTTTCTAGTGAAGGAAGATTAGTTATTAAGTCAATTTTGGATTTATCGACTTCAATTCCTTTTTCAGAAACTATGTGACCTAAAACAATACCTTGTGTAACCATTAAATAATATTTTTTCAATTTAATACAAGGTTCGTTTCTTCACATCGAATAAGTACTCTTTTCAGATTTTCTAAACATTTATTAAATGACCCATTTACTATCAGATATAGGATAAATAATATTAGCATTTAATAGTTTTAGTACTTCTATGCGGACTACTTCTTTTAAGTGTGGATTCAATCTTCGTTGCATTTGACAAGATGGTTTATCATCTTCTTCTAAATAAATACAATGAGTACATTGAAGTGGACTTATACATTTTATATCTGCTATTGTCCAACCAATAACACTTTGGTGATTTTTCAAAACTTTTGTCAATTCTTTTTCCTGAGTTTCAGATAACTTTGATGATATTATCACTGGGTGGATCACATTTTCTTCTAGAAAGACATATTTCAAATTGGTGGGTAAAGGTTTTAATTCTTGCTTAAAAACGTGGACACTCGATTTTACAAGCTTTGGTAACAATTCTTCACATTGTAGATTCTTTACGGATGTATTTTCAGATTCGGTATCAAATATTAATTCCAATTCACATAACTCTTTTTTCAGTAAATTCTTTTCAAAGAAACTTTGAGTTAATGTTTCAACACAATTTACTTTATACGGTTCTTCTTCTTCTTCCTCTGCTTCTCTAGGTCGTTTTGTACCTTTAAAAATATTTAATTCCAAAGTCATATTTCCAAATGAAAGTTTCATGACTCCATTCCTACATTTAATCAATGCATGATGTAGCTAGGAATGGTCCACCCAAAATAAGAGGTATGTATTGAGATGCATACATCTGACACTTTGGTTCTGTGTCTATAACAATTAAATCTGCTGAAAAATAGAATTGATCAACTTGGACAATAACATCGTCCACAATTCCTTGTGGAGTTTTTATTGATCGATCTGCTAGATGTAATTTAACATTGCAAGGTTTTAGCTCACTTAATCCTAATTGTGTATATACTGAATAAGGCATTAAATTACAATTGGATCCAATATCTAGTAGAGCTTGTTCAATTCTAAAATTTTCAATGAGACATGAGACTATAGGACTACCTGGATCTTTATATTTGAGAAGCATGTCTTGTTGTGTTTTAGTATTAACTTTTTCTGTTGAAAATATTTCTTTGGTACATTAGCTCTTCTTTTTATTGTGCACAGATCTTTTAAGAATTTAACATAAACTGAAACTCTTTTTATTGCATCCAATTGAGGAATATTAATCTTTACCTGTTTGAATAGTTCAAGAATGTCAGATTGATCCTTTTCAATTTGCAGTTGCTTGACCCTTTGAGGAAAAGGTAAAGGAATAGGACATGGAGGATCTTTTTCACTTTGTATTCCTGGTTGCTTTTTTATTAAAGGTTCAAATTCAAGTGGTTCATTTACAGGAATTGACTCACGTCTCTTCTTTGGAATCTTGGGTTTTATAGTTTTATCAATTACCTTACCACTTCTTAGTGTTGTGATTGCTTGTACTTGACTTGGTGACGTTTCAGATGACACAGCATTAGCTTGGTTCTGACTTTGTGGGGGTTTAGGTTGAGATGAAAACTTTTATTTTTTCTAAAATACTTAAGGACTTGGTCAACTTAGCAGGATGACTTTTAATATCTTTAATACTCTGGGAAGTTTGAGAGTTAAATTCATTAAAAGCTTGAGCTGTTTGAGCATTAAAATTCATTTGATGTTGGATAAATTGATTCATAGTGTCTTCCAGAGTTCTTTTTTGAGGAGGTATATACAGTTGATATTGTTGTTGATTTTGTATTTGTGGGGGACCTTGTGTTTGATTTCTAGGTTGTGTATTTCTACAACCAAAATTTGGATGATTTCTCCATCCTGGATTATAAGTTTCAGAATATGGATTTGAATAAGGTTTATTATAAATTGGAACAACTTTTGATTGTTCAATTAAAACTTCTTTAAATGTAGGTATAGTTAGACATTCCCTAGCAGGATGTCCTGACAACGCACAAATTTCACATTTTTTATCAGTAGAAGATACAATAGCTACTTCCTTTAGTTTTTTCATTTCTAAGGCTTCTAATTTTTGAGATATACTAGCCATTTTAGCTCTTCAATCATCATCGTCTTTTAATACATATTTTCCTCTTTTGGATGTAGATGACTTATTTTCCACAATATTTGAAGAGGTTGAGTACCACATCTGGGAACTCTCGAAAATAGTACCAAAAAATTGAAGTACTTCTTCAGGGTTTTTATTCATAAAATTCTCCTTGAGCCATCATTTCAACAAATTGTCGAATTGCAGAAAGAAGAGCATCATAAAAGAAACCAACTAAAGTCTAGTTTTCGAATGCATGACATGGACAAGCTTGGAGAAGATCTTTAAATCTTTCCCAACATTGATAAAAAAGTTTCTTTTTCTTTGACGGTAAAATTCATTATTTGACGTCTTAATGTATTAGTACGATGCACAAGAAAAAACTTTTTAAAGAACTCAGTTTGTGAAGCTTGCCAACTGTTGATAGAATTTGCTCGTAAAGCGTTAAGTCACAGTTTAGCTTTATCTTTTAAGGAAAACTGAAAAAGTCTTAATTTGATTATTTCAAAGTTATCTTGCAAAGTTTCACAGACTTCTTCATATTCTTTTATATGAACATAAGGGTTTTCATCTTCTAAACCATGAAATTGTGGTAGTAATTGTATGGTTCCTGGATTAACATTAATATTTGGAGTGTTTGTTGGAAAAGAAAAACATTACGGGATATTAGTTCTTGTAGGATGTAGATATTTTTTTAATGGTCGAGTATTTTGAAATACTTTATGTTCTCTGTCTTCTTCCTCCCTAGGTACCTTTTGATTCATACTTAAGTCAAAGGATACTTTTGTAGATTTTGATGATGAGGATGATGAAGATGAAGGAGTTAACTGATTTATTAAAATTTTTTATTTTTTTTATTTTTTTCAAATTACTTTAACTCCCCGGCAACGGCGCTAAAAACTTGATTCACACTTTTTAGTGTGTTTGGATTATATTATATTATACACCCAAGTATAAGTAGTCAAATTATAGTTTTCTCGGTTTTACGTCCAAGTATCGATCCCACGAAGAGTTTTTAGTTATTCAAATTAAAAAAAAAATAGTAAAATGGTTGTTTGAAGTGGTGTGGTGTTTGATAGCTTCTGATGTGAGCTTAGTTTAACAATTAGTTTTAATTTAAACAAAATGCAGAAATAAAGTGCGGAGATAATAAAGTACGTAAATAAAACAAATTAATGATAGGAATCTAAAAGATTCCCTTCAGTTTAGGGATCCATATGCTTCATATTGTTTAATTTCTGAAAATGCTACCTCACAACAATTAACCTCCATTTTACGGGAAAGTCAATCGGCAGGTTTGATGTATATAAATCATAACACAACTTCTTCTTAGGCTAGCTGGTGGTAATAAATCATAACTCAGTAATTTCTTAGGAAAGCTGGTTATATCCGTGTCAATTGATTAACCCAAGCAAACCAGAAGGGCAAGCCATTCATGAGGAATATTTGAGTTATTCTCCTGCTGTTATAATTGTAAGTGCATATATAATAAACCGTAACACAACTGTTTCTTAGGCTAACTGGTGGTAATATAGTATAACACACCAACTTCTTTGGAAAGCTGGTTATAGATGTGCCAAATGACTCATTCAAGTGAACCAGAAGACAGAGCCAATTCATGAGGAATACTTGAATTATCCAATAGGTCATCTATGATACCTATATGTGCCAGTTAAACATCCTCAGCATTCCAGTGGAGGAAAAGCCATATCAGTAGGAACACCGTGGTTGTTAGATTGTAGATATATTTATGCATAATATTTAAACAACCCTAAAAACCCATGAGGATCGTTTAGGTTTTGTACCACACATCAGTAGAAAATTCTCAGCGTTCCGGTGGAGGACAAACCATACCGGTAGGAACACCTTAGATCTTTAACTAGCGGGTCTTATGATATACTGATGACATAATTCGAGGCTAAACATCGAAATTACATACATCACTATATCACGAGTTAAGCATATAATGCATCTATAAATAAATATATATAAAAAACATCAACATTTCCAAAACTTAACCAATATTATACATATGTTCACCCTAGTTTGAAGGGTATAAACGACTACTCACGCTCCATTGCTATAGACAAGCAAGAATTGCGGGTAGTATTCATTACAACAGAAATTAAAATACAACTTTTTTCACAAGGAACACTTGAAACACAACCACCTTTATTATCATTGAAGGCACAAAATTGGCGGTAGTTCAATTATCCGAATAGAAAGAAATGTAGAAATACAAAAACGTTATCCCACCCACCGGCTATATCTTTCTCTTTTCTCTCTTTCTTTCTTTCTTTTTTTTCTCTCTTCGGAACTTGGAGGCCGGCTGGTTTTTTTTTAGTAAGGGGTTGGTTTTGTGAGTGTAGAGCTAATGTGGGAAGACTTTGTAGAAAGTGTAGGAAGGCTAGGTAGAAAGGGTACAAAATGGAGGGAATGGAGAGAATTGTAAAACAAAGGCTCTATTTATAGACGAGGGGAAGGTGGACGATTGATTAGCATAAAAAATAGCATAATTATATGTGCTAATCATCCCTTAATTAATGATTTTTATCATGCTATTGATGGGAGTTATATATGTTGAGTTATTAATGACGACATTTTGTATTTGTAGTTAAAAGGTGTTAAACAAGACTCCCTTTGGCACTTCAACAACGATGGAGACAAAGGGGGATGAAAGAATGAGAATTTTAATGCTCAAAAGTTGCTGAAACAGCAGAAACAGCGGACATTGTACTGGTACGGTACCGTACCGGTATGCAAATGCTACTGGAGTTCGAGGTACCGGTACGCTGTACCGATACTGTTAGTCGAAATTTTCCTTAAGTCTCTGCAGTTGAAGCTCTGTCACTTTGCGGACCCCACCATCAGCTCTCCCCTGTTCCCCTAACATGCCCACAATACTATTCATCACTTTCACACCATGGATTGGATATTTGGAGCTTGGGTGATAAATGATGAAAGAGAGAGAGGAAGAAGCTGGGTGTGCAGACAAGCTCTGCACACCCCTGTCCAACCCATGCCGCCTGCTACCTATGGATGAAAGGGACTTCCTATGCTACCCCAGACCTCTAGAGGCATGTTTTGGAGGGAAAAGGGGGAGAGAGTTCAGCATAATGGGAAAAGGAGATAGATATAGAAAAGGGAGCTGGGTCAAAGACAATGAATAGTGCTGTTAGAGAGATAAATTGATTTTTCTGCATTTTCTTCATTACATTGCCGTGTAATCTTTTGTAAGGATATTTAGAACTTCATTGAATGTCATTAATGTTATTTTCCTTCATGTTTCTTGTTGGTTTAATGCTCATTTAAAGCTTCACTATTAATGCTCCAAGTCTTTCATTTTTCTTAGCTGTAAAATGAGTTTGAAATGTTTTCACTTTTAGCCTTTAATTTCTTGCACTTAGTTACTCTAAATCTTCATAATTTCCCATGCACTCTCATTACATTGTTGGTTTCATTTCAAGCATGAGTAGCTAAACCATTAAGTTGGTAAATCCAAGGAAAACCTCCACTTGGGTATACCATTCCAACTCATTCTCCTCCCTCTCTTATAAGTTCAATGGTTCGGTTTGACCAAGTTGAGTGTGGATGAGTTGATAAGTCTTTGATATTTTGTAGACTTAGTCACAGATTATGCTTAGATCCTCACCAATTTTATCCCTAGCTTCACGCGAATCAATCAGTTATTCATGCTCTATCAGAAGAGGGTTTGGAGTTGAGATGGTATTCCCATTGGAGTGACCTCTCGGGTTTGCCAACATTTGTTTTCTCATTACAGCCTCATTAGTACACACTTCACCAAACAACTTTCAACCACAAAGATTTTACACTATCATTTTCACCAAGTCATTTTCACATTGGTTTACTTCCTTCCCCGTGGAATGGACCTTGGAATACCACCAAGTAAAACACGACCCATGAAAGTCTCCTTGCGATTGGGAATCATTTTTGTGCACATACATCTCATATTTACATCATCCCATTTTCCTTCCTCCTTGCCCTTTCTTTTGACAGTAGCCCAAGGGAGAGAAATCCTTCCCTTCATCCATGCATTCCATTGTCTAAGGGATAGTAATTAGGGGTTAACGGAGGTAAGGTAAACCATCAATCATTTTTGGTGCTGCTGCTGAGGAAGGCAAGTGTCAAACCAAGAAGGTGATTTCCAAACTACGGAGGTAAGTCTCGTGATCTTCATCATGGGTTGTGGTACGTGGTTCGTGTACATATCTTTGTTTGTGTATAATTTTAAAAGTTTTTTTTGGATCCTTTGTTGTATGTGTGGGTGGGACGAGCAACACCGATTGGTTAGGCAATTCATTGACCCTAATATGAACATTAACCAAGACTCACCTGAGGATGTGGGTGACAATTTTGATGATGTAGGTGCCAATCCTATTGTCCAAGAGGATGGGGGATTGCAATAACATGGAAGGCCTAGCCCTCGAGTGCTTTTTCCCCCACCTAGTAATGAGGGGAACAACATCCCACTTGACCCTCCGACTAGGTCAATGAGGGATTTCCTTCAACCAACCTGATGCACCACACCCTCATTCATTCTTCTCCCAATCCAAGCTCATCTCTTCATAGTCAAACCGGGGATGTTGAACTTGCTTCCTGAATTCCACAAAATCGAGGGTGAGAACTCTTATTCACATATAAGGGATTTTGAAGAAATAGTTGCAACTTTTACCCCTAGTCATAACATGGAAGAAATAGCTAGGATGAAATTGTTCCCATTCCTCTTGAGTGATAAAGCAAAGACTTGGCTTCAGTCCTTAAGATCTCGGACTGTGAGATGTTGGGAAGAAGCAATCCCTATGTTTTTGAAGAAATTTTTTCCGGTGCACAAAACTTTTTCGGAGAATCAAATTCAAAATTTTTCGGAGAATTCCAACGAACAAATTTATCAATGCTGGGAAAGATACAAAGAGTTGCTACCGTCCATCCCACATCATGGTTTTAAACCATGGCAATTGGTTAGCTTCTTCTATGAAGGAATTACACCGGGCCATCAATAGTTTATTGACATGATGTGCAACGGAGAATTTTTGAACAAAGAACCCAATGAGGCATTGGACTATTTTGATATCTTGTCCAAAAATTCACAGTCATGGCACATCGCTGATCCTACCGATGTACCAAGAGCTTTGCTTCAAGGGAGTGGGCAACAAAAGGGGGGAGGGATTTATGATCTAAAAGACCGGGAAGACCTACTTTCACAAATTTTCAAATTTTCTAGGAAAGTAGGAATCTTGAGGTGAATAGGAGACAGGAGGTGTCCCAAGTGTCAAGAACCGATGAGGTTAGTTCTATTTGTGAGAATGTTGATCACTCCATATCAGAGTGTTCGAGCATTCTGACACTTAGGGAAGCATACCATGAAGAATTTCATACCTTAAATCAACCGAGGCAATCATTCTCTCCATATTCTAACACCTACAATTCGGGGTGGAGCAACCACCCTAACTTTAGCTGGAGAAATGAGAACCCCATTCCTCATGGGTCCAATGCATATTCATCTCCCGTGCCACCTAAAAAAGGTCAATACCCAAACCATGGGCAAGCGTCTACCTCCTAATACCCACGAAAAAATTAGCAAGGGTATCAATCGACACCACCGCAGCAGAATTTTTCACAAAATCCTCCTCCACAAGGCTTTTCTAATCAATGACCATCAAATCCATCCACCTACCAACCTCCCCATAAGAGGAACTTGGAGGATGTACTTTGCAACTTCATTCAAAGTCAAACCACCTTCAACAAGGACATTTCAACCCAACTCACCAAGATCACCAATGCCATTGGGTTGTCTCAACAAGAGAAAAGGAAATTCTCTGCTCAACCCTAAGAGAATCCCAAAGGCCAACCTATGGTTGAAGTGGCCTCACCCACCCAAGAGAGTTGTGAACAACTCAAGGCGGTCACCACTCTTTGAAGTGGCAAACAATTTGAAAAGACTGTGGTGCCAAAGGTTGCACCCAAAGCTCCATTGTCAATACAAGAAGAAAGTGAGGGTGAGGCCAAAGAAAGTGTGTCTGAAAAAGGTGAGAAGAGAAAAAATAGAGATGATGTTGTAATTGAAAAAGAAAATATAATAGATGAGCACATGTTTATTCCTTCTATACCTGCCCCTTTTCCCCATCGTTTGAAGCCACCGGCTAAGGTGGCTAATTATACTGACATTTTGGAGATGTTCAAACAGTTAAAGATCAACATCCCTCTCCTCGATGCTATCAAGCAAATACCATCATGTGCAAAAATTTTGAAGGATCTATGCATGGTAAAGAGAAGGTTAAATGTTCAAAAAAAGACATTTTTAACTGAGCAAGTGAGCACCATTTTGAGGACCAACACTCCTCTGAAATTCAAGGATCCCAGCTATCCAGCAATTGCCATAACCATAGGGAATTGCAGGGTGGAGCAAGTGTCATTCTCCTCCCATACTCGGTGTATCAAAAACTCCAACTTGAGGAGTTGGAGCCCACCTCAATTGCACTTCAACTGGCAGATCGTAGCATCCGCGCACCAAGGGGAGTAGTGGAAGATGTTTTAGTTTAAATTGATAATTTTTAATACCCCGTTGATTTTATTATCTTAGATACACATCCTGTAGCTAATCTGAGTTCCCAAATTCCTGTTATTCTTGGATGACCTTTCCTTGCTTCATCTAATGCTATGATTAATTGTAGGAATGGGTTGATGAAATTGGCATTTGAGAACATGACTATGGAGCTTAATGTGTTCAACCTAACAAAACAACCGAGAGATGATGAGGAGATGAATGAGGTAAATCGAATTGACATCTTGGTCGAGGAGCAAATGGAGTTGGAAAGAATGCTGAAATTAAAGGAGAAACAAATTGTTGACATTGAGGAATTGGAAAAGCAAGAGGAGAGTGAAGACTAGAAGGGGATCGAAAGTTGGATCCCCACATTTGAGGCATTACCCAAGCAAAAAAGAAAAAAAAATTCGTCAGGTGAACAAAAGCCAAAGCTAGAATTGAAGTCGTTACCCTCCCACTTGAAATATGCCTATCTTGGTGAAGGAGAGACGTTCCCAGTAGTCATAAGCTCAACCTTGAAGGAGGAACAAGAAGAAAAACTCTTGGAGTTGTTGAAGAGGCGCAAAGGAACAATTGGGTGGACTATCGGGGACATAAAGGGGATTAGCCCTATCATTTGTACCCATCATATCTACCTTGATGAGGATGCCAAACCCTCATGACAACCTCAAAGAAGATTAAATCCCAGCATGAAGGAGGTGGTCAAGGAGGAGGTTTTAAAACTACTTGATGTGGGCATCATCTTTTCGATTGCCGATAGTAAATGGGTAAGTCCCACACAAGTAGTACCAAAGAAATTGGGAGTTATGGTAGTAGAGAATAAGGAAAATGAACTCATACCCACAAGAATCATAACCAGATGGAGAGTTTGCATTGACTACCGAAAACTCAATTCTTGTACAAGGAAAGATCACTTTCCAATGCCATTTCTAGATCAAGTTTTGGAAAGGGTAGAAGAGCACCTATTCTATTGTTTCTTAGATGGGTACTCTAGCTAAAATCAGATTGAGATTGCATTGGAGGACCTAGAGAAGACAACGTTCACCTGCCCATATGGTACCTTCGCCTATCGTCGTATGTCATTCGGACTATGCAATGCCCTGGGGACTTTTCAACGGTACATGATGGGGATCTTTAGTGATATGGTGGAAAAGATTGTAGAGTTATTCATGGATGATTTTTCCATTCTTGGTGATTCCTTCGATGGATGTTTGGAGAACTTAGAGAGAGTATTGGAGAGATGTGAAGAAAAGGATCTTGTATTGAATTGGAAAAAGTGTCACTTTATGGTGACGAAAGGAATTGTGTTGGGCCACATAGTGTCGGCAAGGGGCATTGAAGTTGATAAATCCAAGGTGGTTCCAACCTTCCTACGGCGACAACCATTAAGGGAATCTGGTCATTTTTGGGCCATGCAAGTTTTTATCGTAGATTTATTAAGAATTTCAGTGTATTGGCCTAACCCCTTACCCAATTACTGTCTAAAGAAGTCCCCTTTGAGTGGTCGAATGATTGTGAGGCATCTTTTCAAAAATTAAAAAGCATGCTTGTCATGCCTCCTATCATGCGACCACCTAATTGGGATCTTCCTTTCGAGCTCATGTGCGACGCGAGTGATTATGCGGTTGGTGCAGTGCTGAGTCAGAGGGAGGAAAATCGACCGTATGTCATTTACTATGCTAGCAAGACACTTAATAAGGCTCAAATGAATTACACCACCACGAAAAAAGAATTGCTAGTCATAGTGTTTGCTTTAGATAAATTCCGTTCATATATCATTGGTTCGCCTATTGTTATTTTCACTTACCATTCTGCCTTGAAGTATTTGTTAGCTAAGCAGGATGCGAAACCAAGGCTCACTAGGTGGATCATCCTCTTGCAAGAATTTGATTTGACAATTAAAGACAAGAAAGAAGTAGAGAATGTTGTGGCGGATCACTTATCCCGACTGGCGGTGCAAGAGACTAATGAGCATTTTCCCATTCCCGACTATATTCCTAATGAACATTTACTTTCAATTCATTCAATTTATCCTTAGTATGCTGACATCTGTAATTACATTGCAACAGGACAAATACCGCCACATTGGAGCCCGGAAGATAAAAGATGATTCATGGCGGGCGTGAAGTATTTTTACTTCGACAATCCGTATTTGTTCAAATAATGCCCAGACCAAGTTATGAGGAGATGCGAGTCCAAAAATGAACAGCGGAACGTCCTTGCATTCTATCACTTCCAAGATTGTGGTGGGCAATTTTCAGTAAAGAAAACTTCAGCAAAAATTCTTCAGTCAGGTTTCTATTGGCCCTCTCTGTTTAAAGACTGTGTTTCATATTGTAAGGCATGTGACAGATGCCAACGATTGGGTAGCATGACCCATCAAAATATGATGCCCCTTTCCCCTATCCTTGTCATAGAAACATTTGACTGTTAGGGCAACGATTTCATGGGTCCATTCCCCATGTCATTTGGTTACCTGTACATTCTTCTGGCAGTGGACTAGGTGTCCAAATGGGTAGAGGCTATCCTAACCAAGACTAATGACCATCAGGTCATAGTCAAGTTCCTCAAAGAGAACATTTTCTCGAGGTTTGGGATGCCTTGTGCAATGATCAGTGATGGTGGATCCCATTTCTGTAATAGGTCATTTGCATCATTAATGTTTAAATATGGCATTACACACAAAGTATCCACTGTATACCACCCACAAACCAATGGCCAAGCTGAATTAGCTAATAGGGAGATTAAGAATATCTTGAAAAAATGGTTAACCCAAACAGGAAGGATTGGTCAGTGAGATTGATCGATGCCTTATGGGCATATGACTTGATCTGAAATGTGTACACCCAAGTGCAGGCGGTCAAGTTGTAGTAATAATCCGGTTTGAGTCCGAAGTCAAATCCACAGGGAACCAGTAGTTTTGGTGTTATAAAGTAATCGGTGAAGGGAACCAATTGATTGTAACTTTTGAGTTTTTAGGGTTGTGAGATGCGGGTGAATTCCTTGAACAGAATATTAAATTCTTTCAAAGAATTTTCTAGATAAAATATACGATTGATTCAAATGGCACAGAAATCACTCTTTAGTTCGAGGATCGAGACATGTGGTCAATTATCCGAAATATGATATTTTTGCTTGATGACTCAATTAACTCCCATGTCAACGACGAGTCAATCGGAAGATAGAAATGGCCTATTAAGGTCATGGTTCCGAGGTCTCACTAGAAGTTCACAAGAACTATCTGTACCGAGAGTTATCGCGTGTACAAACAAACAAGTAATTCTTCATGACATTCAACCATAGCTTTAATAGTTCATCCTTTTAATGAGGCTTGATAAAGGGGGATGATTAAAGGGTAGTCATGAAGATCTAGCTGGGGTACTTGCCTTGAAACGAAGAGTCTTTCTATGCAGGAGTCATCCATGTCATAGGAAGGCTATTGATTATACAAAGTACTTTAGCTTTGCTAGATGCAATCAATCATCCAAAAGCAAGGGAATATGAACATTAAGCATTAGAACAAAGCATCATATGATATCCGGATAATCACCACATGTCCTTTACCTCTTACTAAAGAGTGAATGAAAAACTACTCACTCTTCATAGCTTTGGTAAAGCTAGAAAAGTGAGTGATGCTCATCCTTCTAAGTAGAGGGCTTCACGACGTAAAAGTATAATTAACAAAGAGCTAATCTTCAACAAAGAATGAGTGAATCACGTTCCACCCTTCATGGCTTTGGTAAAGCTAGAAAGGTGGAAGAGTTTCACTCTTCTAAGCAAGAAGGGAGCTCAAATAATGAAAGTGCAAGACATAAGTAAAAACATGTATGTAAGAGCATAAATGTAAAGACTAGAAGGAAATAAAGGCATAAATGTAAAGACTAAATGTAAATCAAGAACATAAATGTAAAGACTTAAAGTAAATAGAGGAATTACAACTCTTAAGTAAATGTAAATGTGAACATTAATGTAAAGGAAATGAGTGGGAATCTCAACTCCCGAATTCTTCTAGTAAAGAAAAAGACTAAGACATGAATTAAAATGGATGTGATGAAATCCTAAATGGTGAATCCCTCCAATGGTTCCACCTATGTCTGTCTTTTCTACACAAAACTAAGTGTATTTATAGGCAAGGAGAAGGTAGGGAAGATGTAAAAGAATAGAGCTGGGCGTTAAAGTCAAAGTGAAATGTCAACCACTCTGCAGGTAGTCTGTCCACACCGTTCAAACGGTTTGGGCGTTCGAACGGTTCCTCTGGCTTTGCTCTCTGTCGTTCAAACGTCAGAAGGATGCAGTCCATGTCAGTTATGTCAGTCCACACATGGTTTCTGTCCAAAATCTTCCTCCAAGTCTTCATGTAAATCTTCCCTCCAGGTCCTTACAGAATCTTAACTGATCTGTTCAATAATTCCTGGGGCGTTCGAACGGTGGCCACCGTTTGAATGTGGCACTCAAGTGCCTGGGCCTTCTGACTGCAAGTCTGTAACACGCCATGTCTTCAGTCAGTCTGATCTTTGTCCTTGCTCTAGCAGACGTTCGAACGTTCAATACCGTTCGAACGTAGTTCTTGAATCTCCAGGGTCTTGGGTTTTTCTTACAACACATATAGCAGTTTCTGGCCTGGTTTCTCATTACCGTTCGAACGGTGTTTGACGTTCGAACGTTCCTTCCATATTCCAAGCTTTTGCAACTAGGTCCTTAAAATGTTGTGATTGCCACCAAGGGATGCTTTTTGGTGCTTTTGAACTCTTGTTCACTTTAAGACCTGAAACATCATTCTTTAAGCTCCACCAAAGCATAATTAGTCCAAAACATGGCATAAGAGTATGTTATTTTGAGTGTTAATCAGCGTACCGTACTGCCCATTAGACTGTTTTAGGTATGTCTCCCTACTGGCTAGTTTATGAAAAAGCTTGCCATTTGCCTATTGAAATGGAGCACAAAGCCTACTGGGCCATAAAAACTTTGAATTTTAACTTGAGCATGGCTGGTGAGCAAAGAAAGTTGGAACTGAATGAATTGGATGAGATTCAAAGAGATGCATATGAGAGTTTCAAAATTTCAAAGGAACGGGCTAAAGTTTTTTAAGATAATTCCTTCATAAGGAAGTCATTTGAGCCCGGACAAAAAGTGCTCTTGTATAATTTTCGTCTCTCCATTTTCTAAGAAAAATTAAGATCCCACTAGGATGACCCCTATCTTGTCAAGGTGGCCTACCCCAACAGAGCAGTGGATATCACAACCTCTAAAGATGGAGGAAGATTTTTAAGGGTTTTGAAGAACAAAGGGTGGAGGAAGATTTAATTGACCCTGTGTATCCGAAGGTTGTGGAAGATTAGCTAGTTTTTATCTTCTCTAGTGTGTACTGTTCCTTTTATGTAATTATGTCAATTTTATTTCTTTTATGTCACTCACTTTATTTGGTTTTATAGATTGGTTTCTCGTAGATCCAGATCTTGATGTTTTTGTCAAAAGCTCAATTGCAAGGTGTTCTCTTACCCTTCTTATCTTTTTATTGTCTTTCATTACATACTATATCTTTTTGTTGCATTGAGGACAACACATGATTCTAGTTGGGGGGTGAGGTGCACCATTTATATGATACACCAAGGTTGTTGAAAAATGTTGATTTTTGCTCACAATAGTGCAAAATTTGTGAAATTTTTGATGAAAAAATATCTAAATTTGATCTGTATTCCTTCATTTAGAGTTTGTGTGTTGGATGACATGTTGATTGTTGTTGTGAACTATGTGCACATTAGCATTCTATGGAAATTGATCCTATGCATGAGTATCACATATGTAATGATTTTCAAACTCATCTATATGTGATTTTTGAATGTGTAATTTCGGCACTTTATGGATTGCATTCATGCTTTAAGCTTGACATAAGTAATGGAGATGAGTAAGGACCCACGAGAGCTTTAGTGTCAATTCTTTTGGGAGGGAACTTACATTTACTCAAAGAACAATTTTTCAATCTCAATTTTGATCAATAGTCTCATTACCTTTGTTTTGGTTAGTTGCATTGGGTTGTATACTGATTTGTCTTGAGCATATAATGCCTTCCCATGCGGACCTAGAAGTGATATCAGGCTATCGTTGAATATTTTGAGCCTTTGCCTTTATCTTGTGCACATTTTATCCCTAGTGCCTTGATTGAGCCTATTTTAAAATTCGTTTATATGCCACACATTCAACTAAGCCAAAGAAAATAAGAAATACCTACCTTTCCTTGATTATTCCAAAAGCAGAAATGAGTGATTGGAAATGAAGGAACTGTGATGTGAAAATGCAAACAAAAGGGATGAATGAGGTTGAAACTCAATGAGTTGAACAAGAGAAACATGAAAAATTCAAGAAAAGGAGAAAAATGGGTGAAGAAAAAAAAGAAAAAGGAAATGACAAGGAAAAAAAAGAAAAAAAAAGGGAGGTGACGATACGAGAATCAAAATCCCCTGAAAAGGGAAGTGTTTTTTTTTTTCATAATCAAGGTCTCTCACTCGGAACAACCCTTTTTGCTACCCTTTTTCCTTCATTTCCTTTACCTAGATATCACCCCAAGGCCCCATTATAACCTTTAAAGTCCTAACTGATCTAGAGAAGTATGGGAGGTGCATAATTTCAAAGAAAATGATGAGTTATGTCTTACTATCTAATGCACTAACATTCTATTCATGAGACTATGCCAATGTCGCTTCATTTTCACATATGAACTTCATTTTTTGATTACATGTGAGCACTTTGTTTTGAACACAAGATTCTACATCACATGTACACATGGAGAGCATACCAGGATAACTTGCTTGCATTTATTGCTTAAGAGTGTCCCTTGGCAACTTTTGCATTGAAACTGAGTTTATCTAGCCATTCGAATGTGAATCCTGTTGTGTAAATACTCATATTGTGTGCTTAATTCACACACAAACAGATTGGAAGTCAATGTGTACATACATACTTTAGACTAGTGTTGGAGACTATGATTTTGCTCATGTATGTTTAGTTCAGTCATATGAGAGATGTGTTAAATAACTCATGCTTCTGAAATGAAGGAATATGGCTCAAGTTTTTGATATTTGACATGACTTAGGAATGCCCCGATTAGGAAATTTATGATGCGTATTTTAGGTGTTCCTTTTGATAAAGTGAAAATAGAAATCCATTCCACGTAGATTGAATGTATCAAAGGTTTAAATCACTGTACAATTTTAACATTAATTTGGGCATGATGGTTCGAATTGTGGTTTTCAAGAGGAGTGCATTGTTGGAATGGAGTAGTGATCATTAGGAGTGTGGTAAAAGTGTTAGGGAGGTCCTTAGTTGAAATGGTGCGGTGAGACGAGCTCAGTAGAATTTTGGTAGCCAAAACAACAGAAACCGTATCGGTACAGCATACCGGTACGCAAAGGCTACTAGAGTTCGAGGTACCGATACGCAGTATCGGTACTGTCTGTTGAACCGAGAAAAAAAATTAGGGCTTTTATTTTAAATCTATCGACAAACTCTCATTTCCCACCCAAAATTCCTACCCTATCTCTCCCCTTCCCTCACTCGAAAGCACCAAAGACCCCATTTCCCTTCCTCCCTCCTTAAACCCTAGACCATCTCCCTCATTCTACTCGATTTTTGGTACCATCCTCGCCCAAGACCTTTACTGCCGAATCCCCCAAATCCCTTAAATCTCCTCAAGCATTTTCACATGGCTCGTCGATTTGGAGTGGTACTTGAACTAATAGACTCGATCGAGGGTCGATTGTGGTTCATTTTTTCTTTTCTCTCCATATGGACATTGTTGCACTCCATGGCCTGAACCAAAAAGAGCGGGATCCAAGTCTCCTCCACCCGAATAGCCTAATAGCCGCAATAGGAGTAGTGGAGGGCCAAGCATGGATCCTGAACAGCAACGAAAAAGGGCGAGGACAACGGCACGACTCTAGTTTATTGGGGACAAGGGCGTTACATGTGAGCGACATTTTGATTTTATTTCGCTCACCCCACGACAGGAGGCGGTAAAAATTGTCGAAAGACATGGGATGCAATTCTGGTTTGAACTTGTTGAGGGGTATAACCTATCCCTGTGCAGAGAATTCTACCAGACGCTTAGGGTGGTGACAGTACAAAATGGGGAGACACTGAGAGCCAATGTGCAGGGCAAGGTGTTTGAGGTTACCCTACTTGTCATTGCCACCCTCCTAGGGGATTATCAGAGACCACCACCCTTCTTTCCTATCTATCCTCACAATGTGGACAAACCGAATACCAAGGTTGTGTTTGTTGCTTTGATGTATGAAGACCCTTCAAAATTTAGGGGAGCTATGCACAGTAGGGGTCTTGAAGCATGTGTATGGGCTTTTAAACAAACTTTTCCATTATAATCTTCTCCCGAGAGCTGCAGAAAAGAAGCCAAATATGGAGAAGTTAGCCCTTCTTGATGCTGTTGTGTCGGGGAAAATGATTGATTTTATTATGATTATATGGGAGGTGATGAAGGACTTTGCTGCAACTGTGAAGCCAATGACCAACTTGTCATATGGGAGTCTGGTGATCCGGATGTGCAAGCACTTTGAAGTGAAGGGTTACGCTTTCGACAAAATCACCCCTCCCGAGACAGGAGCTATTGGCAAAACCAGTAGTAAAAAGAGGAAAGCAATGAGCCGAGCAGAGCGAGTTCAATTGGAGGCTAACTTTGATGACGTGCTGCCAACTGCTCCCACTAGGCCATTCACATCTGTGCATACGCGTTCAACGGACCAACGTCTTGATGCATTAGAGGGATCAATGCAGGGGATGATGGCCATGATGAAAGAGCTTGTCACGCATACTTTCTCTGGGAGGTCCATCCCCTATGGATCCCCTACTTCTGTTGGTGCCACTTCTACTTCTGGTCCTTCTACGTCAAGAGCAGTTGAGGACGATGAAGAGGAGGAGGATGATGATCATGAGGAAGATGTTAATGAGGATGATGACGATGATGGTGATGAAGAATAGGGTTATGTAATAGGATTATGTTTGGTGTTTTCTTTTGTTTCTTTTTGGATTGGGAAAGAAGTTGTTAGAAAAGGGGGTAGGCTATGTTGTTCATTTTTTATGTCCTACTTTATGTACTCCAACTCAATGACTTATTTATGGAAAACCATGGTTTAATAAATTGTGTTCATATTTATGTTGTAAATTGCATTATGAATTTTACTTTAAAATTGTTTGGATGAATGGAAGTTTGAATGGATTGAGTATGCATAAGGATGCTTTGTTTCATAGTACAAATAACTTGTTAGCTAGGGACTAGCAATACTTAAGTTAGGGAGTGTGATTAGCATAAAATATTGCATAATTATATATGCTAACCATCCGCTAATTAATTGTTTTTATGATGCTATTGATGGGAGTTATATATGTCGAGTTATTAATGATGACATTTTGTATTTGCAGTTAAAAGGTGTCAAACAAGACTCCCTTTGGCACTTCAACAAGGACGGAGACAAAAGGGGATGAAAGAATGAGAATTGGAATGCTCAAAGGTTGCAGAAACAGCAGAAATAGCAGACATCGTACCAGTATGCAAAGGCTACTGGACTTCGAGGTACCAGTACTGTTTGTTGAATTTTTCTCCAAATCTCTGCAGTTGAAGCTCTGTCACTTTGCGGACCCCACCATCAGCTCTCCCCTACTCCCCTGACACGTCCATAACACTATTCATCTCTTTCACACTATGGATTGGATGTTTGGAGCTTGGGTGATAAATGAAGAGAGAGAGAGAGGAAGAAGCTGGGTGTGCAAACAAGCTCTGCACACCCCTGTCCAACCCATGCCACCAGCTACCTATAGATGGAAGGGACTTCCTATGCTACCCCAGACCTCTAGAGGCACGTTTTGGTGGGAAAAGGGGGAGAGAGTTCAACATAATTGGAAAGGGAGATAGATATAGAAAAGGGAGTTGGGTAGAAGATAATGAATAGTGTTGTTAGAGAGATAAATTGATTTTTTTGCATTTTCTTCATTACATTGCCATGTAATCTTTTGTAAGGATATTTAGAACTTCATTGAATGTCATTAATATTATTTTCCTTCATGTTTCTTGTTGGTTTAATGCTCATTTAAAGTTTCACCATTAATGCTCCAAGTCTTTCATTTTTCTTAGCTGTAAAATGGGTTTGAAATGTTTTCACTTTTAGCCTTTAATTTCTTGCACTTAGTTACTCTAAATCTTCATTGTTTCCCATGCACTCTCATTACATTGTTGGTTTCATTTCAAGCATGAGTAGCTAAACCATTAAGTTGGTAAATCCAAGGGAAACCTCCACTTGCGTATACCATTCCAATTCATTCTCCTCCCTCTCTTTTGAGTTCATTGATTCGATTTAACCGGATTGAGAGTGGATGAGTTGAGGATTCTTTAATATTCCGTAGACTTAGTCACGGATTATGCTTAGATCCTCACCAATTTTATCTCTAGCTTCCCATGAATCAATTGTTCATTCAAGCTCTATCGGAGGAGGGTTTGGAGTTGAGATGGTATTCCCATTGGAGTGACCTTTCGGGTTTGCCAACATTTGTTCTCTCATTACATCCTCATTAGTACACATTTCACCAAACAACTTTCAACCACAAAGATTTTACACTTTCTTTTTCACCAAATCATTTTCACATTGGTTTACTTTTTCCCCGTGGAATCAAACTTGGAATACCACCAAGTAAAACACGACCCAAGAAAGTCTCCTTGTGATTGAGGAGCATTTTTGTGCACATACATCTCATATTTATATCATCCCATTTTTCTTCCTCATTGCCCTTTCTTTTGACACTATCCTAAGGGAGAGAAATCCTTCCCTTCATCCATACATTGCGTAGTCTAAGGGATAGTAATTAGGGGTTAACGGAGGTAAGGTAAACCATCAATCAACGGCCATGGAGGGTTTAGGAAGCCCACCACCACCTTCTGGAAGGTGGTGGCTTGCAGTAGTGCTAGGTGTCGCCTCCTCGTCCGCGAGGTGTCTTACTCCAAGTGCGCCAAGTGTCGTTGCCTGATTGGTCCAAGTGTCATGTTCTGAGTGTGCCAAATGTCATCTCCTCATTGGTCCATGTGTCATTTTTTTATTGGTCAAAGTGTTGTCTCCTCACTGGTCCATGTGTCACCTCATGATTGGTCCAAATTTCTTTATTGTACTTTAGTCCTTCATAGTTTCAAGCTTTCCAAAATAGCCCTATATTCTCTGATATTTCTGCATTTGACCGTTTAATTTCTAGCATAAAATATTAAAAACTTTAATTCACACCCAAAACATAATTCATAATATTAATTTATTTTATTCCTACAAAATTCATTACTTAATCATTCTAATTTACACACTAATTAGGGTTAATCAAGAGGTAAGTCCCATGGCGTTCAACATGGGCTGAGGCACGTTGCTCCTTGTATACACTTTTGTTGTTTACATTTTTATTTGTAGATAGTTGTTGCATATGGGGACAGGACGAACAAAACCGATAGGTTAGACAATCTTTAGGCCCCAACATGAACATTGAGCAAGACGCACCCGAGGATGCGGGTGATAATTTTGAGAATATAGGTGCCAATCCAAACATTCAAAGGGGTGGGGGAGTGCAAGAACCTAGAGCTCCAAACCCAAGAATCAACTTCCCTCCTATGAAAGAAGGGAACAATATCCCAATTGATCCCCAAGCGAGGTCAATGCGGGAGTTTCTCTAACCCATACTTAGCACCACTCCCTCATGCATTCTCTTATCAGTCCAAGCTCATCTTTTCCTAGTTAAGTCGGGGATGTTGCAGCTACTTCCTACGGTCCATGGAATTGAAAAGAAGAATCCTTGTTCACATATTAAGGAATTTGAGGATATAGTTGCAACCTTCAATGCTAACTATGTTATGCAGGGCATAGCTCGCTTAAAATTATTTCCCTTCTCCCTCAAGGATAAAGCCAAAACATGGTTGAATGTCTTGCAACCTCGATCCATTACCTGTTGCGCTCAAAAGATTGCGGAGTTTTTGAATAAATTTTTCGCATAATTTTTTTTTGGTCCAATGAGCAATTTTATCTTTGTTAGGATCGCTATAAGGAATTGCATCAATCCGTACCACATCATGGTTTTGAATTGTGGTAATTTTTAAGTTTCTTCTATAAAGGAATCACACTAAGCTATAAACAATTCATTGACATGATGTGTAATGGCAAGTTCTTAAACAAAGACCCTCATGAGGCCCTTGGCTACTTTAGTACATTGGCCCAAAATGCACAATCATGGGATATCACTAATCCCAATGATGTACCTAGGACGTCTCTGGGTAATAGTCAACCTCAAGGGGGAGGGAAGTATGACTTGAGAGACCAAGAAGACTTGCTTTCTAAAATGCCAAGTTATCTAGGAAAGTTGAGAGTCTAGAGGTTAATAGGAGACATGAGGTGTCTAACATTTCATAGGCCAAGGAGTTTTGCTCAATTTGCGAAAGTGGGGATCATTCCATATCAGAATGCCCTAACATTCCGGCACTTAAGGAAGTGTATCATGAGCAAGTTAATGTTTTTAACCAACTAAGGCAATCATTCTCTCCACACTCAAACACCAATAATCTAGGTTGGCGCAATCACCCGAACTTTAGTTGGAGGAATGAGAATCCCACTCATCGTGCAAATGCGTATTCACCTTTCATGCCTCCTAAACAAAATCAATATCAAGGCCAAGGGCAAGTGTCTAGCTCCCAATACCCACGGTCTAATCCGCAAGGTATTCATCAAACCTACCACCATAGAATTTTTCACCAAGTCCACCTCCCCAAAGTTTTTCTCAAGGACCATCCAATCCTCCCATCTACCAACCTCCCCATAAGAGGAATTTGGAGGATATGGTTCATTGTTGCATCCAAATCCAAACTACCTTCAATCGAAACCAAACCGCCATCAATAATCAAAATGCCACATATTAGGACCCAACTCACAAAGTTGACAAACTCCATGGGGGCATCACAACATGAGACGGAGAAATTCCCCCCACAACCCCAAGAAAACCCTAGAGGTCAACATGTCGTTGAGTTATCAAAGCCCTTAAGAGAGGGTTATGAGTAACTCAAGGCAGTCACCACCGTTTGTAGTGGTAAACAAATTGATAAGACCATTATGCCAAAGGCGGTCATTACCCTTCCAAGGTGACATCGAAAAGGGTGAGGTGAGTGGTGAGACAGGTGAGAAAGAAAAATTGATTGATGAAAGTGTACTTGTTTCCCCCATGCCTGCTCAGTTTCTTAATCATTTAAAGCCACCCATCAAGGTGGCTAATTATACTGATATACTTGAAATGTTTAAGAATGTAAAGACCAACATTCCACTCCTTGATGCCATTAAGCAAATCCCATCTTTTGCTAAGATCTTGAAGGATCTATGCACCGTGAAGCGGAGATTAAATGTGCACAAGAAGGTATTCCTCACCGAGCAAGTGAGCTCAATCTTGAGGATGAACACCCCTCCAAAGTTTAAAGACCCTGTCCGCCCTACCATTTCTATCACAATAGGGAATTTTTGGGTGGAGTAAGCATTGCTTGATTTGGGGGCTAGTGTGAACCTTTTACCCTACTTGGTGTACAAGTAACTCCAAATTGAAGTGTTGAAGCAAACCTCAATCATTCTTCAGTTGGCGGATCGGAGCATTCGAACACCTAAGGGAGTGGTTGTGGAGGTTTTGATTCAAGTGGATAATTTTTATTTTTCTGTTGATTTCATTATGCTTGAGACTCACCCTATTGCTAACCCTTGCTCCTAGATTCCTGTTATATTAGGTAGACCGTTCCTGGTGATCTCTAATGCTATTATTAATTGCAGGAATGTTTTCAATTTAAAAAAACAACCGGGGAATGATGAAGAAGTATAAGAAGTCAATAGGATAAACACCTTGGTAGAGGAGCACTTAGAGTTGTTGGGCATGTAGGGAGTAAAGGAGAAGATTGTTGATCATGAGGATGTTGTGGAGCGAGAGGAATTTGAGAGTTTAAAAGGGGTAGTAAAGTGGACCCCTACATTTGAGAAGCTTACGCATCCAGACAAGAAGATTTTTCCATCAAATGAGTAAAAACTATCCTAACAATTGCCGGACAATTGCCGACATCAAGGAGATAAGCCCTCTCATTTTCACACATCGTATCTATCTTGAGGATGACTCCAAACTGTCCCGACAACCACAAAGAAGATTGAATCCAATTATGAAAGATATGGTGATGGACGAGGTGCTAAAACTACTCGGCGTGGGCTTGATTTTCCCCATTGCTAATAGTAAGTGGGTTAGCCCCACGCAAGTAGTACCCAAGAAGTTGGGAGTCACCGTGGTGGCAAATGAGGATAATAAGCTTATTCCAACAAGGGTGGTCACTAAGTGGAGATTGTGCATTGATTACTGGAAGCTCAATTTATGCACAAGCATAGACCAATTCCCATTGCCATTCCTCGACCAAGTGTTGGAATGAGTGGCGGGACATCTATTCTATTGCATTTTAGATGGATACTCTGGCTGCAATCAAATCGTGATTGCTTTGGAAGATAAGGAAAAGACCACCTTCAGTTGTCCCTATTGTACTTTCACCTACTGTCGCATGCCTTTTGAACTATGTAATGTCCCGGGAACCTTTCAACGTTGCATGATAGGAATCTTTAGTGATATGGTGGAGAAAATAGCAAATGTGTTTATGGATGACTTCTCGGTGTTTGGGGATTCCTTTAGTGGATGTTTGGATAATTTGAAAAGAGTTCTCAAGAGATGCAAGGAGAAGAACTTAATTTTGAATTGGGAGAAGTGTCACTTCATGGGGATGCATGGGATTGTTCTTGGGCACATCATCTTGGTGAAGGTAATAGAGGTTGACAATCAAAGGTGAAATTCATTTCCAACCTCCCAATACCGAAGGTCATAAAGGATATCCAGTCATTTTTGGTTCATGCCAGCTTTTATCGTTGTTTCATTAAAGACTTTAGTGCATTGGCCCAACCTTTGACCAATTTATTGTCTAAGGATGTCCCATTCAAGTGGCCGGATAGTTGTGAGGCATTTTTTACAAAACTAAAAAATATGCTTACCACACCTCCAATTATGGAACCACTCAAGTGGGATTTACCTTTTGAGCTTATGTGCGACCTGAGTGATTACACGGTCGGTGCAGTGCTCAGTCAAAGGGAGGAAAATAGACCTTATGTAATATACTGTGCTAGCAAAATGCTCAATGAAACCAAAATGAATTACACTACCACAGAAAATGAAACCATAATAGACCTTAGTAGTAGTATTTGCATTGGATAAATTCTGTTCTTACATCATTGGTTCGCCGATAGTAGTCTATACTGATCACTCTACTTTGAAGTATTTGTTGTCTAAGCAGGATGCCAAACCGAGACTCATCAGGTGGATACTTCTACTCCAAGACTTCAATCTGACAATCAAAGATAACAAAGGAGTAAAGAACATGATGGCGGATAATTTATATTGATTGGTGGTGCAAGAGGCCGATGAACACATTCTTATCCCTGATTTCTTCCCTAATGAACATTTTTTTTCAATTCATTCTATTTTTCCATGGTATACTGACATATGCAATTTTCTTACAATAGGACAAATACCACCGTAGTGGAGCCCGGAGGAAAGAAGAAGATATATGGCGGATGTGAAGTACTTTTACTTAGACAACCCGTACCTATTCAAGTGTTGCCCCGACCAAGTCATGCGGACATGCGTACCAAAAAATGAATAGTGGGAAGTCCTTGCATTCAACCATTTAGAGGCATGCAGTGGCCATTTCTCTGCGAAGATGACTTCTGCAAAAATTTTGTAGTCAGGTTTCAATTGGCCCTCTCTAATAAAGGACTGCATTTTATTCTGTAAAGAATATGATAGATGCCAACGTTTGGGTTGTGTGACCTGGAGGAACATGATGGCCCTCTCCCCTTTACTTGTTATGAAAATATTTGATTGTTGGGGCATCAACTTCATGGATCATGTCCCTATATCGTTTGGCTATCTATACATTCTACTGGTTGTGGAATACATGTCCAAATGGGTGGAAGTTATTCCAACCAAGAGCAATGACCACCAGGTTGTGGTCAAATTCTTGAAAGAGAATATCTTTTCGGGGTTTGGGATACCTCAAGCAATGATAAACAATGGTGGATCAAATTTCTGTAATAGACCATTTGCATCTTCGATGCATAAATATGGTGTCACACATAAGGTATCCACCGCATACCACCCACAAATCAATGGTCAAGCTGAGTTGGCCAATAGGGAGATTAAGAATATCTTAGAGAAGACGGTGAACCCAAATAGGAAGGATTGGTCATGTAGACTGATTAATGCCCTATGGGCTTACTGCACCACCTACAAGACTATTTTAGGCATATCTCCCTATCAGCTTGTCTATGGGAAGGCTTGCCATTTGCCAGTTGAGATAGAACACAAGGCCTATTGGGCCATAAAGACTTTGAACTACAACTTGAGAATGGTCAGAGAAAATAGGAAGCTAGAACTGAATGAATTGGAAGAGATTAGAAGAGATGCGTATGAGAGCTTTAAAATTTCAAATGAGAGGGCTAAGATCTTTTATGACAACTCCATTGTGAGGAAATCATTCAAGCCCGGCCAAAAAGTGCTATTATACAACTCTTGCCTCTCGATCTTTCAAGGGAAACTCTCATCCTCTTGGGATGACACCTATCTTGTCAAGGTAGCCTAACCCAATGGAGCCGTGGAAGTCACAAACCCTGAGGATGGCAGGATATTCAAGGTCATTAGCCAAAAGACTCAAGCCATTCTTTGAGGGTTTTCAAGGTCAAAGAGTGAGGCGGATTTGATGGATTTGGGTTAGCCGAAATTGGTGGAGGAGTAACTAGTTTTTATGCTTTTTAGTGTACAATCATTTTTATTTACTTACTTTCTTGTGTCGTATAGTTTTGTTTTTCCTAGTTGCAGATGTAGGTATTTTTTCAAAAGCTCAAATGCTAGGTGTTCTCTAACCCTACTCATCTTTTTACAGTCGTTCATTCCATATCATATATTTTTTGTTGCTTTGGGGACAATGTATGACTCAAGTTGGGGGTGAGGTGCACTATTTGCATGATACACCAATCTTTGTGAAAATTTTTGTAGATAACACCAATGTTTGGGGTGAAAATTCACCTTTCACAATATCATACAGATTTTTGTTTACATTAGTGAAAATTATGTGAAAATTTTGAAATTTTTTGTGAAAAAATATCTGAATGTTAACTGGTATTCCCTTATTAAGAGTGATTTGGTTAGATGATATGTTGTTTTTTGTTTTGAACCTTGAGCACATGAGCATATTATAGAATTTAATACTATGTGTGAGTGACACATATGTATCTGCTTTTGAACTCAACCGTATGTGCTCCTTGAATGTGTAATTTTAGCAATTTATGGACTGGATTCATATTTTAGGCTTGACATAAATAGTGGAGATGAGTAAGGACCCATGAGAGCTTTAGTGTCAATTCTTTTTGGAAGAAACTTACATTTAGTCAAAGAACAATTTTTCAAAGTCCAATTTGTTCAATAATCTCATTATGTTTGTCTTGGCTAGGTGCATGTGTGTAGTTGATTGACTTTCTCGGAATGCATAAGGCTCCCCCATGCTTATCTAGAGGTGATCTTAGGTCATATTTTTGAATATTTTAAACCTTAGCCTTGTTCTTGAGAAAATATTATCTATAGAGCCATGATTTAGCCTCAACTGAAATTCGTTTCTATGCCACATTTTTTACCATGCCAGTGCAAAACGATGAAAATCTAACTTACCTTGGTTGTTCCTAGAGCTAAATATGTGTGATCGTAAAAGAGAAGAAATTATAGTGTGGAAACTCAAACAAAGGGATAATTGATGCTGAAACTCAAGGAGTTCAATGGAGAAAGAATGAAAATCCAAGAAAACGACGAAAATGGGTGAGAAGAAGAAGGAATGAAAATCCAAGAAAAGGAAGAAAATGAGTGAGAAGAAGAAATAATGATCAAAACAAAATGAAAATGTTAAGGATAAGAAATAAAAGAAACAAAGAGTGTGGTGATGGTGTAAGAATGAAAATCCCATGAAAAGGGAGGTGTTTTTTAAATAAAAATCTTTTACTCGGAACAACCCTATTTGTTATTCTATATCCTTTATTTTTTTGCCTAAATATCACCTTAAGGCCCCAGTATAACTATTAAAGTCCTTAATGATCTAGAGAAGCATGGGAGATGCATACTTTTAAATAAAAAGATGAGTTAGTCTTGTTACCCAATGCCCTAGCATTCTTTTCATGAGATTATGCCAAAGTCGATTCATTTTCACACATGAGCTTCATTTTTGGGATTTCATGTGAGCACACTTTGTTTTGTACACAAGATTCTACCTCACATGTACACATGAAGTGCATGCCAGGATAACTAGAGTGTGCTTCATTGTTAAGAGTGACCTTTGGTGAGTTTTGCATTGAAGCTGAATTTAGCTAGCCATTTGAATGTGAATTCTGTTGTGTAAAGGCTCAAATAACTTGTCCAATCCACACATAAGCCTAAAATGCAAATTTTGAAGAAAAAAAACCTCAAATATGCTTGATGTTTTCCATTGTATATTCATAACCAAAATACAAAGATTGAAGACGAAATACCCAAATGTAGAAATGGAAATGTTAGAACACTTAGCTAAGCTTGATTTCAACTTGAATAAAAGAGTTTAAAGTGAAAGAGGGAAAGATTACAAGTAGAATAAAGCTTACTATAATGAAAATGGTGAAGGGAATGTGAAAACCCAACTTTCACCCTCTAAAACTTCATCTTCTACCTTGGAGCTTCTTTCTCTAAAAGCATGTAAATCTCAATAATGGTGTAAGACTCTTTAATTTTTATCCATCCCTCCTCCCTTACCCTATGTGAACTCAGTTGCAATGAGTGGGGAGATGTTCGACACTTCAACAAGAAAAAATTGGCCAAGCATGTTCCTCTCATGCTTTCCCAACCATGCCTCTTCTCTCTCTTTCTTCTTCCCCCTCTCTCACTTGAAATCTGACTTTAGGGGTTAGGATAGCATCATGGGGTTTCAAATATGTCAGCGTATGATTTGGATGACAAGAGGTGGGCCCCCAGAGTAAGTGGAGTCGTGTGAGCAGGTATTTGGCAAAACTGGGCAAAACCTAACCTATAGAACGTAAGAAAACCTACTGGTAGGCTTTTTCCAGTAAGATTTTCTGCCGATAGATTTTAATTGACTTCTACCTGTAGATTTTGGTTGAATTCTACCAATTGGTTTTGTCCTGCTTTGGGGTTTCCTTGGTTCCATAAGGTCCCGAGCCATCTGTTAAGCATTCCCTTCTTCTCCTTTGCCTTTGAGCACTTGATGGGAGACTTTATACACGAATTTACTTGCTCTTGACCTAAAATCACACGAATCTCTATTAATTGTGAGTTTGAAAGCATTTTCCCTAATTTTCACCACAAAACAAGCAATATGGGTGTACAAGAGATACATGATATGCAATATTCTCTACTCATCAGGAAGGAAGTCTTATTTCAGTGGGATGAGTCTTGTGAGAGGACATTTGAGGAGTTAAAGAGAAGGCTTACTTTAGCTCATATTCTTATAGTGTCAGAGAGGGGACAAAAGTACACAATATACTGTGTTTCCTCCAAGGATAGACCAAGATGCGTTTTGAAGCTGTCCATGAGAGTAGTTGCTTATGGTTCTCGACAACTAAATAATTATGAGCATAGAGTTGGTAACTATTATCTTTTCCTTGAAAGCATGGTGCCACTATCTATCTAGAGAGAAGTTTGAGGCATTTTCGGATCACAAGGGTCTAAAGTACATCTTCACATAATGGGACCTCAATATGAGACAACACAGGTAGATGGAGTACTTGGAGCATTACGACTTTACCTTGCATTACCATTCTTGTAAGGAAAATGTGGTGGTCTACACCCTTAACCAGAAGTAATGGGGGAGTCTTAGCTAGTGTAGCTTCTCAAGAGTGGCAGATGCTCAATACTATGGGACAGTTCGGGCTACACTACAAGGATCAGACTCAGAGCATTTGGGGAATTCTGGTGGCTACGCCTTCTTTACTGATCAGGGTGATAGAGTCCCAGGGGCAGCACATAAAGATATTGTCCATCAGGGATTGGGCACAGTCAAGTACAAGTGATGAGGGATAGACCATTCACTCTGATGGCAGTCTTTGATTCAGGAGAAGGGTTATGGTTGCTTGGTTGTTTCCTTTGTAAATTCCCTATTCTCCGCACATCACCCTCAAATATGTGTATGACTTATAAGGATAAGGGAGTGTCACTCTCCCTCTGGATGATGTAAGAAACAGAGCAACGAAATGGTGGATGGATGAAATTGAGAATGAAATGTGTGTGTGTGTACAAAAGTGCTCCCCAAGCATAGAGAGACTTTCGAATGTCGTACTGTACTTTGAATGAAAATTCCAAGGCCGTCTCCTCAGGAAAAGAAGGAAATTGTGTGAAGGTGATTTTGTTGAAAAAGGGAAAATGTAAAATCTTTTGAGGTTTAAAATTGGTGTTTGTGTTTTTGTTAAAAATGAAATAAAAACAAGTGTTGGCTAATCCGAAGAGGTCATTCCAATGGGAATACGAATTCAACTCAAAGTCTTCCTACAATGGTATCTAAATGTTCGATTGATTCATGGGAAGCTCGGGACTAAAATGGAGGTGATGATTCAAGCATACTCCGTGACAATGTCTACGGTGTATCAAGAACTCACAACCATGTCCTCACCTCAACCCAGTCAAACTGAACCAATGTACACCGAGAGAAGGAAAGAAAATGAGTTAAAAGGGCATACCCAAGAGATCTCCCTTGGATTAGCCAATGTAAAATCTAGCTACTCATGAAAGCAAGAAAGAAATGCATAATGTAAAGAGACATAATGAAGAAATGAAGACTAGAACTTGACTTAATGCAAGAAATCTTAAACTATGAAGAAAAATATTCAATACCCAGTTTAAAACTTGAATGAAGAAAACTTAACACAACAATGGTAGAAACTAAGAAACTCAACTAAACTTGAAAAGCACTTGAAATAAATGACATTAAAATTAAATAATGAAGCTTACAAGATCCTTACAAAATATTACAAGTGAAAAGGATATAAGAAATGTAAAAATCTAAGATTTCTTTTTCTAACTATTCATCTTCTTCCTTAGAGCATTCTAAGTTTAGGTAGCCATACTAAGCTTAGGTAACAACTCTTTCAAAGCTTGTGGAATGTTGAATATATGGTAAAAGATCTCTACATTTTCATCCATAAGAGCCCTCTAGCATGTGTGTGTTGGCCTCCCATCAATGGGAGGTGAGTTAATGGCGTTGGACAGGCTAGGACAATCCTAGTCTGCAACTCCCCTGGCAGTCCCCTTCTCTCCCAACCTCATTAATGTCATTGCCTCCAAAGTCTAAGCATGGGTGATGGAAGACATGTAGATGTATGAAGGATGTCAGGGGACAAGTGGGAGAATCAGTGGTGGGATCCCCTAGCAAGTGAAGCATGAGTTGCACGTGTTCTGTGCATTATGGGCAAAACCTACCGGTAGGTTTTCATCGTTATACTGGTAGGTATTGGCTACTGGAGTAAAAACTATCGGTAGGTTGTTGGCTCCGGACCAGTTTCCATAGAATTGTCATAACTTTTGATCCAACCATCCGATTGAGCTGAAATTTTGACACAATACAGAGGACATCCAGATATACAACTTTTACTTCTTTTTGTTTACTTTTTCATATTCAAAGTATATCATGGTGAAAAAAGAGAAAAACCGAGGTACTACAATCAAATGATGCGAGTGCTAGTGCCTATGTTACCAAGCATCGAGGAGGAATCGATGCATATCATGGATAACCGAGACCAAATTTTATGTGGCAAGATTGTGATGCTAGTGACGATATTATGGCATCATCATGGTATGGAATAGGCGACATGAAGCGTGAGTACAGTATTCGCACCACCTATCCGCTCCTATTTGAGGAAGGAGATACATTCTTATGGTAATAGAGTCGTGTATGACTTCTCATATTTACATTTTTTTATATGTACACATGTATGTAATTTTGGGGACGAAATTCCTGTAAGGGGGAAGAATGTAAAACCCAAAACAATTAAAACTTAATTTAAAAGGGCTAAATGGTAATTAACTATTATAGTATGGGTTGGAAACTCAAATTTTTCTGAAAATTGGATGATGAAACGAACCTCGCCATTGGATTCATGTCACAAAATCTAGTTACTCAGTCAATTTTCATTAAATTCTGAGGAAAACGGAATTTTCATGTAAAACGAAACGAAACGAAACGAAAATGCACAATCAAGTAATCCGCAATTAAAATCTCAGCAACTTAGGCACCCACAATATAAATGTTCTAGATATTTTCAAGGCATTATCCAAATAATATAACTAGCACAAAGTGATTGACTCTGTAGGATTTCCAACCAACCAAAAGGTGACATGTGACGCATTGTAAGCTAAGCATGGGTGGGTATTTAAAAGAGGGAAATCTGATTTTTCCCCATTTGCCTTGCAATTTTTAGAGAGAAAGAGATAAAGGTTTTGAGTTTCAAGCTTCTTCTTCTTCCTTCCCCCATATCTCAAGATCCAACCCTTGGATCTTCATCAACCAAGAATTAAAGTTGTTCTACTCGACGAAGCCAATGCATCAACAAAAAAAAAAAAGACTGTTTTCTACAATTTTTGAAAAATCAAGGGTGTTGGGAGTTAGGGCTTACAGGAATTTTTCTTGGGCATTCTTAGAGATTTTCTTCCTTGATTAAGTTCAAGGGGTGAGGGTTTCCTGCTTTTAGGATTACATTCAATTTCAATTACATATATGGTATGGGTATGGTGTAGAATACATACATAATTACCATGTAACTAGTGTAACTTAATATGTGGGTTATGTGTAATATGTATTGGCATGTTATATGCTTACATTTTATGCCTTCCAAGAGTTTGAAAGAATATCAATGGATGTTCAAGTGTGTTATTAGAATGAAAAATGCTATAGCATGCATAGTGATTTTACGCAATGTTATTATACGCTTCATGATATAATTAGCATTTTGATGTTTTTGGAATATTATCATATCCTCACACGTCATAGTTAGCATTATGATGTATTGGGAATGGAAAATGGACATTACATTGCATATGCACAAGTTACACTACATTCATGGGCATTGACGTGAGTGTAAGTGTGGGTGCATGGGTTGGTCACTTACCATATGGTAAGTTAAGGGGTGGACTCTAGAATTTTGGACCAATGTTCAATTGAGTCGTACAGAGCATTTCATGGAAAAAATGTGTTGGGTATAGCAAGAAGGAATAAATTCTCCCTTGGGTGCCAGGCCCGATTACTTGGTTCACTCACTTATCTGGCGGTGAAATTCTAGAAAAGTATGTTAGTGTATTCAGAACCGGAGGTGGGATGCCACCAAATATCGTGTGGGTTTGGTAGCCCCTTGGTGTGATGTCCATAAATTACCTACCCAAGAAAAACACAAGAATTTGATAAAATGGTCATTGGATGCTTAGCATCAATGGCGGGGGCTTAAAATTCCCGGTTTATGACATTACATCGTATCACGTGTTGTGCGTGAGAACTTGGGTGGGGGTACGATGTTGGACATGCATTCATGAAACATTATTCATGTTTGGCATGCTTAATATCCTTTCTATGTTACTTGTGATATATGCTAGACTTGTTGAAAGTACATTCATATCAGATGCATTGGAATTGAAAGGTATTTTCTATAGGAGAAACCCTATTGGGCTTCGGCTCACCCTGTCGTGAGAACATTTTTTAATTGTTGGACAGGCTCCAGCTGATGGCCCTCACTTTGGCCCCTAGTGACGACAGAGCCTGTTTGTGGTTCTGGATTTTAGAATTGAAGACCCTTATATAAATATTATCTTTTGGCCATATGCATTTTTGCAATGCAAAACTTATTTTGATAAGGGCTTGCAAGTGTATTTTATATTTGGGCATTTAATCTTATTATGAGTGGATGTAGTATGAGTTTGTTGGGTTAAAAGTTAAAATCTGAGAAATTTAGACCTCAGGTACCAGTACCTCTAAGGTACCTAGCTTCTAGCTGACCTAGGTACTATTACTTATGTTCTCAGGTATAGGTACCCCGCTACCAATGGGTCCAAGCATTAGTACCAAGGCTTACAGGTACTAGTACCTGGCTTCCAAAAGGCTTAGGTGCCCGTACTTCTTATCACAAGTACCAGTACCTCTTCCCTAAATCTAATTTTTGAACTTCAACGCTTCTGAGGCTTCATACTTAAATTCTTTTCTTTGGACCACATAAATAGTTAACTTTTATGTCCTAGACTTTGGTATGTGAACTTTGGAATGGTTGTATGAATGATTTATGCACATGCTATGCATTGGGGTGGAGCCCCCTGCAAAGGAGACTCTACTCGATTTCTATTTTATTATGATCCTGGTGAATAGGGTGTAACAACATGGTATCAAGTTATATAGTATTCTGCGAGGTGATGGGTGATCAACAAGTTGAGAAATGACCCCCAGATTTTTGGGGGTCACATTATATTTCTTTCTTACCTTTCTAATCAAGCCAATTAGGAGTGCTTATTAAGTTTAAAATTATGATTGCATATGAGAAGCCATGACCATCATTCTTTTATTTTTAAATGCAACATGAGAAAAAAAAATTGAAACCTCATCCATTGCATTCATTCTTTTATTGCCGCCTATGTCATCAATAGAAAAGTATTTGTTCTAACTACATGTGATAACTATGAAACAACAAAATCAATTGAAGGGAAAAAATATTTTTTCTCACTATCAAAATACAAATTCAAACAAACATCCAAAACAAGCAAAAAGGAAAGAATTGTAACAAAGTTTTGAACTGAATATTTTTGTAACAGGGGTTCATCCCAGATGGGTATAACCAATACATTGGTTTGCATAAGTCTAATCTAATTGATTTCAGATTTATGTGGGTCAGTTTTTTTTGCTCCTTATAAAATATTTGAATTGAAAAAAAAATGAATACAATTTCCTAATAAGGTTAGAATCCCAATTAATATTTCATTGAAACTTTTTATTTAGTAAAAGGTTAAATTTGGTAAGTCTTCATATTTAATTCTTGGCTTCTTTCATAACAAACTGTTAGATCATGATCTAACAACTCACATAAAAAGTACCCACCAGAGATTATGGTGCAGAGTTTCCATGATTGCTCAATTATATATATATATATATATATATATATATATATATATATATATA
>CM042193.1:23605080-23638639 GCA_023539305.1 Ilex asprella | reverse complement strand
TATATATATATATATATATATATAAAAGTTGAGCGATTTTGAATTTTGGAGACAAAAAGCGATCCAGATTATTTCGTGACAAAAAAATGACATCATCTAATGGACGAAGTTATCACAAACTGTCTTGAGTTATTGACATCTCAGATTGTTTTGATTCAACGCACCACATTAACCATAGTGAAATAAAAAAATTACTTTCCAAAATTGATTGCCTAAAATATTTACTTTCCTTAATTGACCAGTCTTTCTGTGCATAGTTATTGTCTCTCTCCTCTCCCCATCTCACTCTCCCCAAAATTTCTTTCTCCAATTTCACTCCCTTATTTCCCACCCAATTCACTCCCTAAAGGCTTCCCAAAATCATACTCAAGATCCCCTGAAATTGGCTTTCCAAACTTGATGTAGATTTTTGAAAAATACCACCAAATATATGCCCTAATGGCTTCCTAAAATCAGAGTCAATAACCCTTCAGTCACAACTCTCTATCTCGCTACCCATTCTTCTTGGTAGGCTCTCCCTCCCTATTCCTCTTGGTTCTCTCTCCCTTCAGCCGTTACTGCCTTTTTCTCCCCTGGTATGTCTTTCTTTACTCAAAATCTCTACTCTCCCACACTCACGCATAGGTGAATCCTGCTGCCCACACACTCATGCACAGGCGAATCCTACTACTCATACACACTCACGCACATGCAAATCCTGCTACCCACACACAGCACACCCCTTCCCCCTTTCTTTTTCTCTCCATCTCATTCTCTTGTCGTATTGGAGGTTTTCAAATTTTGAATTGGGTCAAAGATATTTAATTCCATCCTTATGGTTTTTGGATGTTTTGAATAGGTCTTTACTATTTGATAATCCAATCGGATGTTCTACTGAATGGGTTATTATATATGTTCAACTTTTTTTTTTTCTATTTGGGATGATAATTACCATGCTCAACGCCACACACTCGCTCTGCCCCCCACACAAACATGTGGAGAGACATCATAAATGTAGTTGTTAGCACAAAGCTATATATGGGGCTTTCAAAAATGAGCTAAATTTTTATCATAAATTCTACGTGTACTATTAAATTTTATTAAGATGCATGTATTGTAATAGATGCATAGTCATTTATATGTAGGCTTAAAAAAAATCTCGATCTAATCACCACCACATCATTTTTGAAAGAAAATAATATACTTGACTCTTGATTAAATCTCTCAATCTACTTGACCCACATACATCTTTAGTATTTTTTGGATCCATGAAATAGTTAATTTTGAAAGCAACATGTTAGCTTAATGTGGAAGACCAAGTGTTTTTGTCTACCACAATATTATATTGGTTTGTAGTTGGACATTTTAAACCACAAGACTTTAAGTGTTTTTCCTATTCATTGTACTATTTTTCTTGATATATATATATATATATATATATATATATATATATATTGATTGGAGTTAGAACTAAAGGTTGGTGTGGATGTTGAAATGATGATTTACTCCTAATGAAAGGGAAGAGTAGGTTTCACACATTAATTAGTTCAAAATTTAAGTTTTTTTTAGGATAAAATTCTAAAATTATTCACTATTTACTTTCAAACAAAAAGGTTGGTTTTTGTTTGTGGGTTTCGACACTTGGGATGAAAAGTGTGTTGCATGTTTAATTTTGGACAGAGGGTCTAGCACTTTTGTTAAATGTTCAATCATGTTTAGTGGTTTAAGCACTTTGGATAAAATTGGACAAAAAAGTTCAAGGTTCAGTTTTGTGATGGGTGTGTCGTGCATATTGGATATAACATGTGTACTCTTGGACATCTAGAATCTATTATTTTTTTTAATAAGAACATCTAGAATCTATTATGTTTATGGGTTTGCCATATGTGAGTCAACAAATTAAATTCTCTTGATTGAAGCAGTTTTTGGGTGTGACGGTGGTTCTTTAAACCTAAGAAATTTCTAACATGCCAATAAAATACTTAAACCAAGCATGATAAATAATGTGCTTTGATGCATTTTGGGCTATTGATTTATTGTTAATTGTACATCGCTATAATTATTATTTTTGTGGTGATGTTGAGTATAAACATTACCATTTTTTGCCATGTAATAGATTTCTTTTACAACCTATCATATTATCTATCTTGTGAGAGGTGATAATCTCTTACTAATTACAATTTTTTAACTTTATTTTTACGGATGTGTAATGACCTAGATCATACAGTAAGTCGATAGAGTTATGACTCATTTATTACTTCTTATACTCATTGCTCAATTTAGCTTTAAATTTCTTTGAATTGCTAGGTCTAGCTGCTTCAACCAAAAAACATAGGCGTTGTGATTCGTGATGAACGTGAACTTAAGTGCCTTCACATATCTGAAATGGTGACAACAAATTTAAATATAATGATATAGGCATTATGTTTTTTAACTATAGTAGTTTTTTACTTATCCATATTGGTTTGTTGAAAGGAAAAAAGAAAGGCAACTGCTATCGCAACTGCACTCTAAAGGAAAAGAAAAAGTAGGTTCTTGTGCAAAGGAAAAGAAAATATAGAGCCTCAAGTGGTATGAATGGTTGAGTTCAATACATAAGTAAATATTATATATTTGTTTATGTTCACAAGAATGATTATTTTAATTATGTTTTAGATATCCAATAATAATGATATATCAAAACATCATGTGGCACACCGTGCACGTCGAGAACGAGATGAAATAACCACATTAACTTTTTGTTATCATTCAGTATTGCCAGGATTTGTATGAATTGGCCAAATTTATAAAAATAATAAATACAACAAGACTTCACCGATGGGGATATCGTAATAAGGCAATCCGATCTTTACACTATTTTAATGAACTATATTTTTTGATAAGTAATAAATTCCACTAAGATTTTTTTAAAATTTCTTTTTGTAAAACTAGGTTGTTGTGAATTCATGAATACCTCCACAATCTTCTTCACTATGTCGTTGAAAATCCCCATCATACATCTTTGAAAAGTTCCCAGGGCATTGCACAAACAAAATGGCATTTGACGATAGACATAAGTACCGAAGGGGCATGTGAATGTGGTCTTCTCTTGATCTTCCAAGGAAATCTCTATTTGATTGTAGCCGTAATAGCCATCCAAGAAGCAATAAAAAAAATTCCAACTTACCATCTCCAATACGTGATCGAGGAATGGCAAAGGAAAGTGATCACATCTTGTGCATGAGTTGAGTTTTCAATAATCTATGCAAACTCTCCAACCAGTGACCACCCTTCTTGGAATCAAATAATTCTCCTCATTTGCTACTGTAGTGATGAAACGAACCTCATCGTTGAATTCGTCTCGCAAAATCTAGTTACCTAGTCAATTTTCGTTGAATTCTGATATAGTCAGATTTTTCACATTTTAAGAAGCGATCGGGTGTATCGTGACCTAAATAAATGAGACTGGGAATTAAATTTTGAAAGTGAAAAATAATTTAAAGTTAGTTCAAATAAAAAAAATTAAACTTAATCGGGACGAAATTTGATTTATTCGAGATAAAACCGGACCCGAGAAAGGAGAAAGTGTGGTGCAATGAGGACTAAGAACTTAAAGAATATAAATAGGGGATAAAATCAAAATTTCTCCCCATAACCATCATATTTTCCAAAAAAAATAGAAAGAAGAGAGGGAAGTCTAGGGTTTCTCCAACTTTTCTCTACGATTTACGGCGTTCGTTTGGTCGAATTTTATCGGGCCAACAACAAGCATTGTTATACTCGACGTGGGCTACAAAACCATACCAAAAAGTACGGATTTTAATGAAGTTTGAAAGATGGGTATTTGGGAAATCAAGGGCTAGAGCTTGATTCAGGTTTGAGAAGTTTTCTACCTTTGTTTTATGCTTCAAGAGGTAGGGTTCCTTTCCTAATTAGGTTTATTTCTAACCTAGGGTTGATATATGGAATGGGTAGGGTGTTAGAGATATAATCTCAAGTATAGCATATACCTATAGTATTTGAAATGTGAAAATGGGTATTAAGAATGGTTAAAATCAATTCTAGCATTAATTGGGTATGTAGAAATTACTTGCTTGTGATTTCTTAGGAAATGTATTGATTGGGCATGCTATGTGCTTACATTTACACCTTGAAGGTGTTTGATGAAATGTCTATGTGGATTAAGTGTGTTATTTGCATTGATTATGTCATAACATGCTTGGGATTTTATATTGGTATATGCACCTTGATATATTGACATTGAGGTTGTTGATGGTTATCTAAGTTGTTCATGTTGCTCTCATAAAATGTGGAACATGATGATGATTTTGCAATTGAAAACTATGTTGCATAATGTTATTAGATGTAATTGTACATTACATCTGCATATGGACGGGAAGCATCGCATTTGTGGGCATTGACATAAGTGTGGGGGTGCGTGTGCATGTTTTTTAATCAAACACCATTATTGGTGGTTGAGGTGTGGACTCGAAAAGGTTGGACCTAGGTCCAGCTAAGTTACACGGATGCATGAAAGACTTGTGTCTAGTATAGCAAGAAGGACTAGATTCTCCCTGTAACACCCCGCATTTTATTTTATGTATGCATATAGATATATAGTAAATAATTGTTGTAAAAATGGGAATATGTGTAGTGATTTGTGTTTGAATTTGGTAGATTGAAAAAAATAGAGATTTAAAATATTAGTGGAAATAATAATTGAAATTTAGTTTTAATAAGTGAAAATATGAAATTTTAGGTCCTAGAACTTGTATTAAATAGGTTTGGTGTAAAAATATGGGTTGGAGAGGTTTGAGATGGATTTGGTTGGCTTAGGAATGGATTGGAAATGGAAAAGGGATGAAACAGTGAACAGTGCACTGGCTGCAACTTCAAGGCCAATTTAGACCTTGATGCAATCAATAAATCTCAAAACTCAAAACATGAAAGTTGTAGAGATATTTCTTAGCATTCCATATCATCTTGAATCATCTCAATCGGAACTAGGAGGAAGGAGTTATGCCCATATTACGAAGTAGTGTTTAAACTATCCCAAATCAGTCCGGCAGACTACCTTTCGCTAATTCGATCATAACTCCTTATTGGAAAGTCCAAATTGCACACCGTTATTTTTGTTAGAACCCTAACTCGTATATCTTTCCAACCATTTAGGTCACACATGCTAGAAATACCTGAGTCAAATCAGTTTATTCTCCGAAGTTGACCAAAAATCTGCCAAGCAGGCCGGCAGACTACCTCTCACTAATTTGATCATAACTCTTTGTTGGAAAGTCCAAATTGCGCACCGTTATTTTTGTTAGAACCCTAACTTGTATATCTTTCCAACCATATAGGTCACACATACTAGAAATACCTGAGTCAAATCAGTTTATTCTCCGAAGTTGACAAAAAATTTGCACTATGGTGTTCATTGGATAGTAAAGTGTTGTGCTTTCTTCTTAGACCTTGAAGGTGTAAACCCCCATATGTTTATATTGATATAGTAATGTACTTGTTTAGTGATTCTTATATATGTAATGACTTAAGCATAAACTATATATGTATTGAAACCGTAAGAATAGCACTTATAGCGGTTTGGAGGAATAAAATAGAAATTTTAATGTTTCGAGTGTAAATTTATTTTAGTTTTGAAATAAATTATAAAAATAAATGTTTTTAGGTTAAAATAACATTAAAATCTCATTTTCATCCCATTTACTCTCATTCTTTTCACTCCACTCTCACCCTACACCTCTTGGAACCTTAGAGGAAGATTAAGGGAGGAAGAAAATGGAAGAAAGAGGTCTATAGGGCTTGGGCTTTCACTTGGAATCTTTGATTCAAGGTAGGAGTTTCTCTCACTCTTGTTCATTGAGGCTAGGGCTATATATATCTATGTATATATATATATATATATATATGTTTTTGACTCTAAATCTTAGATATGTGTTAAGAAATCTTTGGTTCTTGATATTCTTACAAATATTATCATGTTTAAAACAAGGCTATGGTTGGATTGTCATGAAACCTCTATTTCTTGTTTTGAAAACCCTTGTTCTCATGAGAGGTGAATTTTTCTCTCAATATTCATTTGTTCTTAATTTCTAAAACTCTAGTGCTTTGTGTTGAGTAATAAATGATGTTGTTGTGATCTCTTGTATTTTTCCTTAATTGGTTATTCGAATTGTTACATTATAAATTTGGAAATTTTTAAGATATGCTTGTAAAATGAGAAATTGTGAATTTTGATAATTCTTTGAAATGGTTTGTGAATTGAGAATATTCTTGGTTTCCTCATTTGTATGGTTATTGTGATGGACTTGGATTGCCATCGAGAGATGCCGTAGAGTGTTAGATGTTAGTCTATCCCAGTGGGGGTGAGATGGTTTCCTAACACTTGTAGTGGATTGTCATTTGGTAATGCGACCACTATCGTTCACTGGAGTTCGAACAAGGAATGGAATACTTTTCCTGGGGAGGGACTCGTCACTGCCATTGGGATGGTAGACGCCCTTTCCTAAAATGCTTGTGATTGTGATGGTGATTGGTGGACTAGGTATAATCGTTGGGTAGATTCATGAGAAGCAATCAACATACATGGTATGGGGATGAACCAATAGACATGTGATGATGGGTTGGATCGTCTTGGCCGGTGCATTGGTATGGGACAATGTATCGGAAGACGTCCTTCCTAAATGGCTAAAGGTTGAAAATGGTTTAATGTTGTGAAATTTACTTTATCCTTTCACTTGATTATTATTACGGCTTAAACTTGAGATCTATTTAAAATGTCCTGTTTTTTTCTTCAAAATTGATATATGTTATTTACAAAATGAGACCAACCGATTTTTATCTTTTTCCTAAACCTTGTTCGAGTTTGGGAGGATTTTTCTACAGAGCTTCGTGCTCATCCCCTACCGTTCAACATTTTTCAGATCATGTGCCAGAGGAGGAGCTCAGTGTTCACGAGTCGGGCCATGGAGAGGCTTCTTTAGAGGGATACTTGGATCCCGAGTGAGACATCTAGAGATGTAGTTTATTTTTGTGCTAGACTAGAGAATGTATTTACGATTATGTATAGTCTAGTATTTTGTTTGTTCCGCTGCTAAGTTTAAGTGTAATTCTTTTGGAATGTAAATGTCATGGCTTGGCCTATTCTTTTGGAATGATAATGTGGATATGATATATGGTGAATGAAAGTTTATTTTATGATGGATAAATAGACCCAGTGTGGTCAATAGCTATGCATATGTGGACCCTGTGCGGTCAATTGTAGTATAATTGTACAGGTTGTGTTTTGGGTAGGGCTCCCCGTACAAAGGAGACTCTGCCCGAATTTTGTGAAAATATTGATGGTTGATGAATGAAATTTTCTTATTTATGGAGTTATTTAGTGCTCTCATGCAGCGAATGGTGTTTAGAATGTAATGCCGTCCAAGGGGGGTTTTTGGGGCGTTACACTCCCTCAGGTGCAAGACTCAATTACTGGCTTATACCCTTCCATCGATGCAAGTCCAGAAAAGTGTATTGGTGAGCTGAATCGATAGTGAGACACCAGAATCGATGTACCCAAGAAAGACACAGGGTTTTATTTATAAAATATTCATTGGATGTGTAACATCAATAGCAGGGGCTTCGGATGCCCGATTTCATATGCATGACATTGCGTTTCATACGTATGACATTGTATGTGTTTGAGGGAGCCAGTGAAGGCTCGGGTTGAGTTGCATGTGTGAGTCCCATCTCATATCATGGCATGGCATACAGGATTCCATTGTTGAATTGCATATTCTTGAATGGGTTATTAATTTTTTTCTTTTTAATTTCATGTGAACATTTCATATGAATCTAGGTTGGGGAGTAGCCTCTTTCGAAGATACCCTATTGAGAGTGGCTTATCCTTTATTGGGACAATGTTTCGGTTGTTACACCTACATTTTCAAAATTATCACCCATATCCTCGGGTAGGTCCTGGTCAAGATTCATGTTGGGGCCTATGGGTTGTTTAACTAATCGGTTTTGTTGGTCCCGTCCCCACATACAACCACTATCTACAAGTAAAAATATAAACAACAAAAGTATGTTCGCAGATCAACGTACCTCAGCCCATGATGAACATCACGGGTCTTACCTCCGCTGTTCGAAAATCACCTTCTCAATTCAACGCTTGCCTTCCCAGGCAATGACGCTAAAAATGCTTGATCAAAACCGTTGTAGTTTTTCCTATTCTCCGCACATCACCCTCAAATTGTGTACGGTGTATGTGAAAATGGGAGTGTCACTATCCCTTAGAATGATGTCAAAAGAAAAGACAACGAAATGGTGGAGGAATGGAATGAGAATGAATGTGGGTGTGTACAAAAATGCTTCCCAAGCGCAAGAAGACTTTTGTATGTCGTGTTTTACTTGGATTTGTATTTCAAGGTCGTCTCCTCAAGGAAGGAGGTGAACTATGTTGATGGTGATTTTTGGTGAAAATCAAAGTATAAAATCTTTTGATGTAGAAGTTTGGTTTGTGATTTGTATTGCGATGAAAATGAAATGGGAAACCAAATGTTGGCTAATCCAATGGGAATGCCAAGTCAACTCAAAAACCTTCCTCCAATATTGCATAAATGAACGATTGATTCGTGGGAAGTGAGGTTCCAAGCATAACCCATGACAAGTCTACGGGATATCAAAGACTCACAACCATGTCCACACTCAACCCAGTCAAACCGAACCGTCGTACATCGAGGGAGGAAAAAAGATGAGTTGAAATGGCATACCCAAGAGGAGGTCTCCCTTGGATTAACCAACTTAAAAGCTTAGCTACACATGCTTAAAGGAAATACAATAAAGTAATGGAAATACATTATAGAGCAATGAAGATTTTAGCTAAGTTAATGCAAGAAAACATAAACTAAAAATTAGTGCATTCAATACCCATTTTAAAACTAAGAAATGGAGAACAGTAAGTGCATTAATGTTGAAAGCTGGGATAAAAGACTAAACTTGAAAGAAACTTGTAACAATTGGCATTAAAGACTTCAAACAAAGCTTAAAAAATCCTTACAAGAAATTACAAGACAATGTGTGGAAGAAAAATGCAAAAATCTTAACTTCTCTCTCTAGCACTATTCATCTTCTTCCTTGGACTCTTTCTCTCTATATTACGATGTATATCCAATAATCCTTCATAATGGTGTATTGAGCTTCCCAAAACGTCCATGGAGTGTCCCCTAGTTGTGTTATGAGATTTCCATCCATAGGGGCTAAAAGGGATGGGTTGGTGCAGGCAAGTGCAGGTTTTGCCTACACACCCAGCATCTTCTCTCTCCTCTCTCTTCTCTCTTCATTTATGTCCAAAGCTCTAAAATTCCAATGTAGGTTGAGGAAGGGATGTTCATTGTGTAAGGAGTGAGAGTGTTCTTGGTGGGACCCCCAAAGTTACAGGGCTTGACATGCAGAATCTGGCAAATTTCAGTAAAACCGATCGATAGTTAGATGGAAACCTACCAGTAGGATTCACTCCAGTGGGATCAACCTATCAGTAGGTTTGGCGATTGATTAGCACAAAATATTACATATTTAAAGTGTTGTTACATTCTTTTTGTGCTAGGTTTGGTGGTTAATGAGTGGATATGCATCTTTTGTGCTATTTATGGAATTTCGGTATGTTTGTAGATAAATGGTGATTAGTGATGCTTGCTAAGTCTTCTCATGGTGTTTAAGATGAATAAGGGTGATGGGATGGCTTGACGATAGCTTAGGAGGTGAGGAATCCAAGAAACCAGCAAAACAAGGGAAAACCTATCGGTAGGTCATGTCGGTAGGTTTTAGCTACTAGACCTCAACATACTGCCAGACCCACTGGCATTTTAATCCTACTAGAGTGAAATTTACCAGTAGGTTTCCATCGACCTACCGGTAGGTTTTACTAACACAACCCAATTTTTGCATGTCAAGCTCTGCCACTTCGGGGGTCCCACCAAACATTCTCCTACCTACCCCTGACACTGCCAACACCATGGACATCCCTCTTTCAACTCTTAATAGACTTTTGGAGCTTTGATCATCAATGAGGAGAGAGGAGAGAGGAGAGATAAGATGATGGGTGTGGAGACAAGACCTGCACTTGCCTGCACCAACCCATCCTTTTGTAGCCCTTTGGCATGGAAAGCACATCACAAAGCTAGGGCATCACTCCATGGAAGTTTGTTGGCTCTTTACACACCATTATAGTGAGACACGTTGTAATATAGTGAGGGGGATTCTAGGAAGAAGATGAATAGTGTTAGAGAGAGAAGTTGAGATTTTTGCATTTTCTTCCATACATTGTCTTGTAATTTCATGTAAGACCTTTATAAGCTTTGTTTTAAGCATTTAATGTCATTTATTGCATGTTACTTTCAAGTTTAATCTTTCATTCTAGCGTTCACCATTAATGCTTTCAAGTTCTACCTTTTCAACCTTTCATTTTGGGTATTAAATACATTTTCATATAGTCTATGGTTTCTTGCAGTAACTGAGGGGTCGATGTCTTTCATGTCTTCTTATTTCCAGGCAAAGAATTCCATATTTCTTTTCAGGAACTGGATGAGGATATCTTTAATTTCTCTACTTAGCTTGGATCCTACGTAAACAAGGTGTTATGGTTCTTCGTCGAGCTGTACAGGCTCCAGCTCATGTCGAGCTCCTCTAGTCGGATGTTCTCAACTTCCTTTATCTTTACAAATGCCATGGAGCATTATCGTGTTATCCGTTGATCTCCGAGGACCACTCCAACTCCATTTTTAGCGGGGAGCTTCACTACTAGGTGGTAAGCCGAGGGGATGGTCCTCATGGAGTTGAGGGAAGGCCTTCCAAGCAGTATATTGTAAGCATAGGGTGCAGGAACCACTAGGAATCTTACAATTGTGGTGGCTTGGCAATACGGGTCACCTAAGGTGAGCACAAGCTGGATTGACCCCTGGGATAGCACCCTTTTTCCTGAAAATTCCAACAAGCGAGCACTTATTGGCTTCTGTTTCTCTCTTCAGATGTCCATCTTGTCGAATGCAGATGCAAACATGATGTCTACCAAGCTTCGGGGTTTGTCTTGGGGACCAAGTAAACCAAAATTCGTAAAGGACTACTCAAGCAACGGGAGGATGGTCAAAAGGCGGTTGTCACTGGAGTGAAAAGAGGATTCAAACTAGAATGATAGAGTAAGGACAACTCTAGTGACCTTAGAACCACTTGAGCCATCTTAAGACTGCTCGAGCTGCATGAAACCCACCCAAAGAGCAGTCTCCACTGTCCAACTCGTTAGACTTTCTCGATTTTATATCTAAGTGTTTAGAGATAGCTCTAGTTGAAGGCAAGTGTGCAGAGGGCAGTCTCTACTGATTTTTAAGCCAAAAACTATGTAAAAACTTATCCCCTTAAACATTAAAGGGTGTTGCTCAAATGGGGTCAGATAAATGACTCAAATTATATTTTCAAAATGCATTTACGGTTTAGAAAAAAAAATTAATAAACAATCCTAGGAGTCATTTTTGGATATTCCAAATTCAATTTATAACAATAATCATTGATCTTGATATGGAATTGTAGTTTGATTTCCTTGCTTTCTTGTCACTTGCAGATAGAGATCGTTGAAACTTGATGACAATGGAATTCGGTTGAGATTACATAAGACTTCAAAAAATCAACTAATTACAAACATGATCCTAACTTAATTCCTCTAGAGAGAAGCTTGCATTAAAAGAGTTTATAGGATCTGTAAATCTGTCAAGTCTATCCATTACTCGATTGACCACATTTACTACATTTGAAATTAGTGTAGTTAGACACCAAATGACTGATAGAGAAGAATTAGTCAATGGTCAGCTGGGTAGAACAAGTAGGGATTCTTTGCATCATGTTTACAGTAGTCTTCCATCTTGCTTCATACTTATTATGCATGCACATAGCTTTAACATTGAACATGGTATCATACAACTTTTACCTTAATTCCATATATTAGAGTCGAAAAACCCATATTTTCATGTCAAAGATTTTAAGGAGTATGTAATAGTTTCCAAGATCCCACTGCCAAAAAAAAAGATAATCCGTTTAAAACTCTTTCCTTTTGTCTAAAGATAGAGCTAAAATGTAGCTTAACTCTTTGAGACTACAACCCATAACAAGTTGGCAGGACCTCCAAAAAGAGTTTTCCAAAAAATTCTTCTCTATCCATCAAGTCAATGCTCTCAAACCAAAATTAATGAAATTTGCTGTCAAAAACGGTGAAACCTTTTATGTGTGTTGGGAGCGGTTCAGGGAACTTTTACAATCTTGCCCTTAACACGTATTTGAAAATTGGCATCTAGTCAATTTCTTTTATGATTCACTTCCTACCTCTATTTGTGAGTTTGTTGAAATGATGTCAAAATGAACATTTCTTAACAAGAGTCTTATGATGCATCTGACTGTTTTGATACATTTGTAAAAAAAAGCTCAAATGTGGGACTCCGCTACATCTCCTAAATTTGAGTCTAGAACTACTACCTCTCACGGTGGGTATTTTATTTTAAAGAAGAAGATTACTTGCGTGCAAAAATGGCCTTCTTGACTCAAAAACTGGAGGCAACGGAGATGATGAAAGTTAATGAAGTATCAACAGTTCTTGCCATGGAGCAAGTTTGTGGTATTTGTGCTTTGTCTGGATATCCTACCAAGAATGTCCTAAATTGGACCCATCTAAATGTGTCTTTGAAGTCTCCTCCAAATTTATATATATATATATATATATATATATTGTGATTCTTGGTATCACTAAGAGTGATAGACAAACTCCAACAAAATCTAAAATTTGCTAAAAATGCATGCACCTCAGATCATTGAGGAGGTGCGATGCCTAACTAGGAGAGTAGAAGTGCTTAATAGGTTTGAGAACTAGTGATCGATGTTTTCCCTCCTTTAAAACTTTGAGAAATGCTTTCAAGCGGACACCAGAATGAAATTTAGCTTTCAAAAATTTGAAGCATTACCTAGGTTCCCCACTGATCCTCTCGGCAATAGTACCTAGGGAAAAGTTATACTTATATCTGGCTATCTAAGAAATTGCTACTACTTTTGCCTAGATTAAAGAGGAGCAAAGGATTCAGACACTCATCGATTACACAAGCCAGATCCTTAGAGGAATGGAGGTCAGATACTCCAAGCTGGCGAAGGTGGTCCTAGCATTGGTCACAATAGCCATGAAGTTACGCCCTACTTAAGCTCATACCATCATAGTAATGAAAGACTCTCCAATAACAAAAGTGTTACAAAGGCCAGAGATATCAAGGCATTTGGTTAATTGGTCCATGGGCACTTGACTTATTTCCCTACCTCGATTGGTATGGGGTTTTGCAACATGCGTAGTTTGACAAGAAAACAATGGGATTGCATAGGCAAGAGTATGCATGACGGGGTGGTGCTTCATGTGGGTTGGAGATAATTTCTCTTTGATCTCACTTGGGGATCAATAAGGAGAGTATTTCCCTCATTTCTTGGAGGGGGAATTGCATTCAGGGTTTTGTACTCAAGGGTTTTGCACTCCCCTACCCCTTGGATTGTTAGCAACATAATCTCCAAAATTATCTCCTACCATCTTTAGGAGGGTATTAATTTATGTTCATGTTTGGTCCTTGGTCGCGTCTGACAAGTTAATTTTGGTTACCACATCCCTACATTCAAATGTACTAACTATAAATAAATAAAAATTACTAACTACAATAAAAAAATTATGCACAATTATATAAAAAGGGATAACATACATCGGCCTGTGATGAAAATCACAAGACTTAACTTCGTTGGTCCAAATCACCTTCTATTGCTTAGCACTTGTCCCTTCCCAAACAACGGTGCCAAAAATACTTAATTTATTTTCCTACCTCGATAGGTATGGGATTTGTTTAAGGGGTTATGGTTGAATGTATGTGAATACCCAAAAAGTGGTGTGCCCTCAGAATTGTGGTGATGCAAAAGTTTCTCCCCAAGTGCAGGGTACATGTCCTGTTTTAACTCAAAAAAAGTTATGAAGTTGTCTGCTTAAGGAAAGTCAAGACTAAGTGTTTTGAAAGTGATTTTGAAAATAAAAATTGATTTTTTTTTTTGAAGATGTGGTTGAATCGTGAGATTCGGGGTTGAAAATCTATAAATAATGTGGGTTGTCCAATCCTTGTAATTCTTTCCACCATGTATGGTTAATCAATCCCAATTATAACTTAGTTTAATTCAAAAGTTTTTTTGTTCAATTGAAAGATAGGAATTAAAAATCAAGAATTACCAAATGTGTGTATTGGTGTTGAATTGATTCGTAGAAAGATTGATTTGTATAAATCTTAAGGGACGATAAGCATGTCACGTGACAAGTATACAATGCATCAAATGTGTATAAATTTATACATCAAATGTGTGAGGGTTGATTTTTTCATGCCCAGTTGGAAATCCTTCCTTGGATTTCACCAACCAATGCCCTAGTCGGCCATAGATAGAATAGAAATGCTAAAGAATATGTATAACATTGATAAGGAAATAACTACTAACTTAAACTAAAGAAAACAAGAGACGAACAAACTTAAAGCTTCACTCAAACACTAAGAACATAAAACTCAAAACATACAAGCTCAAATATTGAAAATGGAAATTCCTTAAAACATTGGGTGTGGATGAACTCTAACCAAAATCATGCATACTAGGAAATGGAAGTTATATCTAGTGTAAAAATGAATATTACAAAACTTATGAACTTACAAGAGTGGAAATGAGCAAGAAAATGTAAAAACCCTAGCTTTCTCTCTCTAGAACTACCTTCTTCTTCCTTGGAGCTTCTCCCTCTAAAAGCTTAATAAAAAGTCAAATGTAAGTTATTATTTTTCTCCCTCCCCCCTCCCTACTCTTGAGTGTCTTGAGGTAGGTTCCCTTAGGGAGAATTTACCCCAAAAGACTTCCAAAGTCTTTCAAAAAACATGCCCCCTTCCTTTTCCTACCACTCTCTCTCCTCTTCTTTAATCATTGCCCACCTTCCACTCTTACATGCAAATAGGCTGAATTGAGATGTTAGGAGGCTATGGTTGCTTGATGTATTCTGTCGTTCCTAATTTTCAAACATGAACCCTCAATGCGTGTATGGCTTATGTGTGTGGGTGAGTATCACTCTCATTCGAGTTCAATGCAAGAAATGGAAAAACAGGTGTGTGAATGAAATGTGTGCGTGAGTCTGTGAACAAAAGTGCTCCCCAAGCGTAAAGAGACTTTCGAGTGTAGTGTTTTACTTGGAATTGAGTACTCCAAGGTTGTCTCCTTAGGGAAGGAAGGTGAATTGTGTTGAAGGTGATTTTGGTGAAAAAGAAAAAGTGTAAAATCTTTTGAGTTTATGTCTTGGTAAGTGAAGTTTTAATGAAAATGAAATGGAACAAGTGCTGGCAAATCTGAAGAAGTCATTCAAATGGGAATGCCAAATCATCTCAAGACCTTCTCTGACACCCCAAAATAGGGGGGGTCCGCTGATTACCCATCAACCCGTGAAATACCCATGAATACTGAGTAATTCGATATCACGTCGTTATGCCCCATTTACTGGGGTCCCTAATTTAACAAAAACTGGGCAGAGTCTCCTTTGTATGGGAAGCTCTACCAAAAATGCAACCTATGTAATATACATTCATATGACCCATCCGAGGCCTAATATCAAACAATGACCACATCGGGTCTATTGATGAGTAAAAGTTGACCACACCGGGTCCATTCATCTATACTCATATAAAAATAGGCAAGGTTATATTAGAAACATTCCATGTGAGTTTATTTACAACTTCTTACATAATATTACATGTCAAAACTAGTTTGCTCCTAAATTTTTACAAAAGGAGTTATAAAAGCCACAAGTCGGCTTTCTTTACCCTTGCGGCCCCGAATGAGAGCCATCCACCAGCGTAAATCCCACATCTAAAATTTTTTTCTGTATATGGTGAGCCACACCTAATAGATTAATTCCTACATAGGTTACTCTCCACCTAAGTGCACATGCAATGCTCACATACAACATTTCAAATTCACATCAACATTCCAAGTAAGAATATGCATTCAATGTTAGAATTTATCGTGTCATGTCATGAATTGAGATGAGACTCACTCATGCCAACCAACTAGACCCCTTCCTAGCTCCTCAACACATGCAAGTGTTAATGTGTATGGAATCGTCACTTATGTTCCACATCAAATGAATTTTACCAATCTAGGGTCTGTGTGGGCTGGATGTTCATGGGCTTACACCAAGGGTCTCCAACCTACTCGGAATTTATGGAGTTCCACCAAGGGCTTCGCGTACACCCACACACTTCATAGACCAAGCCAAGGGAGTGCGTATCCCAACCACAGGGCCTTGTACCTGAGGGATCTTCTAGTTCCTTCTTGTTAACCCCAATCCTAATTATCATGCAACCCGTGCAACTCGGCCAGGTCTTCGACCAAGCTTAATCGAGTCCACTCGTCACCCACCAAGTGTGGTGTTGACGACAACTATATACGCACCCACATAATGCGATGTTACCATGCATATGCAATATGATGTCCCATTGCACAATGATTACACATTCCATGGCAAAATTATATCTTAAGCATATAATTCCCATAATTTTTCACAATCTCAATTCAACACAAGCATGTATATACATTGTCAATTTTCATAAAGCAATTCCAAGCACATTATCACAATTTTTTTATGCCAAGAACACAATTAATCACAAAGGCACAATTTCAGTGTAAAAACAGTATGTAAAATGGGTTAAAATAGTCCTTAAAATGACCTAAAACAGTCTGTTTGGACAACCTACATGGAACCCCATTTTAGCCACTAAAATAGTCCAAAAATAGTCCATTTGGACAGCCTACATGCAGTCCCATTTCAGCCACTAAAACAGTCCAAAAATAGCCAATTAACAGGCCCTAAATAGGCCATAAAATAGTCCATTTTTTCATCCCAAAACAATCCATAATTTCACCCCAAAATAGTCCATATCAGTCCAAAATTTCAGCCCCTAAACCGGCCCTAGAACAGCCCTAAAGGAGAGGAATAAAACCAAAGTAGAAAGAACTCTACCTCTTGTAGCGTGAAGGAAGTGATAGAACTTCCAAGAACACCAACAGTAGCCCAAGAACATGATTTCTCAAAAATATTTTCTTTGGATCTTCGGTGAAATCCACTTTTCTTGGTACGTAGACGTAGCCCTCATCGTAGTGATCAACTTTAACTCTTGGCCCAAGTCGATTGGAGCGACGAAACTTCTTGGATCGGAGAAATAAGCTTTGAAGACAAACTTTTTCTCTCTTTTCTCTATGGCTAGCCAAGATGATGATCAAATGAGATATTTTTCTCAAAAAATCTGATTTTAAGTTTATATTTATAGCCCCGATTTTGCGGTCCACATCGCACCGCATATTTCCTTCTTTGGGGTCCGTTTTTCATTCCATAACGATTCATTATATCTTGGATTAAGTCCAAATAATTTTTATTGTAACTTTAACTTAATTATAAGAAAATTTTAAAATTTTTATTTTTGGGGATATTAAAAGGTCATTCGTCACGCAATCACCTCGAACAACGTGCAAAACTCAACTATCTCAAAATTCTAAGAAATTTGATAGGGTGACTAGATTCCACAATACGAGCTCAATGGTAAAGCCTGTTTCCTCATCCAAAGTCTAGAGGAATACTTATTTTAAATCTGCATTATAGTGTCAAATTACCATTTTGCCCTTTTTCAGAAAAAAATTCAAATTTACCCAGGTTTTACACCTTCCTCCAATAGTGCCTACATGTTCGATTGATTCATAGGAAGCGTGAGATCAAAATGGAGGTGAGGATTCAAGCATACCCCGTGACAATGCCTACGGTGTATCAAGTACTCACAACCATATCCACACTCAACCTAGTCAAACCAATCCATCGTACACTATGAGGAGGAATGAAAATAAATTGAAGTAGCACACTCAAGAGGAATTCTCCCTTGTGTTAGCCAACTTAAAATCTAGCTACTCATAATAAAAGGAAAGACATGCATAATGTAAAGATACATAATCAAGAAATGAAAATGAGTTGAGATTGAAACATAAAACATATATTAAAGCTAGGATTAAGTACATTACAAAGAGAAATTCATTTTATACCAAATGGAAAAGTTGCAGAGAAACACAACAAAAATAAATGAAGTGCAAGAAAAACTCATACAACAATGGTAGATTCTAAGATACATAACTAAACTTGAAATAAAATTGAAATAAATGACATTAAAGACATTAAATAAAGCTTAAAAGATCCTTACAAACGATTACAAGTGAAATGGATGGAAAAAATGTAAAAATGCCAACTTCTCTTTCTAACTATTCATCTTCTTCCTTAGAGCTTTCTAAGCTTAGGTAGCCACTTTCTCAATGTGAGTGTGAATGTTGAATAGATGGTTAAAGACCTCTTTAATTTCGTCCATGGAGGTCCCCTTAGGTGTTTGACAGGCCTCCCATCTATAGGAGGTGAATTGATGTCTTGGACAGGCTAGGACAAGCCTAGCCTGCAACCCACCATACCTTCATCTTTCTCTCTCCTCCTTTTCCATCCTTCATTTTCCTTTGCTAACTTTGGGGTGTAAGAGACATGTATGTATGTAGAATATGTCATGGGGCAAATGGGAGAATCATATATGGGACCCTAAAGCTAGTGGAGCTTGAGTTACAGGCGTCCTAGCACTTCTGGGCAAAACCTACTGGTTGAACGATGACACCTACCAGTAGGTTTTACTCCAGTGAGCAAAACCTACCAGTAGGTTGAAAGCTCTAGACAGGTTTTTGTAGCATTGCCATAAAGTTTTATTTAACCGTTGAATTGAGCTGAAACGTTGACACAATACATAGGACATCAAGATCTAAAAATTTCATATTTTGAACATATTCAGATTCTAAGTGGATCATGGTCAAAAAGATGGAAAACTGAAATACTGCTACCAAATGGTGGGGGTTCTAGTGCCTATGTTACCAAGCACCGATACCTTCTTGATTTATTTCACTTTTAAGCCTCCAAATTCTCATGTAATATGTCCATGTCTACACCACTCATCCACACTTAGTTGCAACGTTCCAAAATCCATCATTTACGCTATAATTACCTGCAACATCAAAATTTCAACATTAATCATACATTCGGCTAACTCTAAGTAATTAAATACAAAGTTGAGTTAAAATGCATGTAATGAGGTCGTTAAATATGCAATATTATGTGCTCATCATACCCCCCAACTTAAGGTTTTCTAGTCCCTCACAAACTAAATGTAAAAAACAAGCAAACGAAAATAAACACTTACTAATTCTGCTATTGCATTTAGCACATGCAACAAGCCTTTAAACTCTTAGGTGATCCCTAGTGGACGAGTTTTATCTCTTGAAGGTATCCAATGAAGGTACCTACAGACTTATTTTCTTCATATCCAACAATTGAAACATATGCCCGCATCCTATCTAGCACTGGGATGTCAAAAATGGCTTTGTTCAATGCATCCGAACTAATCACACATGAATCACATCATAGCTTTAAATGTTATTCTAGAGTATTCACGTATACATTTCCTTTCATAACTCGCGTGTGTGTGTGAAATGAATATGTAATTTAAGTATTTACTCAATGGAATCCACATTCTGTTAGCTATCCAAATTCAGCTTTGATGCAAAACTCACCAAGGGTTTCACTCAACAAATAATAACACATTGGTTATCCTAGCATGCTCTTCATGTGCATATGTGAGCTAGAATCTTGTGCACAAACCAAAGTATGCTCACATATAATCCAAAAATAAAGCACATGTATACAATTAAAACAACCTTGGCATAATCTCATGAAAGGAATGTTAGGGCACTAGCTAGCAAAATTAACTTTTCTTTTTCTTTAAAAGTGTGCCTTCCCCATGCTTTCTCTAGATTATTTAGGACTTTCAAGGGTTGTAATGACGCCTTGGGTGATATTGAGGCAAGTGAAACGAATGGAATAGGATAAACAAAGAAGGTTGTTCCTAGTGACTGACTTTTATTTCAAAATCACCTCCTTTTCATGGGATTTTCAAACCAACACCATCACCACACTCTTTGTTTCTTTTCTTTCTTTTCCTTAACATTTTCCTTTTCTTTTTCTCTTTCTTTTCTTCTTTCACCCATTTTTATCTTCTTTTTTTCTTGGATTTTTTTTACATTCTTTTCCATTCAACTTTTGATTTGGCATCATCCATCCCCTTTTTTGAGTTCCCGCACCATAATTCTTCTCCTTTATGATAAATTAGAGTCAGCTCCCGGAAAAATCAAGGTGTGGTGAATTTTTATCATTTGGCACTGCCTTGGTCAATTGTGTGGTGATTAGCACTATTTTGTGATCTGATTTATATTATACACCCAAGTATAAGTGGTCGAATTTTATTTTTTCTTTGTTTAAGTCCAATTATCGATCCCACGAAGAGTTTTAGTAATTTAGATTTTAAAGTTAAAATAGTAAAATTGTTGTTTAAAGCAGTATAACATTTGATAGCTTGTGATGTGAGCTTAAATTGATAACAAGTTTAATTAAAGTAGGTAAGCATGCTAATGACCAGAATATAAAAGATACACTTCAGTTTAAGGATCTCACATGTCTTATATTAGTTAAATACTGGAAATGTTACCTTACAACAATTAACTTCTAGGTCACTGGAAACTGAACTAGTAGGTCCAGCGTATATATAAATCATAACTCAGCAACTTATTAGGTTAACTAGTGGCAATGGTAAACCATAACTCAACAACTTCTTAGGTTAACTGGTGGTATTAAGTCATAATACAACAACGTCTTAGGTTAGCTGGTTATAGATGTACCAATTGATTAATCCTTAATCCGAGTAAACCAGAAGGACAAGTTATTCATGAGGAATACTTGAATTACTCAATAGGTCATCTATAATATATATATATATATATATATATATATACACACACACACACACACACCAGGTAAACATCCTCAGTGACTTTAGAGGTCAAACCATACTGGTGGAACCGTAAATATTCAATTGGCAATATTATTATGTATATAAGTTAAACAACCCTAGTAACTCAGAAGGAAAATCCATTCATGAATATCATTTAGGTTTTGAACCATGCATCAATAGAACATCATCAATGTTCCGTAGAGGTCAAGCCATACCGGTGGGAACACCATAGATATTTAACCAGCAAATCGATGATGCACCAATAACATAATTCCAGTCACAGCACCGAAATTATGAACATCACTGTATCATGCATGAAGCATATAGTACATATATATATGAATAAAACATTAGCATTTCCATATTCTAACCAATATTATACATATGTTCACCCTTCACTGAAGGGTATAAGTAACTACTCACACACACTCCATTACTATAGACAGGCGAGGAGTGCCGGTAGGTTTCATTACAACAATAAATAAAAGGTTGAAGATTCTTTCAGAAGGAACAATTGAAATACAACCACCTTTACTATCAATTAAGACAAAAAAGGTGGCGGCAGTTCAATTATCCTAACAGAAAGATTAAACGAAAATGTAGAAATACAGAGTCTAAGCTCGAGTGTAGGATGGACCGGATCTTGAATTATTTTATGACCTTCTCTTTTTCTCTTTTTTTCTTCTCTTGTTCTCTCTTTGGATTTTTCTTTGGAGCTCCCTCTCTTTGCCCGACTCTCACTGCAGCCTTTTGAAATGAAAAAGATAGCCCCTATATATAAGCAACTAGGAAGCATGAGGTGGTAGATATGTTCAAACCGCCAAGGAGGACCATCCGGACGCCGCCACCACAGTCTGGACGGTGATTCTTAGTTGGATTCTCCACTTGTCGTGTGGTGGCTATTCCATGGTTGATTTGCACTTTGGTCTTTGCTCTTATTCCAAGTTTTGACAGCTTGCCTTGTAATTTCGGGTAATTCCACGTCAAACCCTGAAATTTTAGACATAACACTCGTAAAACCCTAGTTTATGCACAAACCCTAATTCATAGTTTTTAACTTTTGTATCTTACAAAATTAATTATTTAGTTATTTCAATTTACATATTACTTAGGGTTAATCACAACCCCAACTTAAAATTTACTAGTCCCTAGTAAACGTAAATTATAAAAACTATTTCACAAAATATAAACAGAGGTAAAATAATTTTCGTAGATTTTTTCACAATTGCATTTAGTATATGCAAAAAGTCGTTACACCCCTAAGTGATTCCTAGTGGACGAGTTTTGTCTCGTGAAGATTTGCAGTGAAGCTACCTACAAACTTCAGTAGTTAGGAGTTTATAACTCATACTTTTCACAACTAAAATTAAATCAGTATTCATGTGCATTGCTACAATACTTTCTTTTTCTGATATCTACAAGAGTAACACACATTAGCTGTAACATTATCTATATATTTTTATAAAAACTTGTGTGTGTGTGTGTGTGTGATGATTTCTTTTGTTTCAAAAATCACTCAAGAAATATTATCATCTTTCATAGTAGTTTTAATGTCAATCCTTTCCTGAAATACACTCAGCAAAGAATACATATACGTTATAGTGATTATTCCCTTAATGGCTGCATGTGATTTTAGAATATTGTTAACAAAGCGAATAATATCACATGTAAGATATCTGAAGAATAGATATTTGAATAACATTGAATTTTGACATAATCTCATGACTGGATATCTACACTATATCAGATATATTATTAACTTTCTCCCTTTGTGGATGTATAAAATTAATACAGATACATGATTTCTGGAATAAAAAATGACTTTCTTTGGGTTTCAATGTGGCCATTGATTTAGGGTTTAAGAAACAACGTCAGCAGGATTCAAGAGCTACCTTTTATATTGTGGCACACCTCTTCTCATTTTTCTAAAACTTTATATATTTATCCTTTCCATTTTTTACTTTCTTGGAACTTTTCTTTCTGTTTTTCTCTTTTAATTCCTTCCCTGGGTTTTTCTTTTCTTTTGAATAGCCAATACCTTTTCCTTTTCTCTTTACACCTTTTCTCTCTTTTTTTTTTATCTGTATCATATTAATTTAAAAGAGGGTGCAAGAAAATTTTGTAGCAATGGTAGGTTTAATATATTTTCATGTGGCTTGGGTATTTTTCGGGTGTCATGAAAAGGATTCATATTTTTCAGGCTCAATCATGAATGACTAAGGATATAATATTGTAAAAAAAATGGTCAAGGTTCAAGTTATTTAAAAATAGCCTAAGATCATTTTCCAAAAATTATTTATCTGTATCATTCCTATAGAAAAGAATTTCAAAGATAATGCTAATAATATAATCTAACAAGTGATAATCAAGACAAAATTAATGAGATTATTCAAAGAAAATTTACCATAGAATCGAAGATGTAGAATATATCTCCAAGAAAGATTGGCTCAAATTCTTCAATTGGTTATACATCTCCACTATATAAGGAGTGTAATTTTTCACAAGGTTTCTAAAATAAATAAATCTATTTGTGCTTATGAGAATAAGTTTAAACAAAAATATTAAGATACTACACCACTAAAATATGAAAATCCCGCGTGATCAGATTAAGGCTATTTTTACAAAGCATAAGAATATTAACCTAATTCAACTGTAAATTATATGATATAATCTTCCTACCTTTTAAAACATAAGTTTCATAACAAATACTTAAACACATAAAAATTCAAAATAAACAAGTTCAAAACATACGAGACAAATAAGTTTAAAACAAAAAAATGCGAGATATAAATTAAAGTTCTAGTGCATAATTAAAAAGTTTAGTGAAAGATAGCAAATTATTTTATAGAATCCCTAGTCTGTTTAGGAAGTAGAAGATCCTCCTCCAAAACGATCTCTAAATAACTTCAAAAGGTCACCTTGATTCTGCTCATATTCATCCTTACGTTTATTGATATGAGTAATGCTGGTCTCCGACCCTAGTAAGATCTGTCTATCAGTTCTGTTATCCACTGGTACATATGGCTGATCCACTTGTGGTTCAGGTTTATCTTGTGGTATGATTTCTTTAGGTACCTGGAATGGCTCTTCTTGTGCTGGAGGTGGTGCTTCTTGTTCTTCAAGCTGTCCTCCATGAATATTTTTTCAATGAAGTTTTATCCAATGCTCCAAAATGGTCTACTTTCTTCTATATAGGATCAATGATCACGCCCTTGTTCCTACATAGCTGAGAAACTAACATTGTATATGGGAGTGAGGGGTTTTGTCTATCCACAATAAGTAATATTTGATCCATGATTAAGTTCGGTAGATCAATTGTGTGTCTCATTCCAAATGCATATAAGAAACAAGCTTACTCTGTATAAATTTGATTTTTCTGGGCTCAATGTAACAAACTGTTTACTGTTATCAAATTCAGAATGCAGTATTTGTCTTTTAAATCCCCTTGACTTATATAATTGTTTGGTCTACCCTAAGCAAATTCTAGATTCCCCGTCACTTCTCTTCCTATAACATTTAAATCAGGTAATTCAGTGTAAGGATATTACGGGTTCTCTGGTCTTTGCATGGGTTGAAAACATTTGGCTATAATAGTCGGTGTAACTTGAAAAACAATACCCCGTACGAATACCTGCAATTGCCTTTCTCCAATTATCACAGCATTACTATAAAATTCCCGAACTAAATAGTCATAAGCATGAGCAGCAAATCTAACATAATGTAACCATCCCCTATTAGCAAGAATTTGTCTTACTTTTATGTTCTCAAAATCTTCAAAAACAACTGGTCTTTCAAAAAAATAGTTTTAGTCAGAAAATTAGTATCATACCAGGCCGGCTGTTCAAAATTCTCAAACATCACCTCATTGTAGATATTTCCTGGTCCATGATACTGTAGAGGTGCATCAGGCTGCGGAGGTTGATCCCTTTGTGCTCGGCTTGAAGACCCTCTTGTTCATCATCTTGAATCCATCTTTTTGTTGATTTTTCTTCAAATACTCCATTTCAATTGATCTTGATTGGTATATATCTTCAAAATGTTATGGGTAAGTGAATAATTGGAGTAAATTTGAAGAAAAACAGTTGACTGTAGCTGATTTGAGGGTTATTCCTTGGAGAAAATTGGTTTTTTCGAATTTTTCTTACAAGGGAGATTAAACTAATCGGTTTTCTGCATGGAGGATATATATATAAGGGCACTGTCGTTCAGAAGCTACGCCCACCATTTAGACGGTACGGTTGACTTGTTTCTGGTTTACAACTGCAGACTGCTTCTATGATTTTCTACAATTCCGCTTTTGTTCCTTTAAATTCTTGCAGTTCACAAAATTAGATATAATTTTATATATTTTATAAAACTTTGCTAACCATTTTTTCCTTTTCAAAAATTGGTTTTATTAATTATTTATTTGTTATTTTCTGTTTACTAATTTCCTTATTTATTCTATAGTTATTTACATTTATTTATAACTATATACATTTATTCTCAAAACTATACATATTGTTGAATTTAGTTAGTGTCAGAACTATCTAGAACAGTAACACCAGTGACAAGATTAACTTCACTTCTCACGTATCTTGTTAACATTGGGGTAGAATAGGATGGCGGCTCAGGATAATCCTTACTGTAACACCCCGTACTTTTTTTTATATATTTGAATAGATATATATAGTAAAATAATGTTGTGAATATGCGGATATGTATAATGAGGTAAGAATAAATCATATAGATTTTAATAATAGGATAAATACTAGAGACGCATATTGATTGGGAAGTTTGAGTTTCAAAGACGGTTAAACTAAGAAATGGTGATTAGATGAATTTCTAAATACTTTTAGGTCAAAATAAGGTTTCCATTGAATCCGGGAGGTCGAAAAACATTGGGAGAGGTAATATGAGATGTAATAGAAGTTAGGAAGTATTTTGGAGTTAAAACACATTTTTAAGAAAATTTGGTTATAAAGGATTTCGGACACTGTCTACTATTTCGATCATAATTTTTTATTTTAAATTCCAAGAGATCTGAAATTTGGACAGTAGATATTAGACATCTAGGGCTACAAAAGCGTATCTCATGAAAATTTTAAATTCGACCTCTAAAAGGGACAAAAATGCACTGGAAGTCGGAGAAAAAAATTTGGGCTGTGACTACCGGTAGTCGACAGGGCAGTGAACTTTGATTACCGGTAGTTAACCAGTAGTCAAGTGTACCGAGAGCTTTAGATACCGGTAGTCGATTGGTAGTTGAGTTCCAAACATACCCGAGTAGTCAAAATCAGCTACCAGTAGTCGATGCTAAAATTTGAATTTTACTGTTCGCGAACAGCCCAATTTTCTTCTCTTTATAAATACCTTCCAACACTTATTCAAGCCACATTTCAACCCTTCAAACCCTAGAACAGCATAGAGAGAGAGATAAGGAGAGAACTCAAGATCAAAGGAAAATTGCAAGAGATTAAGGGTATATTCAGGAATCCAAGCCCTAGTTCTTCAATATTCAAGGTAGTGTTTTCTTCCATTTTTCTCCAATGATGTTAGGGTTATTATACATGTATATTTTGACTCTAAATAATACGTATTTTTTATGGGTTCATGGTTTCTTAGTATTTTTACAAACATTCATATGATTTGAACAAAATAATGGTTTGAAATCCATCAAACCCTAGTTTTTTGGGGGAAAAATGGATTTCTCTCTATATTTTCACATCCTCTTGATTTATAACATGCTAGAGCTTTGGGTTGGGTATTAAAATGGTAGTATTGATGATCTCATGCCTATTTCCTTTAAATTTGTCTTTTGTAACATGATTTACGAAATGAGTATATTTCCTTAAATTATTTTATTATGTACAATGCTTGTGAAAGTTGGGAAAGTTGTGAAATTTCTTATATATGAGGTTTTGAGTATATTGTTAGTATGTTACTCTTGCGTATGGTGTTGTGAGGGACTTGGATTACTTCGAGATCTGCCGTTGGGTGTTAGAGGTCAGTCTATCCCAGTGGGGGGTGAGATGGTTACCTAATGCCCGTAATGGATTGTTGTTTGTGAGAGCAACCATTATTGTTCACTTTTGAGACAAAAGAAGTTAGTATACTAGATCCTTGGGAGGATTTCGTCAATACCGCTAGAGGCGGTATATGTCCTTCCTAAAGAGATATAGGTGAACGAGTAGAATCATGGGGTAGATTCATGAGAAGCGATAGCCTACTTGAGTAATACCAAATAGAAGTTATTGTTCACTGTACCAAATATTATTTCTCCAAGAGTTTGGTAGTATGGGATGACGCGATAACTTGTGGAAATGGTGTATGGTGGAGTGGATTATGTTAGAAATTATTTGTCAATTAAACCTTGTTTCATTCTCTTTCAATTCTATATTACTGTACAAACTTGAGATCTCTTTTAAAATGTCCCGATTTTATTTATTTAAAAAAAATTATTTATATGTATGTGCGAAATGTGATCTACCTATTTTACTTGATTTCAAAACCATGAATGGGTTTGGAAGAATTTTCCTACAGAGTCTTGTGCTCACCCCTTACCTACAAATATTTCATATTGTACTCTTGAGGAGGAGTTGGGACTCGAGGAGCCCGTACCTTGGGAGATTCAGCAAGACGGGAGTGTGGATCCCGAGGAGGACTCTTAGCTTGACACTATATTTTGCTCTAGACTAGGATATTATTTTGAAACAATATAAAGCCTAGTCATATTTTGTAATTCCGCTGCATTATCATAGTTATTAGATTTGGGGGATGTAAAGGTCATAGCATGGCCTATTCTTTTTGGATAACATTTAAATTTGATGGATTGATTTTATGGTAAGTAAATGGTCCCGGTGTAGTCATTATAGTAGAATTGCACAGGTTGGGTTTGTGGTATAGCTCCCCATACAAGGGAGACTCTGCCTGAATTTTGTTACAATATAAATTGTAGATGTAATGTTGATGGATTACTTAGTGCTCTCATGCTTAAATGGTTATTAGAATGTAATGTCATCTAGGGTGATATTTGGGGCGTCACAGAAATGGTATCAGAGCCAAGGCTTTAGGTCTTACATGGGAACTGTAGGTTATGGATGTCCACTAGGGAGTTAGGACTAGGGTGAAAATACTTATTAGTTAATGTTTCGCTAGTCTTATGCCTTAGTTAAAGCTATAGTTAGGTTCTCTTGTACATCAATTAAACTTAATGGTGAATTGATGTGCAGGATGGAAGGAGGAAGAAGACGTGGTCGTGGTAGAGGCAATGGTGGCCAAGCAAATCCACCACCACCACTACCCGCCGACGCCATGCAGGGTATTTACCAATGCTTAAGGGAACTTACCACCCTAGTGCAACAACTAGGTGGGAACAACCACCACAATGGTGGAGTTCGTCCCTTAGCCCAAGTGCCGAAAAATGGGGATGAGAACCAGAGGATGGTGGCCCTTCGGGAATTTCTACGACAACATCCACCCATTTTCCAAGGGAGCTCAAATCCCTTAGATGTGGATCGATGGGTCCGCCGAGTGAAGAAAATCTGTGAGGGTATGGGGATCGTCGAGGACCTTCGGGTTGGTTTGGCTACTTATCTATTGGAAGGGGAGGCTGATTACTGGTGGGAGTTAGTGAAGAAGAGGATAGACACTGACACGCTCACCTTGGAGGAATTTGAACAAAGCTTCAACGACAAGAGTTTTCCCTAGGCTATCAGAGATAAGGTGAGTGCAGACTTTCTAGCCTTGCAACAGGGTAGTATGACCGTGGCTGAGAATGAGAGGAGGTTCGATGAGCTATCCTGTTATGCTTCAGAGTTCATATCCACCGAGGAGAGGATGGCCAAGCGCTTCGAGCAGGGTTTGATACCGACTATTAGAGAGAAGCTTATGGCACTCAAAATTCGGGACGACGGAGATTTGGTTGACAGAGCGACATTAGTGGAGAGAGACATTGATGACTCTCAGAGGAGACAGAGCTATGCTAGAGGGGGCCCGATCCGTACAGATGCCTGTAGTTGTAGGGCACAGAGGGCATTGCCATACCGTCGCCCTGATCAGCGATAGGCCAGAGACCTCCTACACTACGAGGAGTGGGGCAAGCCCCAGCTAGACCCAGCACCGATCCTCGTCAATGCTTTGGATGTGGGGGAATTGGGCACTTCACAAGCAACTGCCCATCATTTCCACCCAAGGCCAATCCAACTGTCGGGCCATCAAATGCCAATAGGCCACCTCTACCACCAAGACCATTGAGGGCTCAAGCCCCCGTTGCTGCCAATCCGGGAAGGGTATTTGCCTTAACACAACCGGAGGAGGATGCCTCGAATGCCGTGATAGAAGGTATTGTTCTCCTCTACAATTCTAGGGCCAAAATTTTATTTGATCCTGGTGCTACCCATTCTTTCATACGTACATTATATGCTCTCGAGTTAGGGTTAGAGTTCGGGGAACTCGAACATGCTTTGAAATTTGACCTACCTATGGGGGAACGATTGGATACTCAACGGGTGTGTCAAAGTTGTGTGCTTAGAATAGGGGAACACGAGTTGTTAGTAGACTTGATTGCATTAGATATGAAAGGGTATGATGTAATCTTTGGGATGGACTTGTTGTCCACATTCGGGGCAGTGATGGATTGCTTTCGCAAGAGAATCACCTTCCAATTACCGGGCGGAGTGGTTTTTCATTTTGTGAATGACCGAAACTCTTCCCATCCATTCCCTACTACGGGAAGTAAATTCTTAAAAGCTAAGGCTGGGAGCCACTTGAGTTTCTTGGCTAGCTTGATAGGAGATGATCAGGATAGATCTTAGTCAAGTATTTTATTGATAGTATCGGATTTTTCGGATGTCTTCCCAGATGAATTACACGGGTTACTGCCACAGAGAGAGATTGAGTTTGCCATTGATCTCTATCCGGGAATCAAACCTATTTCTATTGCTCCTTATCGGATGGTGCCTTTAGAGCTGAAGGAGCTAAGGAAACAATTGGACCACTTGTTGGCAATTGGCTTCGTTCGTCTGAGCACTTCACCTTAGGGAGCCCCAATCCTCTTTGTGAAGAAGACGGACGAAACACTTCGGTTATGCACGAATTATCGACAGTTGAATCGTGTGACGGTGAAGAACAAGTATCCCTTGTCGTGTATTGATAACTTATTTGATCAGTTGAGGGGTTTTAAGTTCTACTCCAAGATTGATCTTCGCACAGGGTACCATCAACTGCGTATCAAGGAGGAGGATATTCCTAAGACTATTTTTCGTACCCGGTATGGTCACTTCGAGTATACGGTAATGCCGTTCAGATTGACTAATGCTCCAGCAGCCTTCATGAATTTGATGCACAGGGTATTTCAGCCATATCTAGATCAATTTGTCATTGTGTTTATTGATGACATATTGATTTATTCCTGGACACAAGATGAACATGCACATAATCTCTCCATTGTACTCCAGACGTTGAGGGAGCATAAACTGTATGCAAAGATGAGTAAATGCGAGTTTCGGATGAAGAAAGTAAAATTTCTTGGTCATGTTGTGTCCGAGCAAGGGGTAGCTGTGGATCCCGCAAAGATTGAGGTCGTGATGAAATGAGAACCACCGAAGAATCTGACCTAGATACGTAGTTTCTTGGGGCTAGCCAGCTATTATCGTAGGTTTGTGGAGGGGATTTCAAATCTTGCGCTGCCGATGACTGGCCTCACAAGAAAGGGAGAAAAATTTGTGTGGACTCAAGCGTGTGAGCTAGTCTTTCGCACCTTGAAGGAGAAGTTGACAACAGCGCCTATCCATATTATACCGAGTAGTGGGGAAGGATACGACGTCTACATCGATGCTTCGCTACAAGGCCTGAGATGTGTTCTAATGCAAGGGGGTAAGGTAGTTGCTTATGGCTCGAGGCAACTCAAGACTCATGAGCATAACTATCCCACTCACGACTTGGAGCTGGCCGCTGTGGTCTTTGCTCTTAAGTTGTGGAGGTGTTACTTGTATGGAGAGAAGTTCCAAGTGTATTCGGATCATAAGAGCCTCAAATACATATTCACCCAGAAAGACTTGAATCTTCGGCAAAGGAAGTGGATTGAGTACTTAGAAGATTATGATTTCACACTCAATTATCATCCGGGGAAGGCTAATGTGGTAGCGGATACACTGAGTAGGAAGTATAGGGGTGAAATCAATGTTCTTATGGCTCATCGGTGGAAGATGATTGAGGCATTGGAGGAGTTTGATTTGTGGGTCGATCGACAAGATGATCGACAATGCTTGTTTAACCTGGTAGCTCAACCAATTCTCCGACAAAGGATTGTGGAGTTGTAACGGTTGGACCCCAATTTGGAAGCTATCCAGGATAAGTTGGAGAGGAATGAAGTGATGGAAGATTGGTCGATTCATGGTGATGAGTTACAGTTTCAGGGAAGACTATGTGTGCCAAATGATGACCAAGGGAGGGAAGAAGTGTTAAATGAGTGTCACCGATCCAAGTTCTCCATACATCCAGGGAGTACAAAAATGTATAGAGACATGGAACGACAATATTGGTGGAGCGGAATGAAGAAGGATGTAGCAAAATTCATTTCAAGGTGTATGGTATGCCAGCAAGTGAAGATTGAGCACTAACGACCCGGAGGGTTATTACAGTCTCTGCCTATCCCGGAGTAGAAATGGGATCATATCACCATGGACTTCGTGTCGGGCTTTCCACATACTTCAAGAGGGCATAACATCGTATGGGTTATCGTAGATCGACTCACCAAGTTAGCTCACTTTTTGGGGATGAAGACCACAGACTCGTTAGAGACCTTGAGCAGACTGTACATTCGAGAGATTATTCGATTGCATGGAGGTCCACTTTCTATCGTGTCAGATCGCGATTCTCATTTTGTGGCGCATTTTTGACAAAGTCTACAACAAGCCATGGGGACAGGGTTACATTTTAGCACCTATTTCCATCCTCAAACCGTTGGCCAATCCGAGAGAGTGATTCAGATTGTGGAAGACATGTTACGTGCTTGTGCGTTGGACCTCAAGGAGAGTTGGAGCGATCATTTACCGTTTGTGGAATTTGCGTACAACAATAGCTACCAAGCAAGTATCGGGATGGCACCGTATGAAGCTTTGTATGGAAGACCTTGTAGATCCCCGACCTGTTGGTTGGAAGCCGGCGAGAGTAGTATGTTTGGGCCCCAGATTGTGCGGGAGACAACGGAGAAGATTCAGCTCATTCGGGAGAGATTACGCACAGCACAGAGTCGACCAAAGATATATGCGTATAGAAGAAGAAAGCCTTTGGAATTCAAGGAGGGAGATTTTGTATTTCTTAAAGTGTCCCCCAGCAAGGGCGTACTTAGATTCGGCAAGAAAGGAAAACTCGCTACAAGGTACATCGGTCCATTCGAAGTGGTAAAGGCAGTGGACAAGATGGGGTATCAACTTCGGCTACCAGCACAGTTATCAGGAGTCCATGACGTATTTCATGTTTCGATGTTGAGAAAGTGTCAACCGGATACCGCGCATATTGTGGACGTAGAGGATATTGAAGTACGAGAGGGAGTCACCTATGAAGAGCAGTCGATGAAGATTCTTGACACCAAGGAAAAAGTACTTCGCAACAAAGTCATTAAGTTGGTGAAATTCGTGTGGCAATACCATGGCGTGGAAGAGGCTACGTGGGAACCGGAGTTAGAAATGCGGGAGAAGTATCCGTACTTATTCCCTACTCCAGGTAAGTTTCGAGGACGAAACTTTCTTTAAGGGGGGTGGATTGTAACACCCCGTACTTTATTTTATATATTTGTATAGATATATATAGTAAAATATTGTTGTGAATATGTGAATATGTATAATGAGGTAAGAATAAACCATATAGATTTTAATAATAAGATAAATACTAGAGACGCATATTGATTGGGAAGTTTGAGTTTCAAAGACGTTAAAACTTGAAAATGGTGATTAGATGAATTTCTAAATACTTTTAGGTCAAAATAAGGTTTCCATTGAATCCGTAAGGTCGGAAAACATTGGGAGAGGTAATATGAGATGTATTAGAAGTTAGGAAGTATTTTGGAGTTAAAACATATTTTTGAGAAAATTTGGTTATAAAGGATTTTGGACACTGTCTACTATTTCGATTATAACTTTTTATTTTCAATTCCAATTGATCTAAAATTTTGATAGTAGATAGTAGACATCTAGGGCTACAAAAGTGTATGTCATGAAAATTTTCTAATTCGACCTCTAAATGAGTCAAAACTGCACTGGAAATCGGAGAAAAAAATCTGGGCAGTGACTACCGGTAGTCAACCGGGCAGTGAACTCTGACTACCGGTAGTTAACTAGTAGTCAAGTGTACCGAGAGCTTTAGCTACCGGTAGTCGACAGGTAGTCGAGTTCCCAACGTACCTGAGATACCGGTAGTCAAAATCAGCTACAGGTAGTCGATGCTAAAATCTGAATTTTTCTGTTCGTGAACAGCCCAAATTTTTTCTCTTTATAAATACCTTCTTACACTTCTTTAAGCCGCATTTCAACCCTTCAAACCCTAGAACAACATAGAGAAAGAGAATGAGAGAACTCAGGATCAAAGGAAAATTACAAGAGATTAAGGGTATATTCAGGAATCCAAGCCCTAGT
>CM042193.1:23543511-23595080 GCA_023539305.1 Ilex asprella | reverse complement strand
TCATTTATAATGTCTTAACCTATGTGATTCATTCTTACACCCTTATATACAAAAGAACTATTAAACTCACATATTACTATATTGATATACGCCTGTGGGATATTACAGATGATGCATCGATGACATAATTTCAAGCACAGCACCGAAATTACGTACATCACTGTATCATACATGAAGCGTATAGTACATATATATACATATATGGATAAAACCACAACATTTCCATAATCTAACGAATATTATACATATGTTCACCCTTCAATGAACGGTATAAGTACCTACTCACACTCCATTACTACAGATAAGCGAGGAGTGTGGGTAGGTTTCATTACAACCATAAATAAAAGGTTGACGCTTCTTTTACAAGGAACAATTTGAATACAACCACCTTTACTATCAATTAAGACCAAAAAGGTGGTGGCAGTTAAATTATCCAAATAGAAAGATTAAACAAAAAAGTAGAAATACAGAGTCTAGGCTGGAGAGTAGGACGGACCAGATCTTGAATTGTTTTATGACCTTCTCTTTTTCTTTGGAGCTCCCTCTCTCTGCCCGACCCTCATTCTAGCCGTTTGAAATGAAAAAGACATCCCCTATATATAGGCAACTAGGAAGCATGAGGTGGCAAATATGTTCTAACCGCTGAGGTGGACCGTTTGGACTATCCACTTGTCGTGTGGTGGCTATTTTGTGGTTGATTTTCTCTTTGGTCCTTGCTCTTATTCCAAGTTTTGACAGTTTGCCTTCTTATTTCTAGTAATTTCGAGTCAAACCCTGAAATTTCAGACATAACACTCGTAAAACCCTAGTTTACACACAAACGCTAACTCATAGTTTTTAGTTGTTGTATCTTAGAAAATTAATTGTTTAGTTATTTCAATTTACATATTACTTAGGGTTAATCATGTGGTATGGAAACGAATTTTCAACAAGTCTCAAACATGGCACTAGGGATAGAATTTCACAAGAAAAAGGCTAAGGCTCAAAGCAAATCAAGGATCTCCTAAGATCATTTCTAGATAGGCATGAGAGAGCATTATACATATCAAGACAAAGTCAATCAACTACCCAAATGCACCAAAACAAGCATAATAAGATTATTGAATACATTTGGAATTTTAAAAATTATTCCTTGAGTAAATGTAAGTTCCCTGCAACAAGGATTGACACTAAAGCTCTCATGTGTTCTTACTCATCTCTACTATTAATGTCAAGCACTAAAATATGAACTCAATCCATAAATTTCCAAAATTACAAATTCAAAGTGCACTTGAGGTTGAGTTCAAAAACAAACACATATGTGATACTTAGGCATAGAATAAACTTCTATTGTGTACTCATGTGTTGAAAGTTCATAATGAAGAACAAGCAATCACAACTCCCATAATAATTAGCATAGGGGAATATAGTTCAATATTAGATATTTTTCACCAAAAATGTTCCAAATATTCACAGTTCCAACTTTTATGTACAAAAAGTGGTGGAACATGCAAATGGTGCACCTCACCCCCCAACTTGAACCATGCATTGTTCTCAGTGCATAAGGAATCGTGCAATGAGAAAAATGAAAGTAACATGGGAAATAAGATACCCTCATTTTTTTTCGGTATACACATTAAAGGGAAGACAAAAAAGCTTGTTTAAACCCCCTAACTTAAACTCGCACATGAAATTGAATAAGACTTGTTACAATGATGCTCAAAATGGATTGAGTCCAAATTAGGAAGTGGTAAACAACTTCATGCTAAAATCTATACTACAACAATATGAAAAGAAATATGACAATAAAATAAGTCTAACTACTATGTACATGAAAACAAAAAAAAAAAACAGGCTCATGCCAATCCGGCATCAATTCGGATATGAGCTTGTAGCCATTGATTTTTTTTATTTTATTTTATTTTTGGTTTATAAATGGCCTTCCTAACCAATATATCCTACAAAATAAAAGATAATCATTAAAAATTCTCAACCAAATAGAGGTGCACACAAGTTTATGTAATTCCACAAATGGAGTATACAATTTCTCTTTATAAATTTTTACACTTAACTCCATTTCAATGCCTTCTTGAAGTTGAGAAATTAGAATCTCAACACCACTCTTAGATGGAAAAATTACCTTGGACTCATTAGCCTCATGTGAGATAATATCTTCATTAAATTTTTCACAATCTAGAGTAATGGGAGATTCAACATCAATATGCGTTCCATTGAGATGATCATCCTCAATACATTGACTATGCTCAAGATGTTGTTCTTCAAGCATAGTAATTATAGCATTAGTCAATGCATTAAAGTCATCTGTAATACATGTATTGAATTCCATTTGGTATTGCATAAACTCATAAAATATATTTTTCAATTCTTGTTCGGTAGAGTCCTCATATGTTGGATAGTGGTAAAATTCATTTGGTGGTGTGTGATCAGATGAAAAATTATAAGGTTCATTCTCCCAATCATAACTCAGTGTAACATAGTGGTTGGGGTAAAAAAAAATTGGAGGCCAAAATTGAATTTGAACCGTCACATGCAAAGTCTTGAACCATATAATTTATTGGGCACTCACTAGTGATGCCTCCATTCTCATCATAAATCTCGCACACGTTTTCAAAATAAGGGGCATTTAACTCATTTTCATAAAAATTAGAAAACATAACACAAAACACAACTACAATAAACTATTTACAAATGAGATGACGTTCTATGGCCCGTGATGAAAATCACGAGACTTACCTATGCCATACAAAATCACCTTCAAAATCGACGCCTAACCTTCCCTGGCAACGGCGTAAAAAATGCTTGGTGGATTCTGATGTATTCCCTAATCTCCACACATCACCCTCAAATGTGTATATAGCTTATGTGTGAAGGGAAATGTCACTCTCCCTTGGAATGATGCGAGAAATGGGACAATGGAATAGTGTGGAATGAAATGTAATGTGTGAGTGTGTGAACAAAAGTGCTCTCCAAGCGCAGAGAGACTTTCGAGTTTCGTGTTTTACTTGGAATTGGGTATTGCAAGGTCGTCTCCTCAGGGAAGGAAGGTGAATTGTGTTGAAGGTGATTTTGGTGAAAAGAGAAAAGTGTAAAATCGTTTGAGCTTGTGTTTTGGTGAGTGAAGTTTCAATGAAAATGAAATGGAACAAGTGTTGGCTAATCCGAAGAAGTCATTCAAATGGGAATGCCAAATCAACTCAAGACCTTCCCCTAATGGTGCCGAGATGTTCAATTGATTCGTTGGAAGCGCAGGACCAAAATGAAGGTGAGGATTTAATCATACCTCGTGACAATGCCTACGGTGTATCAAGTACTCACAATCATGTCCACACTCAACCTAGTCAAACTGAGTCATCGTACATTTCAAGGAGGAATGAAAATGAGTTGAAGTAGCACACCCAAGATGAAACCCAGCAAAAATGAATAAAGTGCAAGAAAAACTCATACAACTGTGGTAGATTCCAAAATACATGACTAAACTTGAAATACACTTGAAATAAATGATATTAAAGACATTAAATGAAGCTTACAAGATCCTTACAAAAGATAACAAGTGAAATGGATGGAAGAAATGTAAAAATGTCAACTTCTCTTTCTAACTATTCATTTTTTTTCTTTAGAGCTTTCTAAGCTTAGATAGCCTCTTTCTCAATGTGCGTGTGAATGCTGAATTTCGTCCATGGAGGTCCCCCTAGGTGTGTGACAGGCCTCCCATTTATAGGAGGTGAATTGATGGCTTAGACAGGCTAGGATAAGTCTAGCCTGCAACCCACCGTGCCTCCATCTTTCTCTCTCCTCCTCTTCCATCCTTCATCTTCCTTTGCTGACTTTGTGGTGTAGGAGGCATGTATATATATAGAATATGTCAGGGGCAAGTGGGACAATCATAGGTAGGACCCCCAAACAAGTAGAACATGAGTTCTAGCACTTCTGGGAAAAACCTACCGATGGAACAATGAAACCTACCGATATGTTTTACTCCTGTGAGCAAAACCTACCGGTAAGTTTCCAGTTGGTTGAAACCTCTAGAGAAGTATTCGTAGAATTACCATAACGTTTGATCCAATTTTTAGATTGAGCTGGAATTTTGACACAATACAAAGGACATCTAGATCTACACTTTTCATGTTCTGAACATTTTCAAATTCTAAGTGGATCATGGTCAAAAATGAGGAAAACCGAGGTACTATAACCAAATGGTGCGGGTGTTGGTGCCTATGTTACCAAGCACCGATACCTCCTTGATTTATTTCACTTTTAAGCCTCCAAATCCTCATGTAATGTGTCGATGTCTACACCACTCATCCACACTTAATTGCAAGGTTCCAAAATCAATCATTTATGCTATAATTACCTGCAACATCAAAATTTAAACATTATTTATAAATTCGGCTAGTTATAAGTAATTAAATAGAAAGCTGAGTTAAAATACATGTAATGAGACCATTAAATATGCAATATTATGTGCTCATCAGTGGTGAAGTGTTGAAGTGGTAAAAAATTAATTAGATATAATTAGGAAATACACCATAGTAACATGTAGAGTTATGGAGAAAGAAATCTGGGAGATCTAGGCTTTGGGTACCAGTACCAAGTGATGAGGTACCGGTACCTCAATGGGAGTAGGCTTAGGTACCGGTACCAAGTGATAAGGGTACCGGTACCTCCTTCATTTCTTCCATTTCGAAAGGCTAAGGTACAGTTCCAGGTACCGGTTCCTCAATTCCTATAAGCTCATGTATGGGTACCTAGTGATTAAGGTACCAGTACCTCCCCTGCCTTCTTTGACTTTTCTATATTTCAAGGTCCCAAGCCATTTTTCTTGAATTCCTTTATTGTCCATTATCCCCAATCATGTTGCAAAGTGATTAACACTTATTTACCATCAAATCACCTAAAATCAATAGATTTCTCCATTAATCTCCAATTTAAACCAATTTCCAATAATGTGTTACAAAAACTAGTTAAAATGGATGTAATAAGGCCATTAAATGTGCAATATTCAGCATTCATCACTGGGGAGTTTGACATTGTGTACCATCCAAGGACCTCCATCAATGGCTAGTTGACTTCATCATAGAAAGCATAAGTATGGAACCAAAAGAAAATCCCCCACCTATACCAGAGCAGCAAAATTGGATACTATACACATATGACTCCTCCAACACTGATGGAGGAGTCGGGTTAACTGTTGTCTCACCAACCCATATTAAATAAAATTATGCATTAAAATTTGGATTCAAAGTTGTAAACAATGAGGCTGAGTACGAAATCTTGATAGCAAGCCGGAGACTAGGACAAGCTCATGGGGCTAGATGCCTACAAGCTAAGGTGGACTCTCAATTTGTGGCCAAACATATTCAAGGGGAGCATGAGGCAAATAATGAGAGAATGGAAGCCTATGTTTCTAACACTAAAATTCATACTACTGAGTTCAAAAACTTTGATATAGTGTAGATTCGATGACCAGAGAACTCTCATGCTAATTCTCTAGAGCGGCTAGCCTATTCTTTTCATGAAAACCTCCTTCGAATGATCCTAATAGGGCTCCTCCCAATGTCCAACATAGAGAAGGAAGTTGTTGAAGTTGAAACAGCTCAACAACATGAGGGTTAGACTCACCTCCTTATTCAGTACTTGGAGCATAGAACTTATGAGAGGACAGAAGCTAAAAAGCTCTAACGAAAGACAAGTAAATATGTTTTAATAAATATAAGTTATATAAAAGAGGTTTCTCTTTGCCCTACCTACATTTCTTGGAGCCAAAAGATGTCGAGTATAAGAAATTCATGAGGGTGTTTGTGGAAATCAGTCTGGAGGAAGAGCTTTAGCCTATAAGTCTTTAAGCTAGGGATACTACTGGTCCACCATGTACAAAGATGCACTAAAATTCTCCAGGAAGTGTGATAAGTGTTAGAGGTTCACTAATGTTTTAAAGAACGCTCCTCAAGAGCAAACCTTTATCAATATCCCTTGGCCTTTTACACAATGGGGAATTTACATAGTTGGACTCTTGTCTATTAGAAAATGGAAAAATAGGTTAGCAGCAGTGGTATTGAGTACTTCACAAAAAGGTTAGAAGTAGAGCCTCATGATACTATCAACGGAGAAAAAGCTCAGAAGCTTCATACAGAGGTCAATTGTCTACCGATTTAGGGTCCCCAAAATCTTGATAAATGATAATTAGCAAGCAATCGATGATGACACCTTTACAAAATTATGTGTAAACTTGGGGATTCAAAATCATTAATCATCCCCTATCCATCCCTAAGAAAATAGACAATTTGAGGTAGAAATTACAACACTGCTCAAGGGTTTGAAGACGAGTTTAGAAGCTGCAAAGGCAATATGGGTAGAAGAGCTCCTAAATATTTTGGGCGCATATAGGCCCACAGTGAGGTCCCCTACAGGAGAAACTCCATTCTCCTTGGCCTTTGGAGCTGATTTAGTAATCCTCAGTGAAATGTTGCTGCAAACCCACAGAATTTAACATTTCAATAAAGGAGACAATGAGAAGCTGCACAGAGCCAACCTTGACCTTCTTGGCTAAGAAACAGAGTTGTCCTAGATCAGGGTAGCTTCCTACCAAAGCCAAACTGTGTGATATTATAACAAGAAAGTCAAGGTCTAGGAATTTTCTCTAGGAGAATTGATCTTGAAGAAGGTAACCCCAACTTCCAAAGATCCTAAAGGGAAACTGGGGCCCAAACTGAGAAAGACCCTACCAGGTTAGGGACTTGTAAACTCTAGACTATAGAATGGAGGTTTTTGATGCATGTCTGGAATGTAGAGCACCTCATGTAAGTAAATTTTTCATTTCGAGAAAAGTTTAATAAAATTTTGTCTTTCAAAACTCTAAGTAACTTGTGAACATATAAGAACCTTAAGCTCGCTCCGCTCGGGGAAACGAAGTCCTACCATGGAAGGACACCTCCACCATATGGTTAAGAAAAGAAAGGTATCCCAAAAGCTATGGCACACATCTCAATGGAAAAGTAGGAACCTGGGACCTTCGACTTAGGAGTGAAAAACCTAACCCCGCCAAGGCGCGTTGGGGATCAACTTGGCTAACCACCAAAAAACACTTTTGGCATTACAAAAACTCAATGGAACACTCTTCATAAAATAAGAGAATGGAGACAAACACTGCTAGGGTTGGAAACCCAATAAGTTGAACCTCCAAACCAAGGGTGAGAAATTGAAAAGCATTGAAGAACGACAGGAAAAGTAAAGCATACAATCACATTGCACACGAGTATGCCAAAAGCTCTGACAAGGAGAAATGTTATTAGTATTAGCAACAAAAGGTCATATTTACATGGCTTTTCCAAAAAAAAAATAAAGGAATGTAGAAGCAATTTGGAATTACACTTCGTCACCTTCCCCATAAACATCTAAGGCAATAATGGAGTGCTTGATTTCTTTTGTTGTTCCTCATTTTTTACCATGATTTCGGTAATGTGTATGTGGCTTATACGGTTAGGTGACTGTCACTTTCCCTCGGATATCATGCAAGAAATGGTAAAATGGGTGTGAATGAACATAATGTGTGTGTGTGTGTGTGCAAAATTGCTCCCCAAGCGTAGAGAGAGTCTGGCAAGGTTGTCTCCTCAAGGAAGGAAGTTAAAATTGTGGTGAAAGTGATTTTACAAACAATGAAAAAGTGTAAAATCTTGTGAGTTTTTGTTTTGGTGAATAGAGTTTTTGCTAAAAATGTAATGAAAAAAAGGTTGACTAATCCAAAAGGGTCATTCCAATGGGAATGACAAATCAACTCAAGACATTCTACCAATGGTTTCTAGGCATTCAATTGATTTGTAGGAAGTGAGGGACTAAACGGAGGTGAGGAGTCAAGCATACAGCTTGATTTATTTTATCGTACTCCCTAATCTCCGCACATCACCCTCGAATGTGTGTATGACTTATGTGTGAAGGAGAGTGTCACTCTCCCTTTGAATGATGTGTGAAATGGGGCAAGGGAATAGTGTGGATGAAATGGAGAATGAAATGTGTGTGTGTGTGTATGTGTGTGAACAAAAGTGTTCTCCAAGGGCAAGGAGTCTTTTAAGTGTTGTGTTTTACTTGGAAAAGTATTCCAAGGTCATCTCCTCAAGGAAGAAGGTGAATCGTGTTGAATGTGATTTTTTCTAAAAAGGGCAAAGTGTAAAAATATTTTGTGGTTTGAAGTTTAGTTGGTGATTGTCTCTCGATGGAAATGAAATGGGACAAGTGTTGGCTAATTCGAAGGGTTCATTCCAATGGGAATGCCAACTCAACTCAAGACCTCCCCCCAATGGTGTCTAGATGTTCGATTGATTCATAGGACGCGAGGGACTGGGATGGGGGTGAGTATCGTAGCCTACCCCGTGACAATGCCTACGGTGTATCAAGAACTCACAACCATGTCCACACTCAACCCAGTCAAGCCAAATCAACGTACACTACGAGGAGGAAAGAAAATGAGTTGAAATGGCATACCCAAGAGGAGGTCTCCCTTGGATTAGCTAACTTAAAAGCTTAGCTACTCATGGTTAATGAAAAGACATACATAATTTAAAGAGACATTGATAAGAAATGAAGCTTGGAACTAAGTTAATGCAAGAGATTACAAGAGAAATGCATGGACAAAATGTAAAAATCTAAGCTTTCTCTCTCTAATTATGTCTTTTACCTATTACTTCTCTCTCTACAATGAAATATGAACTGAACAACCTATAATGAATGCTACATTTTTCATCCATGGAGAGCTTCCTAGGTGTGTGACAATCCTCCCATCAAGAGGGGCTGTTTGGATGGGATCCCTGCATTGCATGACGAGCCTAGCCTTTCTCCTTTGCATTGCATCTTCTCTCTCCTCCTCATAAATTAACAAGCCTTCAAAGTCCAAGTAGTGGCTAGATGAGGCCTATGGATGTGTAAGGGATGTCAGGGGACTTGTTGGAGAAGTGTAAGTGGGACCCCTAAATGGCAGAGCTTGAGTTGTAGGCTGTTTGGGCCATCTGGACAAAACCTTCCGGAAGGTTTGTGTAGGAACACTTAAATGAGGAAACCAGTAGGCAAAACCTTCTGGAAGGATTTGGTAGTGAATAGGCAGTCCAAGGCAAAACCTTCTGGACGGTTTTTAGCCAAACCTTCTAGAAGGTTTTCACCCAAAATGTATTTTTCTTGGTTTCTTCACCCTTCAAGCCATCTTTTAAGTGACCCCCTCATCTTCATAGACTTCAAACACTTCAATGGGGGCTTAACTCAAACAATTTACATCATTTTTCCTGCATTTACTAAAAAATTCATCAAAGAGATGATTAAATGCTTTTCTCCCCCATTTCACCACAAAAGCAAGTATAAAAGGGCATATTAGCATACAAAAATATGTCATTTTTTTGTGCCAATCACCCCCCAACTTGAGTTTTGCTATTCCCTAGTAAACATTAATTCCAACTACAACTTAAACATCCATTCATACATGTAAATATCAAAACAATTTAAGATCCAAAAATCACATTGCAATTAAAGAAATGGCTTGGGGCACTGATATAAATGTAACAATTGTGTTATTTTCATTGATCACTTTCAAAAATTTCTTTACAAAAGGTTCAAGTTCCAAAAAGAAACGACCAAAATCTAAAGGTACTTCTACTGGCCGACCCAATAAACCCTAGCTATGTACAAACAAAACTCAAACCAAAAACAAAAAAAACCCCAGTTATCCTCAATCGTCTTCCTCATCAAAGGCATCTTCGTCATCGGTCTCGGACTCGAACTCTGACTCATCGTCGTCGTCATCCACCTCGGCCATCAGGAATGGCACAAGAGCAGTGGTTGAGGGTCCAGGTGAAGGCTATGGTGAGGGTCCTGTGGGGATAGGCTCACTCGAGAAAGTATACAGGAAAAACCTCATAACCGTGATTGATATTTCAGGCATATAGGAATCTAGTGCATCCAAGTGTTGAGGAATGATACAGGCAAGAGTAGCTGCTGGTGCGAGAGCAGGAGGTGGAGGTGCTGAAGAAAATGTCCCAGCTTCTGACAGTTGTGGCCTCGGAGCCCTAGGTCTCTCACCCCCGGTTCTGGCAACCCTCTTTTGACTGCTGGACTTCCCTATGGCTCTGATCTCTAGGGGGAGTAGTGTATCATGTGCGTACATCTTCACTTTGGCATGAGAACACAACTTGGTGACGAGGCTGCCAAATGGGAGATTTGCCTTTGGCTTTACGGTCATGGCAAACCCCCGCATCTCCAACCAAATCAAATAAGCTACATCAATGGCTATGCCCATCATAAAAGCTTGAAGTAAAGCCAACCTCTCTATGTTTGGGTTCTTCTCCAAACCGCAGGGCATCAAATTGTAATGTAGAACTTTATTCTTCACCCCATAGTGCTTAAGGCCCCCAACCAACGTCGTTCTAGTGAACGTAGTTGGGTCCTCATAGGTGAGAGCCATGTAATCCCTAAGAGTCCTACCCCCATCCACGTTGTGTGGGTAGACTAGGGTGGTTGGAGGAGGCCTCTCATACTCCATCACTGTGGCAATAATGGCAGGGGTCACCTCAAATGTCTTTCCCCTCATATTGGTCCTTAGCCTTTGCCCGTCATCACCAAACACCGACAACTATTAGTACAATTCACGGCATAAGCCCAAGTTGTACCCTTTCACCTCCTCAAACCACAATCTCAATCCTCGTGCTTTGATTATTCTTACAACTTCATTGGTAGGTCCCAGGGAAACCTTGTCAGCATACCTCTCACACGTCACTCCCTTCTCCTTAATTCGTTGCCTTTAGGCATCATGCCTAGCCTTGGTCCTTCTCTCCTCCCTCTCTTGGCCACTTGGGCCCTTCCTTGCTCTCTTTCGAGAGCTAGGCCCTATAGGTGGAGGAGTGTCCGAGCCCGTCCTCTTTGTGCGGGCCATGAGCATCAACAGTGTCCCCAAAGAGAGAAGAATCAACAACATCACCAAAAAAACTCTCGACTGGCTCAAATACCTCCATGAGCATCCCATTCATCCTAGCCATTGCAACGGAGTTGAGTAGGTTTGGGAAAGATCAAAGAAATCGAACAATTTGGGGAAAATGGCAACCTAGGGTTTTTGCGGAGCACACTTGAAATTTTCAGCTATGATGCTCTAAAATTCAACCCTAATCAAGAGAAAGTGAGTAATTTGAAGTTTGGGGAAAGTGTTTTGAAGATTAAAGGAGTGTGGGAGGAGAGGAAAGGGTTTGGAAGCAAGAGATGGATTGGAAATGTGAAGGGTTTTTCAAAAATTTTGAACTTAAAACCCTCGTTTTTTGTTTTTTTGGGCAAAACCTTCTGGAAGGCTTTACTTACTTCTGGAACTTAACACGTCGCTCAACTGCCCAAACCAAGCACACATGAACAACACCATGACTTTAAATTCTAGTCTAGAGTATACACCTACACATTTATTTTCAAACTCGCGTGTGTGTGTGCAATGGACAAGTAATTTAAGCATTTGCGTAATGAAATTCACATTCACACTGGCTATCCAAATTTAGCTTTGATGCAAAACTCACCAAGGGTGTCTCTCAAAAATGAATCACACTCTAGTTATCTTGGCATGCTCTCCATGTGTATATGTGAGATAAAATCTTGTGCACGAAATGAAATGTGCTCACATATAATCCAAAAAAGAAGTTTATGCATGAAAGTGAAACAAGCTTGGCATAATCTCATGAAAGGCATGCTAGGGCACTATATAGCAAATCAACTTCTCTTTTTCTTTAAAACTACGAATCTCCCATGCTTCTTTAACTCATTTGGGACTTTCAAAGGTTATAATGGGGCTTTGGGGTGATATCTAGGGAAATGAAATGAAGGATGTAGGATAACAAAGAGGGTTGTTGCTAGTGAACTTTTATTTCAAAAACATCTCCCTTTTCATGGGATTTTTATTCTTACACCATCTCTACACTCTTTGTTTCTTTTCTTTCTTCTTCCTTAACATTTCCTTTTCTTTTGATCATTCTTTCTTTTTCTCACCCTTTTTTTCATTTTCATTCTTTTTCCATTGAACTCCTTGAAATTCAACATCATTTATCCCTTTGTTTGTTTTCACACCTTACTTCCTTCCCTTTTACAATCACCCATATTCAGCTTTAGGAACAACCAAGGTAAGGTAGATATTTATCATTTTCACTAGCTTGGTCAAATGTGTGGCATAGAAATGAATCTCAATTACGGCTCAATCACGGCACTAGGGATAATATTTTTACAAGAAAAAAGTCAAGGCTCAAAGTATTCAAAAATGGCCTAAGATAAACTCTAGGTAAGCATGGGGGAGCATTATGCATTTCAAGACAAGTCACTCAACTACATAGATGCACCTAGCCAAAACAAGCATAATGAGATTATTAAATAAATTTAAAATTTGAGAAATTGTTCCTTAAGTAAATGTAAGTCCCCTCCAACAAGGATTGGCACTAAAGCACACATGGGATCTTACTCATCTCTACTACTCATGTCAAGCACTAAAATGTCAACTAAACCCATAAATTGCCAAAATTACTCATTCAAGGTGCCATTACAGTTGAGTTTAAAAGCAAACACATATGTGATACTCAAGCATAGGATGAACCTCTATAGTGTGCTCATGTATTGAGAATTCAAAGCAAAGATTAACGTATCAACAAACCCAGACAATCTTATTAAGGGAATATAGATCAACATTCCGATATTTTCACAAAAATTGTCAAAATTTTCACATAATTTGCAACTATTATGAACAAAAAATTTTATGATATGTGAAGGGTGAATTTTTCACCACAAAAATTGGTATTATCCACAAAAATTTTCACTACCATTGGTGTATCATGCAAATGGTGCACCTCACCCCCCAACTTGATTCATGCATTGTCCTCAATGCAACAAAAAAGATATGATATGCAATGAAGGACTGTAAAGAGATGAGTATGGTCAGAGAACACCTTGCGCATGAACTTTGACAAAACCACCAATATCTAAAACTAAGAAAAAAATACTATACAACCAAGTAAAGTAAGTAAAATGAAATAAAATAAAATAAGTAAATAAAGGTGACTTTACACTAAAAAAACATAAAAACGGTTACTCCTCCACCAAGTCTGGATACACCGGATCAGTCAAGCCCTCCTCCACTCCTGGTCCTTCAAAACCCTCAAAAAATGGCTTAAGTCTTTAGCCATTGACCTTGAATATCTTGTCATCATCAGAGTTTGACTTCCACATCTCCATTGGGGTAGGCCACCTTGACAAGATAGGGGCCCTCCTAACGGGATCAGAGTTTGCCTTGAAAAATAGAGAGACGAGAGTTGTATAAGAGCACTTTTTGACCCGGCTCAAATAACTTCCTCACAATGGATTTGTAAAGAAAGATCTTAGCCTGCTCTTTTAAAATTTTTGAGCTCTCATACGCACCTTTTTGAATCTCTTCCAATTCATTCAATTCGAGCTTCCTATGTTCTCTGGTCATTCTCAAATTAAATTACATAGTCTTTATTATCCAATAGGCCTTGTGTTCCATTTCGACTAGCAAATGGCAAGTCATTCCATAGACGAGTCGGTAGGGAGACATACCTAAGACAGTCTTGTAGGCAGTGCAGTACGCCCATAGGGCATCAATCAGTCTAAATGACCAATCTTTCCTATTTGGGTTCACTATATTCTCTAAGATATTTTTGATCTCCCTATTGGCCAACTAGGCTAGGCCATTGGTTTGTGGGTGGTATGCGATTGCTTGGTAAAAACTGTTACAATATTCCCTAATCTCCGCACATCACCCTCAAATGTGTATATGGATTATGTGTGAAAGGGAGTGTCACTCTCCCTCAGAATGATGTGAGAAATGGGGCAACAGAATGGTGTGGAATGTAATGAAATGTTCAAAATGAAAAGAAATGTGTGTGAATAAAAGTGCTCCCCAAGCGCAAGGAGTCTTTTGAGTGTCGTTCATTTACTTGGAAAAGTATTCCAAGGTCGTCTCCACAGAGAAGGAAAGTTCAAGTTATGTGATGGTGATTTTGGTGAACAAAAGAGAAAAGTGTAAAATTTTTTGTTTGTGTTCTGGTGATTAGAGTTTTCGCTAAGAATGTAATGAAAACAAGTGTTGACTAATGCAAAGAGGTCATTGCAATGGGAATCCCAACTCAACATTAAACCTTCCCCCTTGGTGCATAGATGAATGATAGGTTCGTGGGAAGCTAGGGACGAGATAGTGAGGATCCAAGCATAAACCGTGACAAGTCTATAGAATATTAAAGACTCACAACCTCATCCATCCTCAACCCAGTCAAACCGAACCATCATACACCGAGAGTGGGAAAGAAAATGAGTTGAAATGGAAAATCCAAGAACAGATCACCCTTGAATTAGCCAACTAAAAATCTAGCTACTCATGAAAGCAAGAAAGAAATGCATAATGTAAAGCGACATAATGAAGAAATGAAGCATGAAACTTGAACTAATGCAAGAAAACTTAAACTAAGAATAAAAACATGCAATAGCCATTTTAAAGCTTGAAGTGTAGAAAACGTAAATGCATTAATGGTAGATAAAAGAACATGAAACTAAACTAGCAAAGCACTTGAAATAACTGATATTAAAAGTAAATAATGAAGCTTACAAGAGTCTTACAATAAAATACAAGTAAAAGGATGAAAGAAAATGTAAAAATATTATTCATCTTCTTCCTCCTTGAACTACTCCTAAGCTTAGGTAGCCACCCTTCAAATCTTGTGTAATGCTGAATATATGGAGTGATAGCCTTGCAATTTCGTCCATGGTGGTCTCCCAAAGGTGTGTGCAGGCCTCCCATCAATGGGAGGTGAGTTAATGGCTTTGGACGGGCTAGGACAAGCCTAGCCAGCACACCCATCATCCTCTCTTTTCTCCCATGCCTTCTCTTCCAAAGTCAAGAAATTGTGTAAGGGAGGCATGGTTATAGGTAGAACATGTTAGAGTAGGTGTGGGAGAAGTGTAGGTGGGACCCCAAGCAAGTTGGAGATGGTTTGCAGGTATTCTAGGCATTTTAGGCTATTTCAAAAGAGCGTATCGGTGCTTCAAACTCCAGTAGCCTAGGCATACCAGTACGGCCTACCAGTACTCTTATGCTTCGAACTAGCTTTTGTAGAATTTCCATAACTTTTGATCCAACTGTCTGATTGAGCTGAAATTTTGAAAAAATACAGAAGACATTCAGATATACAACTTTAATTTTTTGAATTTTTTCATATTCAAAGTGGATCATGGTCAAAATGGAGGAAAATCGAGGTACTACAACCAAATGGTGTGGGTGCTAGTACATTTGTTACCAAGCACCAAGCCCTCCTTGATTTCTTCACTTTTAAGCCTCCAAATCCTCATGTAAAGTGTTCATGCCTTCAACACATACTTAGTTGCAAGGTCCTAAAATCCATCATTTAAGCTATAATTACCTGTAACATCAAAAATTCAATATTATTCTTAATTTCGGCCAACTCTAAGTACTTATATGCAAAAGTTGTGTTAAAATGCATGTAATGAGGCCGTTAAATATGCAATATTATGTGCTCATCTGCGGTGGATACCTTATGTGTGATAGCATATTTGGACTATTACAGAAATGCAACCCACCATCACTTATCATTGCACGAGGCATCCCAAACCTAGAAAGATGTTCTTTTTCAAGAATTTGACTATGACCTGGTGGTCATTGGTCTTGGTTGGGATATCCTCCACCCATTTGGACATGTAGTCCACTGCCAATAGAATGTATAGTTAGCCAAATGACATAGGGAAGGGACCCATGAAGTCGATGTCTCAACAATCAAATATTTCTATAATAAGTACAGGAGAGAGGTGCATCATGTTCCTTTGGGTCACACTACCCAAACATTGGCATCTATCACATTCTTTACAAAAAAAAAATACAATCCTTTATCAAAGAGGGCCAATAAAAACTTGACTGTAGGATTTTCGTTGAAGTGTTCTTCGCAGAGAAATGGTCACCGCATGCCTCTAAATGACAGAATGCAAGGACTTCCTGTTGTTTATTTTTTGGTACGCATCTCCGCATGACTTGGTCAGGGCAGTACTTGAACAGGTATGGGTTTTCGAAGTTAGAAGTACTTCACATCTACCATAAATCTTCTTCGATCCTTCGGGCTCCAATGTGATGGTATTTGTTCTGTTGCAAGATAGTTACTTATATAGCATACCTCGGACAAATAGAATGAATTTAAAGTAAATGTTCATCAGGGATAGTAATGTGCTCATCGGCCTCTTGCACCATCAGTCAGGATAAATGATCTGCCACCACGTTCTGCACTCCCTTCTTATATTTGATTGTCAGATTGAACTCTTGGAGTAGGAGGATCCACTTGATGAGTCTCAGTTTGGCATCCTGCTTAGACAACAAATACTTCAAAGTTGAGTGATCAGTATGGACTACTATCGGTGAACCAATGATGTAGGACCAGAATTTATCTAATGAAAATACTACCGGTAGCAACTTCTTTTCAGTGGTGGTATAGTTCATTTGAGCTTCAGTAAGGGTTTTGCTAGCATAGTATATTGCATACGGTCTCTTATACTCCCTTTAACCGAGCACTATGCCGACCGCGTAATCACTTGTGTCGTACATAAGCTCAAAAGGTAAATCCCACTTGGGTGGTCGCATAATTGGAGGTATAGTAAGCGTGCTTTTGAGTTTTGTAAAAGATGTCTCACAATTATTCAACCACTTGAATGGGACATCCTTAGACAGAAAATTGGTCAAAGGTCGGGCCAGTGCACTAAAGTCTTTAATAAAATGACAGTAAAAGCCAGTATGACCCAAAAATAACTTGATATCCTTTATGACATTCAGTGTAGGGAGGTTGGAAATGGCCTCGACCTTTGATTTATCAACCTCAATCCCCTTCACTGAAACAATATGCCCAAGAACAATTCCTTGCGTCACCATGAAGTGACACATCTTCCAATTCAAGACTAAGCTCTTCTCCTCGCATCTCTTGAGAACTCTCTCCAAATTCTCTAAGCATCCACTGAAAGAATCCCCAAAGATCAAGAAGTCATCGATAAACACCTCTACAATCTTCTCCACCATATCACTAATGATTACCATAGGGACAAATGAAGGTGGTCTTCTCCTGATCTCTTAGCAATCTCGATCTGATTGTTATCAGAGTATCCATCTAAGAAGCAATAGAATACATACCCTGCTACTCATTCCAACACTTGGTCGAGGAATGGCAATGGGAAGTGGTATTTTCTTGTGCATAAATTGAGCTTGCGATAATCAATGCACACTCTCCATCAGGGGATCACCCTCATTGGAATAAGCTTATTATCCTCATTTTCCACCACGGTGACTCCCGACTTCTTGGGTACTACTTGCATGAGGCTAACCTACTTACTGTCAGAAATCAGAAAAATGATGCCCACGTCAAGTAGTTTTAGCACCTCGTCGCTCACCATATTCTTCATAATTGGATTCAATCTTTTTTTCAGTTGTTGGGACAGTTTGGAGTCATCCTTAAGGTAAATTCGATGTGTGCAAACAATGGGGCTTATCCCCTTGATGTCAGTAATTGTCTGACCAATTGCTCCCTTATGCCTCCTCAACACTTCCAAGAGCTCTTCTTTTTGTTTTGCGTCCAACGTTGAGCTAATCACCACAGGAAATGTCTTGTCATCCCCAAGACAGGAATACTTGAGATGGGATGGTAATGGCTTCAACTCTAAGATGGATTTTTGTTCATTTGACGGGAAAATCTTCTTGTCATAAAATGGAAGTTTCTCGAATGTAGAAGTCCATTTCTCTAACCTTTCCAAACTCTCCAACTCCTTTTGCTCATCAATCTCCTCTACATTAACATTTTCATCCTCTCCAAACTTGAAGGTGCTCATTAGTTCCAAGTATTCCTCCATAAATGTGTCAATCTGGATGACCTCATGTGTCTCTTCATCAGCCCCTGGTTGTTTGTTCAAATTGAACACATCGAAATGCATAGTCATGCTCTCGAAAGGAAGCTTCATGAGACCATTCTTGCAATTAGTAATAGCATTAGATGTCGCAAAGAATGGTCTACCTAATATAACAGGGATTTGGTAGCAAGGGTTAGCAACAGGGTGAGTTTCAAGCACAACAAAATCAACATGGAAATAAAAGTTATCCACTTGAACCAAAACATCCTCAACCACTCCCCTCGGTGTTTGAATGCTCCGATCCTCCAACTAAGGAGTAATTGAAGTTGGCTTCAACTCTTCAAGTTGGAGTTGCTTGTACACCAAGTAGGGTAAGAGGTTCACACTAGCCTACCAATCAAGAAATTTTATGGTGGTGGGTTTGACTGATACCCATGGTGATTGGGCCTTGGGTATAGAGAGCTAGATGATTGTCTATGACCTTGGTATTGGTTGTGGTTTTGACCTTGCTTAGGAGGCATGGGAGGTGAATATGCACTAGAACCATGAGGGATAAGGTTCTCATTCCTCCAACTAAAATTGGGGTGGTTACTCCACCCCGGATTATAAGTGTTGGAATTTGAAGAAAATGATTGTCTTGGTTGATTGAAGGCATGAATTTGTTCATGGTATGCTTCCTTAAGCACCGGAATGCTCGACACTCTCACAAATAGAACAAATCTCCTCGGTTCGTGACACATGGGACACCTCTCGTCTCCTATTCACCTCAAGACTCTCTACTTTCCTAGACAATTTAGAAATTTGTGAAAGTATTCCCGGTCTCTTAAACCGTACATCCCTCCCCCTTTTGGTTGGCCACTCCCTTGAGGAAAAAACCTTGATACATCGGTAGGGTAAGTGGTGTGCCAAGACTGTGCATTTTGGGCCAATGTATCAAAATAGTCTAGGGCCTCATCAGGGTCTTTCCTCAAAAACTCCCTGTTGCACATTATGTCTATGAACTGTCGATGGCCCGGTGTAATTCCTTCATAGAAGAAACTCACCAATTTCCATAGTTCAAAGCCATGGTGTGGAATGGATTGTAGCAACTCCTTATACCTTTCCCTACATTGGTAGAATTGTTCATTGGGATTCTCCCAAAAATTTTGAATTTGCTTCTTTAAAGTGGTGGTTTTATGCACCGGGAATTTTTTTTTCAAAAACACGGAGATCATTTCTTCCTAAGATATTACGGTCTGGGATCTCAAGGATTGAAGCCACGTCTTTGCCTTATCAATCAGGGAGAAAGGGAACAATTTCATCCTTGTTATCTCTTCCATATTATGATTGGGGGTAAAGGTTACAACTATGTCTTCAAAATCCCTTATATGCGAATAGGGGTTCTCATTCTCAATTCTATGAAATTTGGGAAGTAGTTGCAACATCCCTGGTTTGACTATGAAAAGATGGGCTTGGACCGGAAGGGGGATAGAAGAAGGAGTGGTGCTACATGTTGGTTCAAGGAAATCCCGCATTGACCTTGTCAGAGTCTCAATGTGGATATTGTTCCCTTCATTCCTATGTGGGGGAAAATACACTCGTGGGTTGGGCATTCTAGGTCGTTGCACTCCCCCACCCCCTTGAACATTAGGATTGGCACCGACATTATTGAAATTTTCACCCGTATCCTCGGGTAGGTCTTGGTCAATATTCATGGTAGGGTCTATGAGTTGTCTAACCAATCGGCTTTGCTCGTCCCACCCCCACATACAACAAAAGAATTGAAAAAATTGAAATTATACACAAACACCAATATATACAAGGACAATATACCTCATCCCATGATGAAGATCACGGGACTTACCTCCGTCGTCCAAAAATCACCTCCTTGGTTTGACACTTGCCTTCTCCGGCAACGGCGCCAAAAATGCTTGGTTATTTTTGTTGTATTCCCTTAACCCCTAACTATCACCCTTTAGCATGTATAGTGTATGGATGAAGGGGAGTGTCACTCTTCCTTGGGATAGTGTCAAAATAAAGGGCAAGGGAATGGTGGAAATCAAATAGAATGAACAAAATGTGTGGAATGTACCCAAAAAAAAAAAACAAAATGTGTGGAATGAAATGTGTGTGAACAAAATGCTCCCCAAGCAGAAGGAGTCATTTGATTATCGTGTTTTACTTGGAAGAGTATTCCAAGGTCGTCTTCTCAGGGAAGGAAAGTTAAAGTGTGTGAAGGTGATTTTGGTGAACAAAAGATAAAAGTGTAAAATCTTGTATTTGAGTTTTGTGATTTGGAGTTTGTAAATGGAAATGTAAGAAAACAAGTGTTGGCTAATCCAAAGAGGTCATTCCACTGGGAATTCCAATTCAACTCGAAACCTTCCTCCTTGGTGCATAGATGAACGATTGATTCGTTAGAATCTAGGGATAATATGGTGAGGATCCAAGCATAAATTGTGACAAGTCTATAGAATATCAAAGATTCACAACCTCATCCACCCTCAACCCAGTCAAACCGAACCATCATACACCGAGAGGAGGGAAGAAAATGAGTAAAAATGGAAAACCCAAGAGGAGGTCTCCCTTGGATTAGCCAACTAAAAATCTAGCTAATCATACTTAAAGGAAAGAAACGCATAATGTAGAGAGACATGTAAAGGAAATGGAGCATGAAACTTAACTTAAAGCAAGAAATCTTAAACTATGAAGAAAAACATTCAATACCTATTTTAAGAAAAGCTTGAAGTGGAAAAACTCATACAACAATGGTAGAATCACAAACATGTAACTAAACTTGGAATAGACTTGAAGTAAATGATATTAAGGTGCAAGAGGTAAAGATTACAAGAGATTAAAAGCTTACTACAACTGGAATAGAGAGGAAAATGCAAAAATATAAACTTTCTAATCAATATTCATCATCTTCTACATTGAACTACTCCTAGCTTAGGTAGCCACCCCCTTAGAACTTGTGTAATGCTGAATATAATGGAGTGTGAGCCTTGAAATTTTGTGCATGGTGGTCCCCCCTAGGTGTGTGCAGGCCTCCAAGGGTGGGGAATGTGGGTTGATGGATTTGTACAGGCTAGGAAGAGCTTAGCCTATAACCCACATGGCAGCCCACTTCTCCTTATCCTCCATAAATGCCAAGCCTCAAAATTCTTCAAATTGTGTAAGGGAGGCATGTAAATGTGTAAAAAAATGTTGTGGGCAAGTGGGAGAAGTGTAGGTGGGCCCCCAAAGCTAGTGGAGATGAGTTGCAGAAGGTTCACGGCTGTTCTGGGGAGTGTATTGGTACTGAGTACCGGTACACTAAACCTTCTGGCATCGGGCATACCGGTATGCAGTATCGGTATCGTTCAGTACTGGTACTGCATACCGGTACTGTTTTCTTCTCTAGACCAGTCTACGTAGAATCAGTATAACTTTTGATCCAACTGTTGGATTAAGCTGAAATTTTGACAAATTACAGAAGACATCCAAATATACAACTTTCATGTTTTGTACTTTTTCAGCTTCGTAGTGGATCATGGTCAGAATGGATGATAACCGAGGCTCTGCAACCCAGTGGTGTGGGTGCTAGCGCTTTTGTTCCCAAGCACCAATACCTCCTCGATTTCTTCACTTTTAAGCCTCCAAATCTTAATGTAATGTGTCCATGCCATTACCACACATCCATACTAGTTGCAAGGTCCTAAAATCAATAATTTAAGCTATAAAAATATACAACATCGAGTGATAGTAAGAGTGTATATAATAAACCATAACATAGCAACTTCTTAGGCTACCTAGTGATATTAAGTCATAACACAACAACTTCTTAGGTTAGCTGGTTATAGATATGTCAATTGACTAATTCGAGTGAACTAGAAAGGCAAGTCATTTATGAAGAATACTTGAATTACTCAATAGGTAATATGCGATATATATATACCAGTTAAACATCCTCAACGTTCCGATGAAGGACAAGTCATACCGATAGGAACACCATGGATATCGACTAGCAATATAGTTAAATATAGTAATTAAACAAACCTTATAACCCAGAAGGACAAGTCATTCATGAGAATCATTTAGGTTTTGTTCCATGCATCAGTAGAACATCCTCAGCATTCCAGTGGAGGACAAGCCATACGGATAGGAACACCATAGATATTTAACCGCCAGGTTGATGACGCACTGATGACATAATTTCAGGCACAGCTCCAAAATTACGTACATCACTGTATCATGCATGGAGCGTATAATACATACACACATATATATATGAATAAAAAATCAGAATTTCCATAATCTAACCAATACTTTACATGTGTTTTCCCTTCACTGAAGGGTATAAGTAACTACTCATACTCTATTGCTGCAGACAAGCGAGGAGTGCAGGTAGGGTTCATTACAACAATAAACAAAAGACTGATGATTCTTTCACAAGGAACAATTTAAATACAACCACCTTTACTATCAATTAAGACAAAAAGGTGGCACCAGTTCAACTATCCGAATAGAAAGATTAAACAAAAATGTAAAAATACCGAGTTTTAGTTGGAGTGTGTGACGGACTAGATTTGCATCTGACTTCTTCTTTCTCTCTTTCTTTTCTCTCTTTGAAATTATTTCTTAAGCTCCCTCTATGCCCGACTGTCCAAATGAAGAAGGAGATCACCCCTATATATAAGCACTTGGAAGCACGAGGTGGAGGATAAGCTTCAATCACCTATGGAGGACCGTCCGGACGCCACCACCACCGTCCGGATGGTGGTGCCTTACATAATGTTCCATGTGTTGTGTGCTGGCTCTTGCTTTGTTTCTATTACACTTTGTTCCTTTGTTGTTTCAAGCTTTGACATATCATTCCTTTTATTCTCCGGTAATTCTGCATTAAACCCTGAAATTTTTAACATAAAGTATTTAAAACTTAAATTTACGCACAAACCCTAATTGACCCTAATTGATAATTTTTAGTTATTTTATCTTATCAATTGGATTTATTTAATAATTCTAATTTATATACTAATTGAGGTAATCACACTCTCCAACTTAAACTTTACTAGTCCCTAGTAAACGTAAATTATAAAAACTATTTTACAATATAAAATATAAACAGAGGTAAAATCATTTTCGTATATTTTTTCACGATTGCATTTAGCATATACAACGAGCCGTTAAACTACTAGGTGATCCCTACTAGATGAGTTTTGTTTTGTGAAGGTTTTCAGTGAAGCTACCTTCAAACTTCAGTAGTTAGGAATTTATAACTCATACTTTTCACAATTAAAATTAAATCAGTATTCATGTGCATTGCTAAAATACTTCCTTTTTCTGATCACTACAAGAGTAATACACATTAGTTGTAACATTATCCATATATTTTTATAAAAACTTGTGTGTGTGTGTGATGATTTCTTTTTTATTTTTAAAAATCACTTGAGAAATATTACCTTCTTCCATGGTAGTCTTGATGTCAATCATTTCCTGAAATACACTCAGCAAATAATACATATACGTTATAGTGACTATTCTTTTTATAGCTACATGTGATTTTAGAATATTGTTAAGAAATCAAATAGTATCACATGTAGTATATTTGAAGAACAGATATTTGAATAAAATTAAATTTTGATATAATCTCATGACTGGATAGCAACACTATATCAAACATATTATTAACATTCTACCTTTATGGACGTATAGGATTAATATAGATACATGATTTCTAGAATCAAAAAGGACTCTCTTTGGGTTGTAATGTGGCCATTGGTTTAGGGTTTAAGAAATGACGTGGGCAAGATTCAAGAGCTACCCTTTATATTGTGGCACACCTCTTTCTTACGACTTTATTTGTTTATCCTTTCTATTTTTCACTTTGTTGGCTCTTTTCTTTCTGTTTTTCTTTGTAAATTATTTTCATGGGTTTTTTCTTTTCTTTTGAATAGCCAATACCCTTTTATTTTCTATTTTCCACCTTTTTTTTCTTTTCTTTTATTTTTATGTATCATACTGATTTAGAAGAGAGTGCAAGAAAATTATGTTGCATAGGTAAGTTTAATATATTTTCATATGGCTTGGGTATTTTTTGGGTATCATGAAAAGAATTTATTCTCTTTCAGGCTCAATCATGGCGACTAAGAATATAATTTGGTAAGAAATGGTCGAAGCTCAAAGTTAATTAAAAATGGCGTAAGATCATTTTCTAGAAATCATACTTCTGTATAATTCCTATAAAAAAATTTTGAAGACAATGTTAATAATATGATCTAACAAGTGCTAATCAAGAAAAAATTAATAAGATTATTCAAAGAAAGTTTATTGTAGAATCGAAGATGTTTACTTGAGTAGATGTAAAATATCTCTCCTAGAAAGATTGGCTCAAATTCTTCAATTGATTATACATCTCCGCTATATATATGCAAAGAGTGTAATATTTCACAAGGTTTCTGAAATAAAGAAATCTATTTGTGCTTTATTAGAGTAAGTTTAAAAAAAATATTAAGATAATATACAACTAAAATATGAAAATTCTGCATAATCAAATTAAGGCTATTTTCAAATAAGCGTAGTAATATGAACCTAATTCTACTGTAATTATATGACATAGTTTTCCTACCTTTTAAAACATAAGTTTCATAACAAAAAACTTAACCACATATAAATTCTAAACAAATAGGTTCAAAATGTATATAAGTTTAAGACAAATAAGTTTAAAACAGATAAGTCCAAGACATAAATTAAAGTTCAAGTGCATAAAATAAAAGCGCATAATTAAAAAGATGAGTGAAAGACAACAAATTGTTTTGTAGAATCTCCAGTCTGTTAAGAAGTAGAAGGTCCTCCTCCAAAATGATCTCTAAATAACTTCAAAAGCTCCTCTTAATTCTGCTCATATTCATCCATACGCTGATTGATCTGAGTAATGTTGGTCTCCAACGCTAGTAAGATTTGTCTATCAATTCTGTCGTCCACTGGTATGTATGGCTGATCTTTTGATGGTGGAGGATGTTCTTGTGGGATGAATTCTTCAGGTATTTGAAATGGCTCCTCTTGAGGTGTAGGTGGTGCTTCAGGTTGGTCTTCCGATTGTCCTCCATGACTTTTTTTCAATGAAGTTTTATCTAATGCTCCAAAAAAACCCACTGTGTTCCGTATTGGATCAATGATCATGCACTCGTTCCTGCATAGCTGAGAAACTAACATAGCAAATGGGAGTGATGGTTTATTTCTATCCACAACAATATCATTTGATCCATCACTAAGTTCGGCAAGTCAATTGTGTGTCCCATCCCAAATGCATATAAGAAATAAGTCTGCTTAGTATAAATTTGATTCTTTTGGGCTCGGGGTAGCAAATTGTATACTGTTATCAAATTCAGAATGCGGTATTTTTCAGTCAGGTCTCCTTGCTTTATATATTTGTTTGGTCTACCCCAAGAAAATTTTGGGTTCCCTGTCACTTCTCTTCCTATAACATTTAAATCAGGTAATCGGGTGTACAAATATTGCGCGTTTTTTGGTCTCTACATAGGTTGAAAGAACTTGGCTATAGTAGTTGGTGTAACTTGAAAAACAATACCTCGTAGGAACACACGTAATTGCATTTCTCCAATTATCTCAGCATTCCTATAAAATTCCCGAACTAAGCAGTTATAAGTGGGAACAGATAATCTAACATAATATAACCATCATCTTGCATCAAGAATTTGTCTTACTCTTATGTTCTCAAAATCTTCCAACATAACTGGTCTTTCAAAAATAATAGTTTTGATCATAAAATTATCATCATACTAGGCCTGCTGTTCAAAATTCTCAAACATCACCTCATTGAAGACATTCCCTGGTCCAAGTGCTTGAGGTGGTGGAGATTGATCCCTTCGTGCTCAGCTTGAAGACCCTCTGGTTCGTCATCTTGAATCCATATTTTCCTTGATTTATTTTCAAATACTTCGTTTCAATGGAATTCAATCGGTAGATATCTTCAAAATGTTTTGGGTAAGTGAATAATCGAAGAAGATTTGAGGAAAAACAATTGAATATTGCATATTTGAGAGTTATTTCTTTGGAGAATCTTGGTTTTTTTTTTAATTCTGGCTTTGTGAGGGAGACTGAACTGATCGGTTTTCTGCCTAGAGGAGATATATATAAGGGCACTGCCTTCCCGATGCTACCACCACCGTCTAGACGGTGCTATCTGACTGGTTTCTAGTTTGCAACTATAGACTGCTTCTCCGATTTTCTGCATTTCTGCTCTTGTTTCCTTTAAATTCCTACAATTCACAAAATTAGATATAATTCTATATATTCTAGAAAGCTTTACTAACAACTTTTTTTCTTTCCAGAAAATTGGGCTTATTATTTTTTATTATTTGTTATTTATTATCTACTGATTTTCTTATTTATTCTATAGTTATTTACATTTATTTATAACTATGCTCATTTATTTCCAAAACTATACATCTCGTTGATCTTATTTAATCAGCATTAGAACTGTCTGGATCAATAACACCAGTGACACAGTTAACTTCATTTCTTACGTATCTGGTTAACATTGGGGTAGAATAGGATGGCGTATCAGGATAATCCATACATTGCCCATACCTAACGCACCGTAAACGATCTGACGCTTGGCCTGCAATTGGTTTCGCACACTGATTATATTGTCTCAAATGTTCTGTACAACCACATCTTACACAAGCACAAAGACGAATTGCTCGTCCGTGTTTAGCATATGTACTTTTTCCAGAGGTCTTGCTTGACTTTTCAAAATTTCTAAATTTCTAATATACCTACATTTTTGCATGATCAACGCAAGTATATCTTTTGGAAAGTGGCGTAATAAAATTAAACTTAATCAAAATAATTTTCGTCCATTTTTCAATTTTTTAAGAAAAAATTTAAAGATGACTCAAAAAATTATTGAAAATTGACTCACTATCCGGTTCTTTAACGTCTGTCAGTCACAAAGACGAATAGAATTTTTAAATCAAAATTATTATTTTAGACACAAAAAGTAAATTTACACCCATACCTCCCCAACTTAAATTAAACATTATTTGCAATGAAAAAATTGTGATAACCAGCACTGATAATAAAAACTAGAAATCTATTGTCTTTCAGTAATTATGATTTCTAGCTTTCACTCAGGAGATTTAATATGTAGAATAAATTACAAGTAATTAGTAATATTACTTATAATCAAACAACAATATATTTCAGCGCACATAAATAGGATCAAAAAGTTATACAAAAGTTATAACTTGAGTAAATCCATCATAATATGGTTTTAGTCTTTGTCCGTTTACTTTTAAAATATTCTCAGTTACTGGATTTTCAATTTCAATTGCCCCGTAGTCAAAAACTTGCTTGACTATATATGGTCTTGTCCATCCAGATCTTAGCTTTCCAGAGAATAAACGAAGCTTTTCTTTATACAGAACTTTTTGAGATGGTTCGAAAGATTTTTTCATGATATTTTTATCATGAAAAATTTTTGTTCTTGATTTAGAAATCTTTGCATTTTCATAAGCTTCATTTCTTAATTCCTCTAATTCATTAATTTGAAGTTCGTGAGATATTCTAGCTTTATCTATATCAAAATTCATCATTTTGATTGTCCAATATGCTCTATGTTCTAATTCTACAAGCAAATGACATGGTTTACCATAAACTAACCAATAAGAAGACATTCCTAGAATAGTCTTATATGCAGTACGGTAAGCCCAAAGTGCATCAGTTAATCTTAAAGCCCAATCCATACGATCTGGATTTACTGTTTTTTCTAAGATATATTTTATCTCCCTATTAGCTAATTTAGCTTGTCCACTTATTTGTGGATGATACGAAGTGGATATTTTGTGAGAAATCAAGTATTGTTTCATCATATTTTCAAAAACTTTGTTGCAAAAAAGTAATCCACCATCACTGATGATTGTTCGAGGAATCCCAAATTTGGATAAAATATTTTCTTTTAAAAACTTGATAATTGTTCTGTGATCATTATTTCTACATGGAATTGCCTCTATCCATTTAGAAACATAGTCAACTCCAACCAAAATATACAGATATCCAAAGAATGGAGGAAATGGTCTCATAAAATCGATGCCCCAACAAATGAAAATTTCAATAATTAAAATAGAGTTTAAAGACATCATATTATTTTTTTTAAATATTCCTCATTTTTTGACATCTGTCACCATTTAAACAAAAGATATGAACGTCTTTAAAAAGATTTGACCAATAAAATCCACACTGCAAAATTTTAGCAGCAGTTTTCTTTTAAGCAAAATGGTCTTCGCAAGCTTCAGAGTGACAAAATTGAATTACCTGACTAATTTCATGACTAGGTGCACAGCGTCTTATTATTTGATCCTTACAGAATTTAAACAAATAAGGATCTTCCCAGAAAAAATTACATACCTCACTTAGAAAACTTATTCCTATCAGACTAGGTATAATTAAAGGGAATAGTACTGGTGGCTAGATAGTTAGTTATATCTGTATGCCATGGTATTTCGATTTTTGCTAAAAGTTGTTCATCTGGAAAGGTTTCTCTGATTAGAATTGGTTCTTCCTTTATATCATAATTCAACCTTGACAAGTGATCTACTATCACATTTTCTTCTCCTTTCGTATCTTTAATTATAAGATCAAATTCTTAAAGTAACAAAATCCAACGTAGGAGACGCGGCTTAGCATCTTTCTTAGTAAGCAAATATTTTAAAGCTGCATGATCTGTAAATACAACAATTGACGATCCAACCAGATATGATCGAAATTTATCTAATGCAAACACAACAGCAAGTAATTCTTTTTCTGTGGTTGAATAGTTCATTTGTGCATCATTTAGAGTTTTACTAGCATAGTAAATAACATAAAGTTTTTTTATCTTTTCTTTGACCTAATACAGCTTCTACAGCGTAATCACTTACATCACACATTAATTCAAAAGGTAAAGACCAGTCAATGGGTTGGGTGATAGGTGTAGAAATAAGAATGTTTTTTAATTTATCATATGCTAATTGATATGCATCATTCCATTCAAATATTATATCCTGACATAAAATTTTACAAATAGGTCTAGATATTGAACTAAACTTTTTTATAAATGTTGTATAAAATCCAGCGTGACCTAAAAAAGATTGAACATCTTTTATGATTTTTGGCGAAAGAAGATTAGCTATTAAGTCAATTTTGGATTTATCAACTTCAATTCTTCTTTCGAAAACTATGTGCCCTAAAACAATACATTGTGTAACTATGAAATGACATTTTTCCTAATTTAAGATAAGGTTTGTTTCTTCACATTGAATAAGCATTTTTTTCCAGATTTTCCATACAATGTTGAAAAGTAGCTGGGGCATTACATAACACAAAAGGCATCCTTCTATAAGTAAAAGTTCCAAAAGGACATGTAAATGTAGTTTTTTCTTGATCATCTATTGCTTCAATCTGATTATAAACAGAATATCCATCAAGGAAACAATTATATGCATGCTCAGCTATTCTTTCAAGTACTTGATCTAGAAATGGCAATGAAAAGTGATCCTTTCTAATGAGAGAATTTAGCTTTCGATAGTCAATACATACACATCAACCTATGACTGTACGCATTGGGACTAATTCGTTTTCTTGATTTTTTATTACAGTAACACCAGATTTTTTTGGAACCACTTGTGTAGGACTAACCCATTTACTATTAGATATAGAATAAATTATATTAACATCTAATAGTTTAAGTACTTCAGGGCGAACTACTTCTTTTAAATGTGGATTCAATCTTCTTTACATTTGAAGAGATGGTTTAACATCTTCTTCTAAATAAATACAATAAGTACACAGAAGTGAACTTATACCTTTTATATCTGTTATTGTCCATCCAATAACACTTTGGTATTTTTTAAAACTTTTGTCAGTTCTTTTTCCTAACTTTAAGATAAATTTGATAATATTATCACTAGATAGATCTCATTTTCTCCTAAAAAGACATATTTTAGATTGGTTAGTAAAGGTTTTAATTTTGGCTTAAAAACTTTGACTTTAGATTCTACAAGTTTTGGTAACAATTTTCACATTGTAGTTTTTTTGCAGATATATTTTCAGATTCAGTATTAGGTATAGATTCTAATGCTATCAACTCTTTTACCAGGGAAATCTTTTTAAAATAACTTTGTGTTAGTGTCTCAACACAATATACTTCATGCATTTCTTCTTCTTCTCTAGGTTATTTTGCACTATTAAAAATATTTAATTCCAAGGTCATGTTTCCAAATGAAAGTTTCATGACTCCATTCCTACAATTAATCAACGCATTTGATGTAGCTAGGAATGGTCAACCCAAAATAAGAGGTATAGATGCACATGCATGACAAATTGGTTCCGTGTCTATAACAATAAAATTTGCTGAAAAATTGAATTGATCAACTTGGACAATAACATCTTTCACAGTTCCTCGTGGAATTTTTATTAAACTGTCCGCTAGTTGTAATGTAATATCGGTAGGTTTTAGCTCATTTAATCCTAGTTGTGTATATATAGAATATGGCATTAAATTAAAAACGGATTCAAGATCTAGCAGTGCTTGTTCATTTCAATTTTTTCCAATAAGGCATGAGATTGTAGGACTAATCGGATCTTTGTATTTAAGAAGTGTATCATGTTGTATTATAGTATTAACTTGTTCAATTAAAAGTGCTTTATTTGGTACATTAGTTCTTTTTTTTATTGCCCAAAAATATTTTAAGAATTTAGCATAAGATGGAACTCTTTTTATTGCATCGAACAAAGAAATATTAATTTTTACCCGTTTAAATAGCTCAAGATTGTCAGATTGATCTTTTTCAAATGAAAGCTTTCTAACCATTTGAGGAAAAGGTAATGGATTAGGACATGGAGGATCTTTTTCACTTTTAATTTCTAATTGTTTTTTGACTAAAGGTTCAGATTCAAGTTGTTCGTTTACAGGAATTGACTTACGTATTTTCTTTGAAATCTTGGGTTTAATAGTTTTATCAACTATCTTACCACTTCTCAGTGTTGGGATTGTTTGTACTTGACTTGGAGAAGCTTCAAAGGACACAGAATTAGCTTGACTTTGACGTTATGGAGGTTTAGGTTGAGATGGAAATTTTTCTTTTTCCGAAGTACTTAAGGATTGGGCCAACTTAACGAGATGACTCTTGATATCTTCAATACTCTTTGAAGTTTGGGTTTTAAAATCATTAAATGCTTGAGTTGTTTGAGTATTAAAACTTATTTGAATCAGAATAAATTGATTCATATTATCTTCCAGAGTTCTTCTCCGAGGAGGTTGATACGGTTGATATTGTTGTTGATAGTGTAGTTGTGGTAAACCTTGTGTTTGATTTGAAGTTTGTGTATTTCTCCAACAAAAATTTGAAAGATTTCTCCAACCTGGATTGTAAGTTTCAGAATATGAATTTGAATAAGGTTTATTATAAATTAGGAACAGCATTACATTATTCAATTAAGACTTCTTTAAAAGCAGGTATAGTTGGACATTCTGCTGCAGGATGTCCTGACAATGCACAAATTTCACATATTTGATCAGTAGTAGATACAACAGCTACTTGCTTAATTTTTTTCATTTCTAAGGCTTCTAATTTTTGAGATAAATTAGTCATTTTAACTCTTAAATCATCATCTTCTTTCAATACATATTTTGCTTTTTCAGATGTAGATGGCTTATTTTTCACAAAGTTTGAAGAAGTTGAGTCCCACGTCTAGGAACTCTCTGAAATAGTATCAAAAAATTGAAATGCTTCTTCAAGGTTTTTATTCAAGTACTCTCCTTGGGCCATCATTTCAACAAATTTTTGCATTGCAGATGGAAGAGCATCATAAAAGAAACCAACTAAAGTCCAGTTTTCATATGCATGATGTGAACAAGCTTGGAGAAGATCCTTAAATATCTCCCAACATTGATAAAAAGTTTCTTTTTCTTTTACACCAAAATTCATTATTTGACGTCTTAATGCATTAGTTCGATGCACAAGAAAGAACTTTTTAAAAAACTCAGTTTGTAAAGCTTGCCAACTTGTGATAAATTTTCTCGTAAAGAGTTAAGTCATAGTTTAGCTTTATCTTTCAATGAAAAAGGAAAAAGTTTTAATTTGACCATTTCAGAATTATCTTACAAAGTTCCACAGACTTCTTCAAATTCTTTCATATAAACATAGGGGTTTTCAGTTTCTAAATCGTAGAACTGTGGTAGTAATTGTATTATTCCTGGCTTAATATTAATATTTGGAGTGTCAGTTGGAAAAGTTAAACATGACGGGACATTAGTTCTTGTAGGATGTAGATATTAACTTAATGGTCGGGCATTTTGAACTACTTTTTGTTCTCTAACTTCTTCCTCCCTAGGTATGTTTTGAGCCATACTTAAGTCAAAGGATTCTTATGTAGATGAAGATGATGAAGATGAAAGAAATGACGGATTTATAGAACCTATTAATGAATGAACAGTCATAGACTATTAAAACCAAACAAACAAACTACAAACATACAATACAAATAAACAAATATATTTTTATTATATATTTTTTAAATTTACAATAACTCCCCGATAACGGCGCCAAAAACTTGATTCGCACTATTTTGGGATCTGAATTACACTATTTATACACCCAATTATAAGTGGTCAAATTGTAGTTTTCTCAGTTTAAGTCCAAGTATTGATCCCATGAAGAGTTTTAGTAATTAGCATTTAAAAAAAATAAATAAAACAAACTGTAAAGTTATTGTTTGAAGCAGTATAATGTTTGATTGCATGTGATGTGAGTTTAGATTAATAACTAGTCTAATTAAATAAAGTGCGGTGATAAGCATGCTAATGGCAATAATATAAAAGATACCCTTCAGTTTAGGGAGCCCATATACTTTATATTTGTTAAGTATTGGAAATGCTACCTTACCACAATTAACTAACATGTTACTAGCAAGTCAACCAGTAGGTCTGATGTATATAAACCATCACCCAGCAACTTCTTAGGTTAGCTGGTGGTATTCATGACAATTGATTAATCCAAGCACACCAGAAAGACAAGTCATTCATGAAGAATACTTGAATTATTGAATTGATCTCAAGATAGTAAATGTGTACAGAATAAACCATAGCACATCAACTTCTTAGGCTAGCTAGTGGTATTAAGTCATAACACAACAACTTCTTAGGTTAGCTGGTTATAGATGTCTCAATTGACTAATTCGAGTGAACTACAAGAACAAGTCATTCATGAGGAATACTTGAATTACTCAATAGATCATCTACGATATCTATATACTAGTTAAACATCCTTAGCGTTCCGGTGAAGGACAAGTCATATCGATAGGAACACTATAGATATTTAACGGGCAATATAGTTATATATAGTAATTAAACAACCCTAATAACCTAGAAGGACAAGTCATTCATGAGGATTATTTAGGTTTTGTACCATGCAACAGTAGAACATCCTCAACGTTCCAGTAGAGGATAAGCCATACCGATAGGAACATCGTAGATATTTAACCAGCAAGTTGATGATGCACCGATGATATAATTCTAGGCACAACACTGAAATTAAGTACATCGTTGTATCACGCATGAAGCATATAATACATATATATATATTTTTTTATTTATTTATAAATATATGAATAAAACATCAACATTTCCATAATCTAACCAATACTTTACATGTGTTCACCCTTCACTTAAGGGTATAAGCAACTACTCACACTCCATTGCTACAAACAAGCGAGGAGTGCGGGTAGGTTTCATTACAACAATAAACAAAAGACTGACGCTTCTTTCCCAAGGAACAACGGAAATACAACAACCTTTATTATCAATTAAGACAAAAAGGTGGCGGTCGTTCAACTATCCATATAGAAAAATTAAACAGAAATGTAGAAATACAAAGTTTTAGTTGGAGTGTGTGAAGGACCGGATTTGCATCTAACTTCTTCTTTCTCTCTTTCTATTTCTCTTTATTTTCTCTCTTTGAAATTCTCTCTTGAGCTCCCTTTAAGCTCGGCCATCCAAATGAAGGAGAGCACCCCTATATATAGGCACTTGGAAGCACGGGGTGGAGGATAAGCTTCAACCGCCTATGGAGGACCGTCCGGATGCCACCACCACCGTTTGGACGGTGGTGCCCTACAAGATGTTCCATGTGTTGTGTGCTGGCTCTTGCTTTGTTTCTATTACACTTTGTTCCTTTGTTGTTTCAAGCTTTGACATATCCTTCCTTGTATTCTCAGGTAATTCTACATTAAACCCTAAAATTTTTTACATAAAGTATTTAAAACTTTAATTTACGCACAAACCCTAATTGACCCAAATTGATAACTTTTAGTTATTTTATCTTATCAATTGGATTTATTTGATAATTCTAATTTATATACTAATTGAGGTAATCACAGTGAAACCGAATCAACATACACTACGAGGAGGAAAGAAAATGAGTTGAAATGGCATACCCAAGAGGAGATCTCTCTTGGATTAGCTAACTTAAAAGCTTAGCTACTCATGGTTAATGAAAAGACATACATAATGTAAAGATACATTGATAAGAAATGAAGCTTGGAACTAAGTTAATGGAAGAAAACACAAAACTACAAGAAAATGCATTTAATACCCATTTAAAGCTTGAAATGTAGAAAACTCAAATACATTAATGGTAGAAGTCAAGATACTCAACTAAACTAGAAATGTACTGGAAATAAATGACATTAAAGACAGTAAAGGAAGCTTAAAAGAGTCTTACAATAGATTACAAGAGAAATGGATGGAAGAAATGTAAAAATTTAAGCTTTTTCTCTCTAACTATGTCTTCTACCTAGAGCTTCTCTCTCTACAATGCAATATGAACTAAAAAAACCTGTAATAAACGCTGCATTTTCATTCGAGGAGAGCTTCATAGGCAAGTGACAAGCCTCCCATCAAAAGGGGGGCTAATTGGTTGGGATCCCTGCAGGCTAGGACAAGCCTAGCCTTTCTCTTTGCATTGCCTCTTTTCTCACCTCCTCATAAATGCACAAGCCTTCAAAGTCCAAGTAGAGGTGAGGGGAGGCCTGTGGATGTGTAAAGGATGTCAGAGTGCTTATTAGAGAAGTGTAAGTGGGACCCACAATGGCAGAGATTGAGTTACAGGCTGTCTGGGCAATCTGGGAAAAACCTTCTGGAAGGTAGACAAAAACCTTCTGAAAGGCTTGTGCAGGAATAGTTAAAGGAGGAAACCAATAGGCAAAACATTCTAAAAGGTTTTGCAAACCTTCTGAAAGGTTTTGGCAGTGAATAGGCAGTCCAAGGCAAAACCTTCCGGAAGGTTTTTAGCCAAATCTTCTGGAAGGTTTTCACCCAAACTGCATTTTTCTTGGTTTCTTCACCCTCCAAGCCTTCATTTAAGCTACCCCCTCATCTTCATTGACTTCAAACACTTCAATGGGGCCTTAACTCAAACCATTTACATCATTTTACCTGTATTTACCCAAAATTCCATCAAACAGACGATTAAACGATTTTATCCCCCATTTCATGACAAAAGCAAGTATAAAAGGGCATATTAGCATACAAAATATGTCATATTTTTGTGCTAATCACATACCCCATGAAAAATTCTACAGCGTATCAAAAACTCACAATCACGTCTACACTCAACCTAGTCAAACCAAACCATCTTACACTACGAGGAGGAATAAATGATAGTCGATTTCACATGCCCAAGAGAAAATTCCCCTTGAATTGACCAACTAAAAATCTAGCTACCCATAGTTAAAAGCAAGAACAAACATAATGTAAGAAGACATGCTAGTGAAATGGAACATAGAACTTGTATTAATGCAAGAAAAGAGTTAAACTACAAGAGAGAATGCAATCATAGTCAAAATATAAAGGTTGGAAAACAATACTTGTAAAAACCTGGGTAAATTTGAACTTTTATGAATAAAGGGAAAAATGGTAAATTGCCACCATGATTTGGTTTGTAAACCTGAATTTTCTAGAGCACGGATGACAAAACGGACCTCACCGTTGGATTCGTCTCGTGAAATCTAGTTACTATATCAATTTTTATCGAATTCCGAGATAGTCAGGTCTTTCGTGTTTTACGAGGCGGTCAGACCCCAGGAGACCCAAATACAAAAACTTTAATAAAATTATGAATTTTAGGAAATAATCTAGAGCAATTTAAAATAAAGATATTTTGGAAAATAATCATTTCGAGATGAAAACGGACTCGGAATTAAAAGAGACGTGTGGCCAATTGTGGGCCAAGTATTCTAAAAATATAAATAGGGGGAAAATCTAATTCTTCCCCACTTGTTTTAGCCTTTCTCAGCCGATAGAAAGAGGGAGACTGAAGAGAGCGAAAAGAGAGAAAAACTCCACCTTCTCTCTACGATCTACGGAGCTACAGTGCTCGGATCCATTCGGGCCAAGAGGGAAAGTCGTTCTCCTGGTCAAGGGCTATGCCTACATACCAAAAATAAGGGCTTTCATCGAAGGTGGGAAAACTAAAAAATTTAGAGAAGTTGGATTTGAGCTTGGATTGATTTCTTGGAGCTTCCCAAGGGCATTCTTCACGCTACTTGAGGCAGGGTTTCTCTTACTTAGGTCTATTCACAACTTTGAATGTAATATTGAAATGGGTAGGTTAATATAGATATATATAACTTGCCTATAGAAGTGATTTTGGTGAAATGGATATTGAACTTAGGTAGAATATATTCTATCTTGAAATGGGTATGTAGAAATTGTCTAATGTGATTCCTTGAATTATGTGAATTGTGGGCATGTTATGTGTTTACATTATGTCTTGATTTGAAAGTGTGTCATTGCTTAATATGAGATGACATGCTTGGACTTGAGTTTTGGATAAAATGTTGACAAATGCATATTGGTTTATTGACATTGTGAGTCATGAGATTGTATGCTTTTTATATAATTTGTCATGGATTATGTGAATTGGGTTTAAAATAGTTCAAATGGCACACATAGCATATTGAACATCATATTATGGTTGCAATGAGATATTGCATTGCATATGCACGAAAACATCGCGATTGAGTGGGTGTGTGTGCATGATACAGTCAACACCACACTTGGTGGATGACAAGTGGGCTCAAGTAAGCTAGGTCATTGACTTGGCCGAGTTGCACGATTTACATGGTGATGAGGATTGGGGTTACCAAGAAGGGCTAAAAGATCCCTCAGGTGCAAGGTCCGGTGATGTGGATACACACTTACGTTGGTATTAGTCCATAAAGTGTGTCGGTGTACGTGGGACCGTTGGTAGGAGTCCATAAATCCCGTGTCAGTTGGGTGTAAGTCCATAAATACTCACCCCATAAAAGATCCCAGATTGGTAAATGTCATTTGATATATAGTATAGATGACAGAATCATATACATGAAAAATTGCATGTGTTGGAGAACTGGGAAGGGCTCGGGATCATGGACGACGAGCAAATGCACATTAGCAATTGCATGTGTCGAAGAGACAGGAAGGGCTCGAGTTGGGTTGTGATAGTGAGTCTCATCTCATTCCATAGCATTGCATTGTAAATTTTCAACATTGATAACATATTCATGCTTGGAATTTATGAATGGTGAATTGGTTGCATATGAGCATTTCATGTGCATTTGGGTTAGGGAGTAGCCTATTTAGGAAATACTCTATTGAGCGTGGCTCACCCTTTATGGAAAAATATTTCAGGTACGAGATTTACGCCGGTGGATGGTCCTAACTCTGAGCCTCATGGATGAAGAAGCCGAAGTGTGGCTTATTTTAAGTAATTTGTAAAATTACCATGAATGTTTAGTTTGGCATGTAATTAAATGAAATCACCTACGAATATTGTAATAGATCTTGTATAAACCATGTTGGATGCCCAAATACATGTTATGTAAGGGTTGGATTGGTTTTAGAAAGGTTTGGAATGAATTGGAAATGAAAAACAGGTGAACTAGGCAAATCTGGGTTGAATCTACCGGTAGGAACTACCAGTAGTTAACAGGTAAAATTTTGCCTTCTGGGCATGAACTACCGGTAGCTCATGGTACAGCAGGTAACAACTACCGGTAGTTCATGGTGTACCAGGTAACAACTACCAGTGGATCGAACTACCGGCAGCTCATGGTCCAGTGGATCGAACTACCGGCAGCTCCATAAACACCTACCGGTAGATCTTCCAAAAATCTAAAATTTTGAAATTGTTTTGCCGTGCCTCTGGGATATGTAACCTTTTAGTTAAAGGGGGTGAATGGACTACAAATGAGGTATTTTGAGGCACATTGGACCTTGGTTGGGTTTAAATGATTAAAGGAACACATATCCCAATTGTGGGCAAAAACCCCGGTTACGAGAAAGGTTATCGACGTGGTGTCAGGTCAAGTGACATCCACGGGTGTTTCCGCGGGTTGACGGATGGTCAATGGTTGATAAAAGGCACCAGATTTTTGGGGCGTTACAATACTCAAACGTAAAACTTGAAATGCTAGAAAATGTAACTAAACTTGAAATACAGTTGAATGAAAGAGATTAAAGTGCAAGAAGTAAAGATCAAAAGTGATTTAAAGCTTACTACGACTGAAATGGAGAAGATAATGCACAAAACTAAATTTCTCTCCCTAGAACTTTATCTTATTGATTGGGAACTTATCTCTCTAAAACTACTCCTGAGCTTAGGTAGTATCTCCTTCCTCAAAGCTTGTGTGAAGCTAAATATATGGTATAAAGCCCTTGCATGTTCATCCACGAGGCACCCCATATCCTCTGTGTGCAGGCTTCCCACCATTGCGAAGTGATTTAACCCATTGGGCAGGCTAGGAAAAGCTTAGCCTGCACCCACCATGCCTCCATCCTTCTCTCTCCTCCTTTCCCATCCTCCATCTTACAAGGCCGACCTTAAGGTGTAGGAGGCATGTATGTATGTAGAATATGTCAGGGGACAAGTGGGAGAATCATAGGTGGGACCCCTAAGTTGCAGGGTGTTCTGGCTTTTTTGGGCCAAATCTTTCGGAAAGTCGAAGCAAACCTTCGGGAAGGTTTTTTTTTTCTAGTAGGCAAAACCTTCTGGATGGTTTTCCGAAAGGTGCCAGCTCAGGACCAGTTTTCATAAAATTATCATAACTTTTGATCCAACCATCTAATTGAGCTAAAAGTTTGACACGATACATAGAACATCCAGATATACAACTTTTATTCTTTGAACTTTTTCAGATTCGAAGTGGATCATGGTCAAAAATTGTGAAAAAGAAATACCAACACCAAATTGTGCGGGTGCCGGTAACAAATTTCAAGTAGGTTTAGATACCGGTGCCAATGATCCCAAATACCACTAACTACTTGATTTATTTCACTTTAAAGCCTCTCAATCCTCATGTAATGTATCCATCTCTTCACTACTCATCCACACTTAGTTGCAGGGTTCCAAAATCCATCATTTACTCTATAATTACCTACAATATCAAAATTTCCACATTATTCATAAGTTCGACTAACTCTATGTAATTAAATGCAAAGTTAAGTTAAAATGCATGTAATAAGGCTCTTAAATATGCAATATTACATGCTCATCATGGTGCTCCCATCTTCCCTAACAACTTGCTTAGGGGGATTGTCTTTAACATCCAATTTAATTGAGGACAAGTCCAAATCAAGAAATTTAGTTATAGCTTTGTGGTCGAACTAGTCAGCCCTCATCGTAGTAACCTACACCAAATTAGGTGTACTTGAGAAAATTTTGAAAGGCAACCACGACAGCAACCTTGACCTCCTTAATCAAACGTTGGGAGTTTTATGTAGAGGACTTCAACTGATTGGTCAACTCACTTTGAAAACCCTTAAGGCTTCCTCCAGTCCACTCCTCAAAGCACACTTGAACCATAGGGAAATCTGGATATGTTCTAATTCTATGTGAACTTGCACAAGTTCCTGCTCGCAGGATAGTAACTCTTGCTTTGGTCGATAGAACACCTTGAGGAGTAGCTTCCAATTTGTCTTTCCAAGGGTTTCCTCCAAAAAGGTAGTGCAAGTCATTATGATAATAATTATTGCCATTTGATCAAAGCATAAGTCAGATTGCTAAAAAACAAGGGATAGTAACACTAAGGAGAAAAAAGAGGACGTGAAGATCACATGCTGATGAGTATAGAATATTACACATCTTGCATCTCTATTGCACCTGTTTTACTTGTTTTGTGGTGAAATTTTAGGGAAAATGGTTTCAAATTTATAATTAATGAAGATTTGTGTGATTGTAGGTAAATAGAGGGTAAGGTTATGTATAAAACACCCCATCATGTTCTCAAAGCCAATGGGGGAAGAAGGGGCCACTTAACGGATGGCTCGAGACCTCAAGGAAATCCCCATGCAGGACAAAATCTACCGGTAGAAGACAATCAAGACCTACCGGTATATGTCATTCAAGACCTCTGCCATGCAAAAACCTACCAGTAGAAAAGCTTAATTGAAAAAAACCTAGCGGTAGGTTTTCTACGTTCTACTGGTAGAACATGCCTCCACCTACTCGGGGGGCCCACCTCTTGTCCTCTAAACCATACCCTGACATGTTTGACACCCCATAATGCTCTCCTAACCCCTAAAGCCAGATTTAAAGTATGAGAGAAGGGAGAAACAAGAGAGAGGAGAGGGGTGGTTAGAAAAGCATGGAAGGACCATGCTTGGATTGAAATTGCTTATTTAAGTGGACAACCACTCTCCAATCATTCCAATTCAATCGCACATGCTAAGGGAAAGAGGATGGATGAAAATTAGAGAGTCCTTACACCATTATTCAGATTTCATATGCTTTTAGAGAGAGAAGCTCCAAGGTTGAAGATGAAGTCATTGTATTAATCCCTATTTTACTTGTAATACTTCCTTCTTACACTCTAATCTATTTTATTCAAGTTGTAATCAAGCTTAGCTAAGTGCTCTTATATTTTCCTTTCTACATTTGGGTAATTTCTTTGCAAGTTTTGTATTTTGGGTATGAATGGTTTTGCTCTTGTAGTTTAAACCTTTTCTTGCATCAATGCAAGTTTCATGTTTGATTACACTATCATGTTTCTTTACGTCATATTTTTTCTTGCCTTTACTATGAGTAGCTAAACTTTTAGTTGGCTAATCCAAGAGGAAATTCCTCTTGGGTATGTGAAATCGACTCTCTTTCTTTCTTCCTCGTAGGGTTAAGTATTTATTTTGACAAGGTTGAGTGCGGACGTGATTGTGGGCTCTTGATACATCGTAGACTGGTCATGGGGTATGCTTTTGTCCAACACAACCAAATTAGTCCCTCACTTCCTACGAATCAATCAAACACCAAGACACCATTGGTTGAACAAAATGAGTCGATTTGGCATTCCCATTGGAATGACCTCTACGGATTAACCAACTTTGCTTTCTTGCATATTTCTCAAACCACAACTCACAAAAACACAAATCACAAAGATTTTTTAATTTTTACTTTGCACAAATCATCCTTCTAAACACTAACCTTTCCTGCCCTGAGGAGACAACCTTGGAATACCCATTCCAAGTAAAACACGATATTGCAAGACTCTCTCTACACTTGGGGAGCAATTTTGCACACACACACGTTGTTGTTCATCCACACACAATTTTCTCCATTTCTTGCATTAAACCCGAGGGAGGATGACACTCACCAATTTCTATAAGTCATATACACAAAATTTGGGTTCGAGTGTTTGGAGGTTGGGGAAAACAATCAAGCATATGCCCTGTAGAAATGATGGGCTAACATCTTGGACATCCTTATTGTCCCCAACTTCATCACCTCATGGACCTCAAGATTAGACACAAAGTCCTAAAAATTCTCCATGGAAAAGTTTGGATCATTTCACATATTCCTTAGAGCTTCGCCAGGCTTAACAGCAAGGTAAAGTGTAAGAAGGTTTCCCACAGGTTAAGTTATGGGACATTTCCCCTTAAAAATCTTATTTATAGAGTCATTAGGGGACGATTCCACATCCAGAGGAATCACTTCAAAAGAAACTTTAGAGGAAATCATTGTTGAAGGAGATTGGTAGAGGAGTGCGAGATAGACCTTTAGCTTTGCAAGCCATGAACTCCCTTAGAGATTTTTTGTCAATCTTGGGAGGGAGACCTACAAAGACAAGAAATAAAGTTAGACCTAATCAGAAAATCAAGAATGTAAAGAAATGAGTTTGGCAACCTACTCTTGAGCTACATAACAACTGCAACCACAATGGTTGAAGGCGAATGGTCCAAGCAGGAATTTGAAGAGATTGTAAACGGTTACCAAGAGACTGAAATCTTTAACTTTGTGGTTCTAAACCACCTTTATCTTATTTTAATACACCTCTAGTATGGTCATTATTGCCAACCGCAACAACCTTCATTCGTAGTTTCTTATTTTTCATCAACATTGCCCTTACCTAGCTTACCCCTAATAGTTGAAGGATCTTGATAGGCCTGGGCATTCTTTTGGGCTCCACTATAGGGGTGGAAATTTTGCATTTGTTTTAGGTTAAGGCAAGTGCTGGCTCAAGCTATGGTTGGTATTACCTAATTAAGAAACCTACAAGTGTTGACCTCTTGACAAAGATTCCTTCCCCTCCCAAAGAATGGAAAGACTGTTTATTCTTCGTTTTGGCTCTAGTTGGGAATTCATACTTTTCTAGTATTTGGTGGCTAATCCAACAAGGATTATTACCCAATGGGGTGCAGTGCCTTCCTTCTCTAGTGATATTTCTGTTGATTACTGAATTTCTCCTTTTATACAGGAAGAAATTTGTCAATAGCAATCCTCAATCCAGAGATTAGAGTAACTTCATAGAAAAAAACCTTGCCTTTGAGGGAATCGCATTTCCTCTCATCAGTGGTAGGAATTCTCAAACGAATGGAGTCAAGCATGGAGAACTAAGTCCTAATATTTTCAAGATCCTTCTCAATAACACTACTTCAGACCCCTTTGGTGTAAAAATCCAGTTGTGAAGGTTGTTCTAACAAAGCCTAGTCCAAGAAAAACTGTAGGTCCTCATTCAAAAGGTCTGCCTTGCGCACCAGAAGGAGGACATGCTCAGAAGAAGTTCTTTCAATATCCATGGAATGGAAACAACATTGATGAATGTAAAACAATGGGGAAGCAAGATGTTCAAAGAATTGAGAATGATTTAAACAAAGAGAAAAAAAAATTAAGAATAACAATGGATTGGGGATTTAACAAGAACCCTAAATTTGTTATATATGATTTCTTGGAAAGAAAGCAAAATCTATTGAAGAAAATTTGAAAAGGGAAGGCCTAACCAAATACTCCAGAATTAGAAATTCAAAATCGGTCAAAGAATGTGAGTGTCGAAGTAATGCAGAACGAATAAATTTCAAGGCCCAATGGAGTCTTGAACAAAGCTTCGAAGGATTTAAATAGTCCAAGAATGGCAGTTAAAAAAAACTACCTCATTTAATTGACGATACGTTTACATGTAAGTTGTTTCCATTTCCCACGAAAATAACGGACAAAAAAAAATGCAACACACGAACTACCTATGTTAGATAGACTTGATTTGGGGAAACTGATGTGGGAAAAATTAATTGCACCATTGGGAAAGCTATGCAAAAGGTCATCTAATTAAAAAATATATGTTGGGAAGGCTATTGATCTGCACAGTGGATGGGAAAAGATGATAGTTGTTCCTGTCCTAGTAATCAGCTCCGTCTCACCTGACTGCCTTATAAACTCTCAACATAAGATAAGGTTATCCAATATTTGAAAATCGAGAGGCCTACTAAGTTGAACCAACAACCAAGTTTTAGAGAGAAAGGAGTTGAGACATCTCATCCCATGGGAGTCTCAACTCCCTTATCAGCAATAGTTGAATTCAAATGATTCCTCAAGCGCCCAGAGTCTCGCTCGCCGTTAGTAACAAATTGGGAGTCTAGACTCCTCAATAGTGGATAAGTGCATCTAAAGTTCAGTCCTTTACAAAAATTGACTTGCAACTATATAAGGGAGCCTAGGAGAAAAGGCCAAGTTACGCAACTCTTTCTCTAAACACTATCCCTCAGCTTTCATCAATTACTAAATTAAGCACCGAAGGGTCTACCCTAGCAGCTCACCCTCTGGCCTCCGACTTCTGTTCAAGTCTGCTTGCACTTCTGAGATCTCACTTGGAGCCTTGGGGAGCTAATACAAACCACCAAAAATCTCACATTAAGGTGAACAGACTAGTCATTTTTTGTATACAATTGCAATTTGATGCACACACAGGCACTGTTTGTTTGATTTAATTCTTGATTAAATATTCATAATTGCTTGGTTGGGTTTGGAGATTTAGCTGGGATCCTCGTAATAGATTGAGTGTTGAGTGATTAATTAATAAAATTAATAATGTAATCTACATGGGTTCAAGGAGTTGTTGTGGTTGAAAAAGGGTTTCTCAAACTTAATTTCCATCTTATTTGTGTAAAAAAGGTAATTATGGTAGACATAGGTTAAAAATTGGTGGCCATCCGAACTTAATTTTAATTAACCTATTTAACCCCCTTATAGGTAGTGTCATGCAATCCATGTATATAATCGTGAAAGAAGAAACATGTAGTGTATCTCCCCCTCCCATGGCAATAATTGGTATCAGAAAGTGATTGCATTGACTTGTAGAAGACACATCGTAAGTATATCTTGTTTTTTTCTTATATACCTAGTCTTTGCTTCCTAGAGATCTACTAATTAGAAGTTAGTATCGAATGGAGTCTCAAAAGGAAATAGGTTCAATTGCATGACCACCTCTCTTTGATGGCTCTAATTTTGTATATTGAAAATCTTGTATGGGAGCTTTCTAAAATTTATCGATGAGAGAGCATGGGTTTGTGTGCAATAAGGTTGGAACCCTCCCACCACTACCACTCTAGTTGAAGGTGGTGAAGCGGTGGTTGAAGTGAAATTTTAGTGTTATGAACTAAGGCTGAAATTAAATCGATGGGGTGGATTTCGAAAGGCTTGAATGTAATATTCAATGTCGTAACACCAAACAAGTTTCAAAGGATAGCTAATTGTGAAACCTACAAGGAGGCATGGGAAATTCTTGTGGTGTCCCACAAATGGACTTTTATGGTCAAGATGTCTCGTCACCAAATGTACACCTCAAAATTTGAAGGGTTGAGGATGCAACAAGAAGAAATCTTTTGCGAATTTTATGATTAGTTGTGTGATATCGTTAATTCTTCCTTTACATTAGGTATCAAAATAGATGATGTCGCAATTGAATGGAAAATCTTGAGATCTCTATCGGAGAAATTTCATGCTAAAGTGATCTCATTAGAAATGGGTGTCAACATAACATCAGTATCGGTTGCAGACCTGGTTGGGTCAATTTTGACGTTCGAGATGAATCTCCAACCACACAAGAAAGTAAAGGGTGTTGCATAGAGCATAACAAAAGAAGAAGGAAAGAAATCCAAGTCACCCCGGTTGGGAGAAGAGAACATAGCCTATCTTACTAGAAAATTCAAAAGATATTTTAAGACTAATGGTGTCAAGTGCACAAGGTCGAAAGAAAACCAAGTACACCCAAAATTCCTAAGGGAAAAGAGAGGGGGATAAAACTTCTTGACAAGAGGCTGAGAAGAAAGGGAAAGATCTCCAATGCTATGAATGCCATAGTTTTGGACATAGTTGTGGAATATCCAAGTGCAAAGAAAAAGGACCTGCCTAAAGAATGGAAGAAAGCTATGAAGGTTGGGTTGAACAAGAGTGAAAGTGAGTCTAATTCAAGTGAGAACTCATTTTCTCAAAGGGATGAAGAAAAATTTATAGCCTTCATTAATTATCATCCCCCCTCCCCCGAAAAAAAAAAAGAGAAACTTTAGATGGAGAAGTTGAGTCAAATCCTACAACAAGGTAGATGACTTGGATGTTGAAGTCTCTACTAGTGAGAATGAGAATGAGAGTATTGAGTACCTTCTAGATCCATATAACCAATTCAATGAAGAGTTTCTTAAACAAAAGAAGATGATGCTTTCATTGAGCACAAGAATCAAAACGAGTGAAGAAGAAAAGAAAGTACTTCATGTGGATTTAGTTAAGTCCAAAGCTCATATTTGTGAGCTTAAATAAGAGAAGAAGTCTCTTTATGACAAAGTGAGCTTCCTTCAGAGTGAACATAATGGGCTTTTAGAGTTAAAGAAAGACCTTGAGTTTAAACTTGTCAAACCTGATAAAGATCTTCATAAACTGAATGAATTCTCAAAGAGACTACCCCTAAGCTCTAAAAAGCTTGATAAAATGTTGCCTATGAGAAAGGGTGTAGGTGATAAGTGTGGTTTAGGCTACACACATGAATAGACCACCAACACTTCTTCCAAGAACGTGTTTATTTTCTAATAAAAAAAAACCAAAGGTAGTTTTGATGTTAAGTTTGACATTCATTTTAGGATTTAAAGTAATTGCTTTATTTTTCCTTTGTTTATTTCATGTCTATGCATATTTTTCTTGTATACATTATTTCAAAAATACAAAAACATTGAAAACAAAATACAAAAAGAATTTTTTTTCTTTGTCATTAACCATGGTAATTCACACTTTGGTTTACTTTATAATAATTTCATCTTTGAATCAAAGTTGAAATGTGTACTACTATGTGTCATATTAGAGGATAGAGAACTTAGTGGTCATAAATCGTAATGCATGATCCATTAACCAAAGTCTCTTTCACCCTACTGTGCTTGGATTGTGACTCCCCAAAATCTGGGGGTCCTTTCTCAACTCATTGATCACCTGTCAACTCGTAAAATACCTGTGGATGCCATATAGCCTGGTACCACATCTTTACACCACATTCATCAGGATCATAACAAAAATGAATTTGGGTAGAGCCTCCTTTGCACGGGAGGACTACCGAATACATAACCTATGTCAATATTAATCATACGACCACTCCAAGGTCCACATGCCAAGTCTAGGACTTAAAATTTAACCATTTCTACCATCCAAAGAAAAGAGCTCAAGATATGAAGGCTCATAAGTGTTCTACTTAAAAATTTAATTTTCAGGAAAAGGTATCAATACCTCTGTTAGGTAATACCGATACTTAAGCCCTTTGGAAGTCAGGTACCAGTACCTATAAGACTTGTTACCGATACCTGGGCCCAATGTCAGCAAGGTACCGGTATCTGTGAGCATAAGTACTGGTACCTGAGCCCACTAGATTCTTGGTAACTGTGAGGTATCAGTATCTAGAGCCTAAATTTCCCTAATTTTTCCAAATTTTAACTTTTAACCATACAACTCTTACAACATCACTCATATTGGGATTATATGTCCAAATACAAAATACCCTTACAAGTCTTTATCAAAATACAAGGTTTACATTACAAAATGTACAAGGATCGCCCATTACAAATCAAGAACCACAACCTAGCTCTATCCTCAAAGTGGGCCCGTAGGAGGGCCTTCAATTCAAGCTCATCTAGTACCTAAAAAATGTTCCCATACTCGGTGAGTCGAAGCCCAGTAAGGTGTCTCTTACAGAGAATACCTCTTAATCCCGATGCATACGATATATATATATATATACACTAATCTTGAATAATTTCTCATAAAGCTTGTCCAAACTCTGAGCCCCATCCCAGGTTCCCATACTTGACATATGATACTATGCCCTAACATGAATTGAGCATTCCAAGCCCTTTTCGTTGATGCTATGCATCCAATGACAATTCATCAACTCTTGTGTCTTTTGTTGCACAAGTAGTTTTTGGACATCACACCAATGGCCTACCAAATCGGCATGGTATTTGAGGGCATCACTGCTCTGGCTCTGAGTATGTCGGCGTACTTTTTCGAATTGCACAGTCAATCACATGAGTGCACCAATTAACTGGACCTTGCACCCGAGGGAGAATCTATCCCTTCTTACTAAACCCGACACAAGTTTTCTATGCAATGTTTCATGCAACTCAACTGGACCTTGGTCCAAACGTCCCAAGTCCACCCATCAATTCACCATGTGGTGTTTGACAAACCCAAGCACCCATACACTCACACTCATGCCAATGTCCATGAATGTAGTGCAACTCGTGCATATGCAATGTAATGTACATTTATCATTTTCAATTCATCATAAGCTAATCATGACATGTGAGTGTATGACAAACATCTCATAAACATCAAAATTTCAATTATATCATGAAGCGTATAATAACATTTCGTAATTTCACTAAGCATGTTATAACATTTTTCATTCAAATAACATACTTGAACATCCATGGGCGTTTTATCAAACACCTTTAAGGCACAAATGTAAACACATAGCCTGTCAATATATATTACACGTAATTCATATATTCAAGCCCAAATTAAGTTGTAACTCCCCAAAATCCACCCTGGAAGGCATTAATATCTATAACCATTTATATCATGAAAGCAACTAATAAAATCCAAAAATAATAGAAATTGCATTTATCATCCCTAATAACTACAACTTCATCCAAAACAATTATATCAAACTATGGCAATTATATCCCAAAATTAAATATTATATTACAGCATAATAAAGAAAGTACTATCCCTAACACTGTCCCAAATTTTGCTTTCCAATCTAGAACATAAAGGAAATAGTTCTAAACGTCCACCTCGTGATTCACGTTCCCATCAATATATGCTTCCCAATTCACCTGTCCATCTAATCCAAGCAATTCCTCTAGACTGAAATTTGAAAATTATTATTTGGAGGGGGTTAGCACTAAGCTCTGCGGGAAAATTCTCCCAAGCTCGAACAAGGTTTTGCAAACGTAAAAAACCGGTCGGTCTTATTTTACAATTATCACATATAACTTTTGAAATAAAATAGTGACATTTCATTAGATCTCAAGTTTACGCCGTAGCAATAAATTAAATGAAGAAGTAAAAACCAATTTCCAAACAATAAACCACTACTCACATTTGTATCTCAAGTACGTAGTAAGACTTTGCATGAATACACACATTAAGAATATTCTGGCCCACACACACACACCCAATCCTCGCAAGGATACCCAACTTTAGGAAGGGCGTATACTGACGCATCGGCAGTGAGGAATCCAACTTAAGAATAATATACTAGCCCTCAGCTCGATACCCGTTAGTGAATAGTGGTTTGATCCTTGCAAGGCACCACCCCAATATAAGCGATAAGGAACCTTCAAACCCACACGGAGTAAGAAACGCATTTACCCACTCTACGATACCCAGTCAATGATAACCAATTTTCATGAAAACATCCACACCAGAGATACAATAGCAAATCAATTTCTCAAATCACAAGTAAATCAAAAACCACAATTTGATTGGTATTTTTCCAACGAAGCAATTGTAACGCCCCAAATATCACCTTGGATGGCATTCCATTCTAATAACCATTTAAGCATGAGAGCACTAAGTAATCCATCAACATTACATCAACAATTTATATTGTAACAAAATTCGGGCAGAGTCTCCCTTGTACGGGGAGCTCTACCACAAACCCAACCTGTGCAATTCTACTATAATGACCACACCAGGTCCATTTACTTACAATAAAATCAATCCATCAAATTTACATGTTATCCCAAAAGAATAGGCCAAGCTATGGCCTTTACATCCCCTAAATCTAATAACTATGATAATGCAGCGGAATTACAAAATATGACTAGGCTTTACATTGTTTCAAAATAATATCCTAGTCTAGAGCAAAATGTAGTGTAAAGCTAAGAGTCCTCCTCGGGATCCACACTCCCGTCTTGTTGAATCTCCCAGGGTACAGACTCCTCGAGTCCTAACTCCTCCTCAAGAGTACAATCTGAAATATTTGTAGGTAGGGGGTGAGCACAAGACTCTGTAGGAAAATCCTTCCAAACCCATTCAAAGTTTTGAAATCAAGTAAAACAGGTAGGTCACATTTCGCACATACATATAAATGAATTTTTTTTAATAAATAAAATTTGGACATTTTAAAAGAGATCTCAAGTTTGTACAGTAATACAGAATTGAAGAAGAATAAAATCAAGTTTAATTGACAAATAATTTCTAACATAATCCACTCCACCATACACTATTTTCACAAGTTATCACGGCATCCCATACTACCCAAACTCTTGGAGAAATAATATTTGGTACAATGAACAATAACTTCTATTTGGTATTACTCAAGTAGGCTGTCGCTTCTCATGAATCTACCCAACGATTCTACCTCGTTCACCTATATCTCTTTAGGAAGGGCGTATACCACCTCCAGCGGCATTGACGAAATCCTCCCAAGGATCTAGTATACTAAACCCTTTTGTCTCGAAAGTGAACAATAATGGTTGCTCTCACAAACAATAATTCATTACGGGCATTAGGTAACCGTCTCACCCCCCACTAGGATAGACTGACCTCTAACACCCTACAGCAAATCTCGAAGTAATCTAAGTCTCTCACAACACCATACACAAGAGTAACATACCACAAATATACTCAAAACCTCATATATAAGCAATTCCACAACTTTTCTAACTTTCACAAGCATTGTACATAATAAAACAATTTAAGGAAATATACTCATTTCGCAAATCATGTTATAAAAGACAAATTTAAAGGAAATAGGCATGAGAACGTCAATACTACCATTTTAATACCCAACACAAAGCTCTAGCATGTTAGAAATCAAGAGGATGGGAAGATATAGAGAGAAATCCATATTTTCCCCAAAAACTAGGGTTTGATGGATTTCAAACCATTATTTTGTTCAAATCATGTGAATGTTTGTAAAAATACTAAGAAACAATGAACTCATAACAAATACATACTATTCAGAGTCAAAATATACATGTATAATAACCCTAACATCATTGGACGAAAATGGAAGAAAATCCTACCTTGAATATTGAAGAACTAGGGCTTGGATTCCTAAATATACCCTTAATCTCTTGTAATTTTCCTTTGATCTTGAGTTCTCTACTTCTCTCTATCTCTCTATGTTGTTCTAGGGTTTGAAGGGTTGAAATGTGGCTTAAAGAAGTGTAGGAAGGTATTTATAAAGAGAAGAAAATTGGGTTGTTCACGAACAGAAAAATTCAGATTTTAGCATCGACTACCGGTAGCTGATTTTGACTACCGGTAGCTCGGGTACGTTGGGAACTCGACTACTGGTAGCTAAAGCTCTCAGTACACTTGACTACTGGTTAACTACTGGTAGTCAGAGTGCACTGCCCTATCGACTACCAGTTGACTGCCGATAGTCACTGCCCAAATTTTTTTCTCCGACTTCCAGTGTAGTTTTGACCCATTTAGAGGTCGAATTGGAAAACTTTTGTGAAATACACTTTTGTAGCCCTATATGTCTACTATCTACTGTCCAAATTTCAGATCTATTTTAATTGAAAATAAAAAGTTATGATTGAAATAGTAGACAGTGTCCAAAATCCTTTATAACCAAATTTTCTCAAAAATGTGTTTTAACTCCAAAATACTTCCTAACTTCTAATACATCTCACATTACCTCTCCCTATGTTTTCCGACCTCCCGGATTCAATGGAAACCTTATTTTGACCTAAAAGTATTTAGAAATTCATCTAATCACCATTTTCAAGTTTCAACGTCTTTAAAACTCAAACTTCCCTATCAATATACATCTCTAGTATTTATCCTATTATTAAAATCTATATGATTTATTCTTACCTCATTATACATATCCACATATTCACAACAATATTTTACTAT